>JAVXUP010000014.1:947500-1339333 GCA_033070095.1 Escallonia herrerae
AGCCCCTTGGTAGCTACAGATTTTGTTGTTATTGTTGTTGTTAATATTGTTGTCGGCGGATGATTATTCATAGGCACTGGATGGTGACTGCTTTATGACATTAGTGGTAGCTTCTTAGGAGCGTCGTTGGGTGGTGGCGTCGTTGGGTGGTAGCGCCGTCGATGACCACCAATGGGTTCCGGGGTAGCTTGACTCTCTCTCTGTCTTCTCTCTAGCCGCAGCGGCCAGCAGCCCAAGCACCACCGCCCACCAGACCAAGCACCAGATCTGATGGCTTTGAGTCCCTGAGGCTCTTTCTCTCTCTTGGGTGGTAGAGCCGTCGGTAGATGTGTTTGTTTACTAGTTGAAATCGCAAAACGAATCCTACGATTTTTGCGGGTTTGTTTACCGCTAAGTAACAACACAAAGCCAGATGTGTTGGTATATTCAATCAATGATGGAGCTGATCAGACTTTCTAGTGCATGAGAGAGAGATTTGTTACTGAGATAAGTGCAGAGCAGAGAGAAAGTCTGCTTATTTGTCCGCTACATTATGTAGCGACCCATTAATGAGAAACAGAAAAAGTCAGAGAGAAAGTGAAATAAGACTGCGTATTTGTCTGCTACATTATGTAGCAGACGCATTAATGAGAAACAGAAAAAGTCAGACGAGACGGACTAGTCAGGGGTATTTTTGTCAAAAAATTATCCTCTACATTATGTAGCGGACAGACTCAAAAAAACGTAAAAAAAAAAATTGGACCGTCCACAGATCGCGCGTGGACGACCAGTTCGCGCTAGCAACTTAACCCAGTTTGCTAGCGCTCTCAACGGATCAGCTCCCTATATATATATATATATATATATACAGGGCCCGGGCCATGGCCCAAGCCTGGCCCATTGACATTTCTAAATATGGTTCTTGCCAAGGCGTGTTATGAACTTAGGGGATTAGCCGAAGCAAAAGGCTCACATATTGATATTAAACCAACCAAGTACCAAAGCAAATGGAATGAAAAAAAGTTCACTTTATTACTTAGTTAAAGAAATTCAAAAAAATAACCAAGGTCTAAATTAGAAGACCTAGACCTACCGAATTTTTCATTTTCTTCGTAAAGTCCTTCGTTCACCATTGTAAAGCAAACAATCATCTTAGAATCTCAACAGCTAAAACTCAACAAAACTAAATTAAACATCATCAAGTTGCCAGCACAGTCTCAGGGATCTTCCTGTTCTTACATAACAGCTTGCTGCTAGAGGAAACAACTACTTTTCTCCAAATCAATACCTTATAATTAATCCTCATATGAGTTGGAGAAAAGTGAAGGAGCATGCAACAAGTAGAAGCCTAGCGAAGGAGCACGACAAATAAATGAAAGGAGAGATGGCCACATATAAACGGGAGACTCCTGAAGAAGTCAAAAAAGTTAGTCTCGTGAAGACGCTCAAGTTCAAGAAAATTGCACCCTGATTTCCTATTCTCTCCCCCCCCCCCCCCCCCCCGGATGATTTCCTCTTTTGGTCGAACGAGTAGGCAATTATACTTAGATTCTAACAAGTGATGGTTTCTTGCTCCTTTGGGGTAATTAAGTTGAAACAAATCAAAGAGCAACAATTTCAGGCATAACATAAAATGTCAAGACAGTAGAAGTGCACAAGCATAACAGCCACCAAAATGCAAGTAGGAATGCTTGTACCAAAGGACCTTATAAAATCAAAGCTGTAATACCATGTCAAGCACCAACTGCTAAAATTTTTATTTGGTGTTGACAATGTATTTCATATTTCATCACATTATTAAAATTGGATTCTTAAGCATAACTTCTTACTGAATTAAAATGAAGTTTGTGGTAGGCTCGAAACGTAATGTACGAAGTATCAGCTGAGAAACCTACAAGGAAAAAGAAAAAAATAATAAATCCGTCGCCAAAAGTCACGTTGCTAAAAGTGTCTTTTAGCGACGAATTTTGTTTTGTCGTAAAAATCTATCGGTGAAAGGCCTTTTTCTTATAGTGGTTTCTTCCTTACCCAAAACCCTCTATTTATAGACCAAATGGTGGGATTAAGTTTATAAAACCCATGATTTGAGGCTTTAACTTTTAATTAAAGGGATTTTTGTCCTCTTTAATCCAATCTGAATCAATTAAGTGGATTTCTTTCCATTTAAACTCTTTTAGTCAAACTTGATTTATTTGAATGTTCTTGTAGCAAAATCATGGGCTGGACCAATTATTTTTATTTAGACTAGTCCTTCCAACTTGTCTTTGAGCCCGTTGTCTTGTTTGAATCCAAGTCAGCATCGAGGCCGTATTTATTTCAGCATTGAATATTTGACCAGTTAATAAACTTTTACATTATTAACTAACACAAATTTTCATCGTCTACACATGCGTTTGAATCTGGTCAACTTTGGTCTTACACGTTTTAGCTAAGCAAGGTGATACCACTGCCGATGCTTTTATCACATAGACAACTTCGTACTTTTTTTTTTTTTTTGGGTATACATGTTACTTCAGCATCAAACATTCCCTATGGGTCTCTTTCGACGCTCTCCTGTCTCCTATTCTACAGTTTTGTATATATATATATATATATATATTTTAATTTTTTCTACTAGATGACGAGATACATTCAACAATGACCCGATTGACCATAGCCGCAATAAGAGAAACCAAGTTCTCACATAGAATTGAGCAATTAAACTATTCCGTCTAAAGGGTGAATGGTTTAACCGCTGAATTACTCACCACCTTTACTAACATTCTTTTCTTTTATAGCGCAGAGAGGGAGAGCAAGAGCGAGTGTGTTAAAATGTCATCTGACCGTATGAAGACTTTATTAGATGCATGAAAACTCTTTTGTGAACATCTGGTTGGTCTGACGGCCATGGCACGACATTAGAATAAGCAACTCTGTCCTCTCATAGTGCCGTGCCACTAGAGGCACATGATAACTTCCCCATTTTTGATGGACAACAGATTTTGGATTATACAAACAAAACTCTCAGGTGTACGTTTTTATGAGAAAAGTCAAGTTTATTGTAAACTTTCACACCCATTAGAGTGTAATCGAATGCTCTATCTTATGTGATCAAATTCGTAGGACCGTCAAGTTAGTGCGACCTAGTACACACACATATATATAATATTAATGCTGGATCGTTACTTTATGAAGAACATATTAGACTGTCATCATTGATGTGTTAGGACATTCAACTTGTTTGTTTTTTTGGAAAATTTCTCGGACTTTAAATTGACTTCACCGTATACAAACTAAGATTCTCATCCCAAAAAAAAAAAAAAAGAGTAAAGCAAAAAGATACAATTTCTGGGTTCGTAGTGCTACTAAAATTTTACGAAGGCAAGGTCTCGCCCCAAGTTGTGTTAGAGAGTATTTCACCCGCTTATCTAGCGACGAAACTTGTTGTCAAAAGTAGTTGGTTACATTTTTAACAACTGGTCGGGAGTTGTTCTAACTTAATCAGAGGTCTCGGATTTAAACCCTGAAAATACAATTGAGTTAAAACTTGGTAGAAAGAGTTTTACCGCCCATGCGATCCTGCCCGACTCGAATTCAAATTAATCAGCTCTCAATGTAGTGTCCGGATACCGAATGGTCTAATAATAAAAAAAATTTAACAACACTTTAACAACAACGGAGTGTTGGGAGCAAACCTTTTTCTATTTTATTCGTTATAAGCATGTACACTTGGTGTCATCATTAAATGCTCTGTGCTAGTAATAAAATAACCTAAAGACCGCTTAAAATATTGGATGGACGTTGGAAATTTGCCTTTTGCCCAACTTCCAAGTGGTTTGGACCATTGCTTTCGCCCGCAGAATTTAGGTAAAGGTCCTGGCCACTTGGAAAGTTAGGTAGACGGGGGGTTAAAAATATCTGATGGGACTAGCGAGGATCAAAGATCTATCGAGAATTTCAGTAGAATCTTCAGGACCCAAATATCAAAGGAATCGGAGACACCTTTTGGTCGTTGAATCTCAAGAGCGAGCCCCGTTGAAAAGCAGCCATCTTTGACCTTTTTTGATAAGCAATCTCTTCCATGAAATAAGCTGTCATGCTCATCTAGCTGTGGGAACAGATACACACAAGGTCCAATACTCTATGATCCATCCCACTATTCCTAAGTCCACTCCTAGCGCTCACAGAGTCTAGAGTCGATAGTACCAAAATCGAATCTCGCCCACCAAGCTCCACTCCAAACTTCTCCGCCTCACATTTTCCCTTTTTAACCACGCACACTTTGCCTATATATAGCCTCTGGTTCCAAGTCAGTCACCACACCCACCTCGCAACATGCCTAGCATTCATAACTCCGAGGACATGCTACCACGCACCACTTCTAGTCGCACTTCGCGTCGCACCTGTCGATGGGCAGGCGCTAAACCCATCCCCTTAGTACTTTGCATTGTCCTCGGGCTCCTAATCCGCTTCGCCATCCCAAAACCGGACAAAGTGTCGAGGCAAGCGTGGCAGTTGTTTGCCATCTTCCTCATCACGATTGCAGGACTCATTCTAAGTCCCTTGCCTGTTGGTGCATGGGCTTTCCTTTGCTTGACCCTCACGGTAATCACAAAAACCCTACCATTTGCGGCCGCGTTTGCTGCTTTTACTAACGAAGTCATCTGGTTGATCGTGGCTTCGTTTTTCTTTTCGCGTGGGTTTGTTAAGACCGGGCTTGGTGATCGTATCGCCATGTACTTTGTAAGGTGGCTGGGGAAGAGCACGCTGGGTTTGTCGTATGGTTTGGTGCTGGGGGAAGCGGTTATTTGTCCGGCAATGCCGAGCTCTACGGCCAGGGCCGGTGGCATTTTCCTGCCGATTATCAAGTCATTGTCTAGCTCTGCGGGTAGCCAGCCTAAAGACGACTCGGCGAGGAAGCTTGGTGCTTATCTTGTTCAATCCCAATTGCAGGTCAGCATTATATATTGTCTTTCTGTTCAGATATAACATGAACTGAACGCTAATTGTAACATGTACTACAACTCCGAGGAACGTTTACATGCACGAGTTATTGAATTTTACGTGGGTGATAGTGCCTAGCTTATTGTCTTCAGCTATTATATGCTCCTTCTGTCCCAATTTATGTAGCTTATTATCTTCTGCTATTATATGCTCCTTCTCTTCCAATTTATTTAATCATGTTTAACTTGGATGCTTATTTAGAATAGAAATTATATTTTATATAAGTTTTTCATTCTGCGGCGAAGTAGAAAGTGGCTTAAGAGAAAAAAATATGTTGATGAAAGATTAAATATTCAGAGAGAAATAGAATTAAAAAAAAAGTGTAGAAAAAAGTAAATATGAAAAAACACCAATAAAATCTTTTTTGATTTGAAAAGTGATCAATTCTTTTGAAACAAGCATTAAATACCAAATAATATAATCTTCTAAATCACATACGCAAAATCTCCCTGTTTAGCTCGATTTTCATGATTCAAGTCAAATACTATACACACAATATTAAAGGGACGGAGCCACTTTAGGACACGGGTGGCTAGTTTTATCCCTAAAAAATATAAATAGTATTATACCATGTGTTTAATGAATTATACTGTTGATTTTAACTTTATATTTGTACGATGTCTCCTTATTATTTTCAAAGATAATAAAAGAAGGGATATTTTTTTACCTATGTATACAATATTAAAATATAACAACTGTCATTGATAATTTGATATGTAGTGACAGAAAAGTTGAAAAACAAGATGATATTATTATTTTGGAGACCTTCAAAACAAAATTCCGGATCCACTGCACAAATACATTATTCAGCATGATTACGAGGATTTGAAAAGTCGTGGCTTGGAAGGCTTGTCTGTTCGAGATTCCCTTTAGATTGAGAGTTTAATTATGACTTTCAGAATCCAGACTCACTCACAGTGAATCAAAAAGGACAACCGACACGCAGTGGGCCTCAAATCAAATGCATGGTTTCCTGAGTTTTTTCTCTAAATAATTTTTTTATTATTTAATTATTAATTTATTCTATTTTTAATCTTAATTACATATCTAATTCATTTTTAAAAATCTCACTTTCAAAGAGAGATTTCAAACTAAGAAAACGTCATTCCAAACCACGTTTTCAAGCAAAAATTACTATGCTTAATGAAAATCTCACTTTCAAAGAGAGATTTCAAATCAAGTTTTTCAAGCAAACGTTAATATGAAAATATTACTTTCAAAGAGAGATTTCAAGCTGAGAAAACGTGGTTACAAATCACGTTTTCAAGCAAACGTTACTATGTTTAATGAAAATCTCACTTTCAAAGAGAGATTTCAAGTTGAGAAAACGTGGTTCCAAATCACGTTTTCAAGCAAACGTTAATCGTAGTAACGTTTGCTTGAAAACGTGATTTGGAATCACGTTTTCTCAGCTTGAAATCTCCCTTTGAAAGTGAGATTTTAAAAAATGGGTTAGATAGGTAAATAAGGTTTTTAAAATGGTATAGATGGGTAATTAAGTAATAAAAAGGAATTATTTAGGGAAAAGACTCTGGTTTCCTGCATCAAATTTTTTTCTTCTATTTAGCTTGCAAATCAAGTACATAATAATTACCCTCTTTGAAAAGCTTTATAGTGAAGGTTTGACCTTATGAGATTCTGATTTGAGATTCCCATTTGAGAGGGAGTTGAAGACCTAACCCACTTCCAAATAATTAAATGGGGTGGCTAAAATTACCTAATTTTCATGATTAAGAAATCCAATATATAAATCACCTGTTTGGCTTGGTCTCCATGTTTTGCAAAGTTGCAGGGTGAAAATTTGACCATTTGCGATTCCCTTTGGAGAGGGAGTGTAATTTAGGACTTTTAAATGACGGCCGAAATCAAGTGTATTTGAATCTGTAACATTTTTAAAGGGAGAGACTATTTTTAGCGGCTCATATACCAATCAACTCCCTTGTTTGTCGCTACAACTTTCTTTTTTTTGTGCTGTTCTATATTTTCTGTTTAGCTTCGATCAATGGTCCATCGGTGAAATACATAATAATTTTCTTGCTTGACATAACTTTTGGTGATTTGAAAAGATGAACAGCAAAGGTTTGACCATTTAACATCCCACGTGGAGAAGAAATCTGGGGCTTGGGAAGAGTCCAGATTCCGAACCCACTTAATTAGGAAGAAATTAGTAGGGCGGCTGAGATTCAGCCATGGCCTGTATATAGTGGTTGATTAAAGGCCATGTGCATGAATTTGCTGCTTACCTTTTTTTGCCGCGCGGAACATTGTAGACTCGTAAACCGAACTCGCATGAAAGTTTAGCACCGAAAGTGAACAAACCTTATTACGGGGTTGTGTGGTGTGCCTTGCTGCACAGTGAGTGGACCGACATGTGCCACCACCATTGGTTTTGGGAACTTGGCTATCCGGAACAAATTATGATTTACAGAACCTAACTGTGCAGCACCTTTGTAGGTAGACGCTGTGTTGACTCAACTGGTGTCAACAATGTTGTCTATTCTTAAGATTTCAAAGAACTGATTTTCAACTTGCCGACGAAATTGAATCAATTAATTGTTGAACGTAGTGCAAATAGCCATTGACATTACTCTCTACCCTTGACCACTCCTTTCAAATACTATTGGCAGTAACCGGTAGAATCAATTTGCATAGTCTTGACTTAAAACTTACCTTGAACTAATGACTTGCATATGGTAAGAAGTGACTCCGTGAAAGAAAAGCAACATCTGGCTGCAATTTCTCCAAAACCTTGTTCCAAACTTCTTTAGTATAAGAGCAACTAAAGAAAAGCTGGTCTTCAGTTTCTTGATGATTTTTCACAAAGAGTACATGCATCAACTGGGATATAATTCCAAGCTATTCAACTTGCTTTTTGTTCTCAACCCTCCTTTAAGGAACACCAACAAGATAACAGAGTTCTTAGGTGTGGTACCATTAAACCACAGTAAGTTCCACCACGGAGCTATACTTGCTTTTTCTAATAGCCTTCCGGGCAGATTTGATTGCGAATAGGTTTAGCGGCAAGTTTTATTAACACAATAAAATGCCTATTGCACGCCGGTAGAATTGTGCTTTATTTTTTGTATTGATACTGCGATGGAGCTTTATTCGTGCCCTTTTTTTTATTGCTAAATACCATCGATATCAAAAGATTCAAGCATGCACAACTAAGTTTCAACTTTAGTAAAATAAAATTCTGAATAAGTATGAAATTCAGAAGAAACGAGCAACTACACGAATGCGAAGCTTTATTTATTTATTGTGTCTGAAAACCAAAACATTTAAGGACAAATAGACCGATTTTATTTCCTTCTGCTATGACCGCTTGTGGAAGAATTTTTTTTCTACTACCTTGATTTTAGGAAGATAGCTCCTCTTGTATAGTGACAACTAAGAGTCGCTAAATATTTTTAGTAACTTTTTTGCTAATAATTAGCGTCATAAACTAAAATCATTAAAAATATTTTAAAATAATTAAATATCATTGTACGAAGAGTTATAATTATATTTTTAAAGTTGTTCAGATAACAGTAAAAAAATTATCATCTGTGCCCTCACTGTGTGGATGTCACCATCCCCCACCCACCATTCGGCCTTTCAGTCAACCGCTACTGTACCATTGACATGAAAGCATAACCAAATCTAGAATCAGAGTTACATGCCCGTTTAATGATTCCACCGAGTCTGGAGACGGGTACATGCAGGTACTGACATGCAGACAAGGCCGCGCCTTACTTACGGCTCTGTTTTCCTTCAAATAAACACATAACTGTACTTGGAAAAATTTTCACTATTATTGGGTAGTGATTTATTGTACAATGATAATTAATTTAATAATACTATAAAATACATTTACAAGTTGTCGATATAAGTATTAACAAAAAAGTTATTAAAAATTGATAACAACCATTAATTATTTTTGTACAGGAGTTGTAGGTATTAACCTACAACTCGGTAGCCGTTAAAATTTACCTTTATACTCCTCCATTTCATAAATATGTTTAGTTTTCAAAACATTAACCTTCTTTAATATAGTATTAAGTAGAGCATGAAAAGGTTTATTCGGGCAATTAATTTAGACTAAAAATAATGAGCAGATTCAATATCTTCAAATATGGATAACTGTACAATTTTTTTTTTGTAAATTATCAAGAGAGACAAAGATTCACGGGGAGAGTTTTTATGACACCTTTCTGCATAATTTAAGGAGAGACTGATCTGATCCAAGAACATTTTGTAAGCATGCTGTCCGATACCAAAACGGAAGAGTACGACACAGAGCAACTTGGTCTTACTGTCAAAATCAAAAACCCGAATTTCCCTCCTCCTCGCATCGCTCCAAACATTTCATTCACAAAATTACTCTTATCACCAATTCAAGCCACACAAAATGCATCAAACCCTCGATTTAAACTACGCTTCCAACTCCACCACCACCAGCAATCTCATTCCCATTCTCATCCCACAGCCCCTAACATGGCCACCATCCCCACCCACCACCAACCCTCCAATCCTCCATCCCCTGACCGCTCCACCCCCCCCCCCTCGGCCCCCGGCTCCCGCCCGCTGGGCCGGCGTCAAGCCCATCCCCTTACTCATCTGCGTCACCGTCGGGCTCATTTTCCGGTCTGCAGTCCCGAAACCGGCTCAAGTGTCCAAACAAGCATGGCAGCTATTCGCCATCTTCCTAACCACAATAGCCGGGCTCATACTGAGCCCGTTACCCGTCGGCGCGTGGGCTTTTATCTGCTTGACTGTCACGGTCATCACCAAGACGCTACCGTTTGCTGCGGCCTTCGCGGCGTTTACGAACGAGGTGATATGGCTGATCGTGGCGTCCCTCTTCTTCTCGAGAGGGTTTGTCAAGACCGGGCTGGGTGACCGGATAGCCATTTACTTTGTGAGGTGGTTGGGGAAGAGCACATTGGGCTTGTCGTACGGTTTGGCGCTTGGCGAGGCTGTTATTTGTCCTGCCTTGCCGAGCTCGACTGCCAGGGCCGGCGGGATCTTCCTGCCTACTATCAAGTCGTTGTCGAGCTCGGCCGATAGTGAAGGATGCCTCCGCTAGGAAGCTTGGCGCTTACCTCATTCAGTCGCAGTTGCAGGTCAGCATTGTCACTTGGTGTTTTGGCATGAATACACCCGTGCGCGGCCCTTTTTAGCGCTCCCTAAACTAAAACTGCTATGCCGAAACCCTGTGTATAAAGTCTATGGAGTGTCAATAGCAATTATGGAGCACACTGGTAGGACTAGCCGTTTAATTATGTACTGGGTAATTTGGAAAGCTTCTTGCAAGCGACGGGATACATGTGAGGTATGAACAATGAAACCTTTCTCTTTACACGATCTATTGAAGATTACTAGGTGGTTAGTTGGGAATTTTGCCAAAAAGGACGTAAATGAACGACTTTAGTGTTAAATATATGAGTGTCGAGAATACTATCCCTGGACAGGTATTAACTATGTGAATGTTCAGTAGAATCTACAAGCCAATGATACCAGAGTTAGCCTTTGCTTAGGAAGTGAAAGCTGAAACCCGGAGGAAGCCTAGTTCTTATGTCTTGAGTCGTATATATATATATCTGATTATTGCCATCTGACAAATCTTGTTCAATTAAGACTTACGTAAACCCCAGTACACAACTATATGAACTGCTTTGTTTTGCCGTGGAAAACAGTTATTTGATCACAATTCGCACAATTGTGAGTTATTCAAATATTACAGCTTTTGAGTACGACTCTTTAGGAATTGACAGTTAGTACTTCATATGTTTTTGCTATACTTAGATACTCATGAAAAACTAGTATTCAACTCAACCTTTCATTAATCCTTGTGCTGCAATATGGAATTCACATTGTCATTATGATGATATCCTTTTGATTGACATGTTGATATCTGGCAGTCGGCATGTAGTTCAAGTGGTCTTTTCCTGACTGCGGCAGCTCAAAACCTGCTGTGTGTCAAATTAGCTGAGGCGCTTGGGGTTGAAGTTAAAGTTCAATGGGTTACTTGGTTCAAAGCGGCCAGTTTGCCTGCACTTATATCTCTTCTAGCGACTCCATTTATCCTCTACAAGATCTTTCCCCCCGAGACGAAAAGCACACCAGATGCTCCTATCATGGCCGCTAGGAAACTGGAGTCGATGGGTCCTGTCAAGAGGAACGAATGGATAATGGTTGGTACCATGCTTATTACCATTACGCTATGGGTGTCCGGGTAAGGAAATGCCTAAATCTTGCTTTGTGTTATCTAACCTATCTCTTCATTAGATTCATGGACAATAAGCTGCTAAGAAACTGAGTTAATTGAAATCCATTGTCTCAGTACCTCAAACTTGTTTTAAGCTAACTTGATTAAATCCTTTTAGTCTGCTAGGTTTGAGCATAGTGCAACCTGCACTCCTAGGGTCTAGTCGAGCTTACAATGTGGAGAGAAGATAGCAGCGACATGTTACCATATTTTTTATTGCTCCATATCACTTCTGTTCCATCCCCTACCCGGCAAGCGTTCCAGGGAGGCTCATGCACTAGGCTATCCCTCACCTCATTCCTTTTCACCTCTCTACACGATAGGCGTTTGAACTCTGGCCGGTTTGTTGTTCTGACATTTATCTTTGGAGGCCTGCACGAATTGCTTCAAGGAGGTCAAGTTGCCAATTACGTCAACAGGGGGTAGATAACTGTATTTGTCCTTGTCCACGCCCTATTCTACAGGCGGATGTCTTACCCTTATGTCAGAGGTCATTCTTGCTTAATTGGTAGATTAAGTTAAAGCGGCTATCGTTGACGACTTGACGATGTCAATAAAAGCTACGCTGGTTCCTAAAGAAATTGCTAGTGATTTTTGTTGCATCTACACTTGTCAAAAGGAAAAAAAAAGACTTCCATCCTAGTTGTAGCTTGAGAGTCATCTTGATTGCTCATTGACCGAGATCTAGTGCACCTTGTAAACAGGTATAGTTCCTCTCTCCCCCTCGCCGCCCCTTAGTATATGTCTAATCACGCCAGCTTCTTTTATGTTTTACCTGTTACGAAGTCTCGTATAGGGTTAAAATATTAATAGCGTTCTGCTGCTATTGCTTTTGTTGTTTAGAACATCGTTGTAGCCTGCTGATGAAACTTATCTGTGTGCAGAGAGACTCTTGGTGTAGCAAGTGTTGTTGCAGCAATGCTGGGCTTATCCATACTTCTGCTGTCGGGGGTACTTGATTGGGATGACTGCTTAAGTGAAAAATCAGCCTGGGATACGTTGGCTTGGTTTGGGGTTTTAGTAGGCATGGCAGCCCAACTGACAGCCCTTGGTATTGTACCTTGGATGTCCAAATGTGTGGCCAACTTCCTTAAATCTCTTTCATTAAGCTGGCCGGGTGCCTTTTTCATCCTTCAGCCAGCCTATTTCTTCATCCACTATTTATTTGCAAGTCAGACTGCTCATGTCGGAGCTTTGTACTCGGCGTTTCTATCGATGCACTTGGCGTCTAAAGTTCCTGGTCTGCTGGCGGCACTAGCTTTGGGATATAATACAAATCTCTTTGGCGCACTAACACATTACAGCAGTGGTCAGGCTGCTGTTTACTATGGAGGTAAGGCAATTTTCTTTCTTTCCCTTATACTCTACTCAAATCACTACTGTTGGTCTTCTCTTCCATGGTCAACGTGATTGATATAACTGATGCTCAGTCAGTGTGCCTCTTCTCTGTTCGTTTTCTTTTATTGAGAAGTTGGTACCAGCACTACTGTTGGTCTTTCTAGAATGCTCTAGATAGCCGATCTTTGAACACACTGATCAATTACATATAGATGTAAATG
The DNA here is from genome assembly GCA_033070095.1 of Escallonia herrerae. Taxonomy (NCBI): domain Eukaryota; kingdom Viridiplantae; phylum Streptophyta; class Magnoliopsida; order Escalloniales; family Escalloniaceae; genus Escallonia; species Escallonia herrerae. Next base: position 960,272 of record JAVXUP010000014.1, read on the forward strand.
ACTGGTTGAAGCACTTGTCAAAGTCATTTCGGTTCATTCTTTCCTTTTTGGCTGCGAAGTCAGGACTAAGCCCTAGTTCTAGATTTGACTGGTATGACGAGCACTCTGTTGAGTATATTGTGCTCTCGAAGTATGTTCAAAATTGAAAGTCACTGCACCAGCCTGAAGTAGCCGTGCCATAATCAGTAGAGTTCAGCTAAGCGGCTGCACCTCAACCATGGTAACCAATCTGCTGAAGCAAAATTTAAGTCACTCTGCAGCTACTATGCTTGAATCAGGAGTGCCTTTATATTGTTTCAGTCGATATAGCTACCACCTAAAAGCAATATGTGGACCTATGATGGGCGTCCTTAGGTAATGACACCTGAGACTGTTAGTAACTACGAACTCATCCTCTCAAGCGAGAGGTTACAGACTTGCAGGAAAGCACGTAGTGATCCACATTTGGATGCTCACCTGAGCTTATTATGCGCAGCTTACCCGTGGAAGGGTGAGATGAACCACAATGCATTATCTCGACCCTTTTATGGCCTAGGGCATTGTTATGAAGGATGACTTCAGACATGCTCTGCTCAGGCTCAATCAGCAGTCCCTCAATCGACAGTCCTTCAAGCTCAAAATTTGTTATCATCCCAGAGACATGGTTAAGACTTCTTGGTCACCTGCCAAAATGTTGAGTATGGACAATAATAACTATCACTAAAACACATCTAGGTCATTTTTATGTCCTTATCACTGCTTCAGCACCCTTTCCTAGACTCAAGACTACTCAATTCATGTCATTTCGAGGTCTGCTTGTCTCCATGCTCCACAGTAACATTCTGATGTATTCCCATTAAAGTTCAGCCATGTTGTTATTTTGGATTTTTTTTCATCCTAATTTCATAAGCAAAATGAGGATTTTTTTTAAGATTGTGGCATAGGTGCTGATTGCTATTAAATTTCTCTTAACTCTCTTGTTTAACTCATTTATGGGATAACTTTGCAGTCATAATGGCAGTTGCTTAGCTGTTTTTTATTTCATCATGTCAAGATTACTTGTCCTGGAACTGAAGTTTTCTTCCCCTTTATTCTCCGCAGCTGGCTACGTAAAACTCCTCGACGTGTTTAAGCTGGGAATCATAATGGCTCTTATCAATATTTCAATATGGATAGCAGTGGGAATCCCCTGGTGGAAGATTTTGGGCCTTTATTAGATCAAATATGTAAGATATTGCTATTCTTTCCAATGATACCATCATTTTCTTTGTGAAAGATAGAAAAGAAAAAATCTTCCAACTTTTTGTTTTGACTTGCAAGCCATGATTCTTCTTGTTATTGCACAAATCTGATTATGCAAATAAAGAATGCATTGCTCCAACGAGATAGGTTACTTCTTTCCTTGATGCAATTGTGAACATATGTTGAAAGTCTTGGAGTCTTCTCATAAGTTGCTCTGCTCGTTCTTTCTTATTACTGTTAGATATCCCCATCTTAAAGTTCTGGCTAAATTTGCTTTCCTTGTTTCTTCTTTTACGTGTCTACTAATTGGCGTTATAATTAAAAGCTGTACTCCACCATTTTGCTTTCCAGATGGATGTATGGAAATATAAAAACTCTCATGCTACAATGAGCGTTCAGTACCAACGATGGCCCTATCACACCCTTGTACAAAAGCTTCGAAACAATGTCCTGAACAACCACAGCCAACTGAAACATTGCGCCGCTGAAGCTTCTGAGCTTGATTTTTAGACGATTTTAGTAGCCGAGAATTTAGGTGGGGCGTTGTCTTAGTCTCCTTCACATTGTAACCCCGTCCTTTTCAGTTACTTATTTGCTCTTCTGTTTATTGACTTTCTTCTGTGCAGATGCTTCTGGTATCATCGCTCTCGTCTATTGATAGTCATGTTATGTCGAATATTTCTAGCAATCAAGTCATTTACTGCTTGTATTTATGTGATATTTATGTTGACCCACCCACCCAATTTGAACACCGGTCACATCTTCTCAACCATCTTAAGGAAAGTCTCTGGATGATTTGGCTGTACCTTAACTGATATATTCCTTCACAAGTACATCCATAACCACGGCAAATAAAATTAGGGCGTAATGCTGGAATTGGACATTCATAAGTTGTATCATCAGTTGTTCGTACCACTTACTTTACTTTTGTACTTATCCAAAACGGCACTAACACAAGGCTTGGACTAATTTGAAAGATGGTTTTGGATGAAATAAGATATCTCTGCTGTACCGTACACAAGTTGGTCCTTCGACACACGGTTTCGCTCTTATCATCTCGCTCTATGTCAATAACCTATCGCTAGACTGCTAGATCTATCTAGTGAGGCTTAATGGTGAAGATAAATCAGAGGTATGAATCTAGATATACTCTAGAAAATAGATGCTCAGTGCCAATCTTCTGTTCCTCGTGAAGTAGAGCTCATAACTGGGAGAATACTAACACAAATGTACCACTCAAACTTGAAATCATTTAACAATTACAGGAATGAGTTCAGTTTATTGTAAAAGCAGGCTTGGATGGGTCAAATTCTGGTCTCTACTTACACAATTGATGTTATGCCTTTTAACCGCAAAAGTGATCCGGAAAACAGAGTTAACGCGGAAGCGCTAGCTAAATTGGATCTTTCATGATTTTTTTTTTACTTCATTCAGCTCAGTTTCCCTTCCGTAGTAGCCAGATGAATTCTTGTTGCCATTGTATAGAAGTTGTTCATTTTTCAAGATACATGATGCTTAGAGGAAGAGGTTATAATAGAATTCAACCTCAGTACCAATATAGATACCGGGGAAGCAACAATCTAGTTCGTCCTGAAAAAAGATTTCCAACCGCCTAACTTCCTTAGTAGTTGAGTAGGAGGACGTGGAGACTTGGTTAGCAACCATAAAGTAGTGCCCGTTTGTCAGAACAACTTCCAACATACTCATTATACTGAAGAAGGATTCAGAATTGAGCAATCAAAGGCTGCCATATGATGGCATTCATAATGAAAAAAGTAGAAACGCGCACGTAAGGGAGGCTGATTTTCCTTCCTCATGAATTGCATCAGATGATGATTTTGTTGGATCACAATCATTCTCCATGATGGCAGCCTTTGACTGTTCAATTCTGAATCCTTCTTCTATATATACACGAAGAGAATAGTAGTATTCCAAGCCATGATGATGTTGCCGGTGCAAAGAGGGGAGCTTGTAGAGTGAAGTGAGGTGCTAGCTAGACTAGATAAAAGCCTAAATGAGCTGGGTTGGATAACAAGTGTAGCTTTCTTTCTTAAGCTGCCCGTGTTAGCGAATTCAGGTGCAATCAGTACATCCAAATCAATCAAAACGCTATTATTGTAATAATGAACCGATGCTTTCTTAATGCCCAAACGAGGGGACTCAGTTTAAGTTGAAACGTACCATGACATGGTTTTGTTTTTCATTTTAAACTCTTGCAGGGAGCTGAAAATTTTCATTTATAATACCAACTCGCTTTCATCTCAGTCGCAAAATCACAAGACAGAGATGGATGTTAACCCATTATCAATGGCACAACTATCGGTAGTTGAGGAATTCTAGATCCTGTGCAATGTATGAAACGTAAAGATGTCTTGTTAAGTGTGAACTCAGAATTGGCTGTCTTATGTTACGGGAAAAGTGGCTGTGTAAGGCTACCTGCTGGCAAGCTACGGGTAAAGTGGCTGTCTTACGTTAAATTTTCTTATTAATCAGCCCTTGCTACAGAGCTTAATTCATTCAGCAAGTCTTAAGGTAGCCACCGTACATTATATGACGAGTCTTGAAGTGTCGTGGACTCGTGGGGTAGCTTGCTCTTTCATCAAAAGCAGCTCATGAGCCGAGCATTAGAAAATTTTTTCCCTGTACGTACTTACTCCAGTATTCTTATGTAAGTATCTGTGCATGCATGTGTGTGTGTGTGTGGATCTAGAAACATTTTTTTGCCTCCTCATAATTAAAGAGGTGGAAAACAAAGTCCTGGCAAGATTCTACTTTATATTACTTTTCAAGCTAGCCTTTGGACAGCACTCAGGAATAGAAAAGAAAGCAAAAAAGAAAAGCTGCCTACCACTAGGGGGTCTACACTCTAATAAAACCCACCCATCTAACCAAAATCTCTCTCCAATTTGCTGCTTTCCAGTTTTTTTAAATCTTTCTTTTACTTTGCACCATTGTCAGATTCTACACTTATAGGCCCTAGGAACCTACCCTCCAAAACAGAAAGATCACCCTCTTTCCTGCTTTCTAAAGGATGGGAACTCTTGATGAAAGCTAAATTCCAAGTGCCTGGCATGGTTTCCCATCACTGAATTTTTAATCAAATCTGGCCATCCATCCTTCTCTTGTGAAAATATATTTGGCCTTCCAATAGAACCCCTGTGTTTGATTTCCCAACTGTAGGATTAAAATTCATCCTTTCTTGGTACTTCTATTAAGGTGCATATATCGCCTCAGTTGGTCGAATAAACAGACGTAGCTGTAAAATAGCACTTCCATGTTTATGTTTCAATAGCGTATGAAGAAGAAAAGGTCATAGAGAGACATCCGCATGGATATATGTGATTGATATTACTAATAGTCACTATTCCTACACAAGTCAAGATTTTGTACTCACCCTGTAAAGAGTTCTTAATTAGTACTGCAAGTTTTAATGGCAGTTATATCAACAATATCACTGCCATATATCTGGGGGGAAACCAATCATTTGCCATTGGGCATCTTTTCTTGAGTTATTTAATAGAGAACCACTATACAAATCAAGATGGTAAGGTGCTTTTCAAGGTTGGTGTTCATCAATACATGATGAAAGAAAAATTGATGATCATCCAAATGCATATGGGGGAACTTTGTGCAAGTCAGAGACACCAATAAATATGTCCCATACTCAAATCACCATGCAGCCAGCAGATCCTTCTCCCACCATACTCCATTCTAGAATTGCTACAGCTCAGCTCTTGAGTGCCGTGGAGGTCAAAACATTTAAGCTTACTTCGTATAGTTGCAGAAGAAAATGCAAGTGTACCAATTAGGCCCATGCAGTTTTCTCTTGGAGACTGTTTTGGCTAAAGCAACCGATGAAACTCCTCTGTTACGTTACTGACAATTGGGCACAGTCAAAACTTTCCGGGGGATAGACGAAAAGCCTGAAGAGAAAATAAAGGAGTAATTTTGAAGCTGTTTCCTTAGCGATGTAGGTAGAACCTCTCCTGAAAAAGAGCAAACAACATGGCTTTTCCAACTACCGTTATGCAGACCTCGACCAAGGGAAAAAGCCCATTTACAATTTCTGACTCTAGCATAGCACTGTACAATATTACTGCCAGAGAGAGGCAGCAGCAGTGACCTCAAGGACAGTCTTTGTTTTTTCCTCCACTGTCCTCCTGGATGCCAAGCAACACTCTTTCAGATTTCCAACTTTTTGCGGTGAATGCAAGTTCGAGCACATGCCCACAACTCATTAGGTTCCCCTTTTCCTCTGGTGTGTTAATGTTTGAAAACTAGGGGAACCCGGAGTCACACGTGTTGTCAACATTAGAATAGAAAAGTGCAAACAGGGTCTTACCCCCCTGCATTGCATAGCAAAAGCAGGCAATTGATTTTGATTGTCATCCTGGTGGGTCTCTGATTTGTGCAATGAACCATCCCTACAGCTAAAACTCCACTTGTGCCTGCATTTCACAGGTTGGGAAAATGCCCCTGCCTTTTTAGTTTCCCAGAAACTGTTGGGATTGATAACGTTTTGTTTACTGTTAATTGGCCATACAGAAGCTTCGTGTCACCAGAACTTGTTAGAGGGGACTGCTTGATTGATAAAACTTCTCACAAAATTTTGGAGCATGGATCCAAAATTTCTTTTGTTCGACATCCCTTCTCGTGCACACTAAAAAATAATAACCATTTGTTCTTTTCAAGCTTTGTGTCCCCGTAGACATGTTTTCAAATATTGATGTAGTTCTGACTTGAACGTTCATTATCCTTTGCTCAAAAGAGCCTGGGGAAAAGTTTGCAAAAACGAAAAAAAAAGTCTGTATCTTTAAATCTTTAAAAAAACATTTGCAGAAGAAATTTGTTGAACCATTTGTTGGCTAGCATCGAAATGGAACGTTTTCAGGCCTTGTTTGATATACGTTCAATGTATCCCTTCTTGTTCACTCTAAAAATCATAACTATTCGTTCTTTTTAAGCTAAGCATCCCCGTAAACATGTTCTCAAATATTGTTATAGCTCTAATTTGAGCATCCATTTTCTTTTGCTCAAAAGGGCCTGGAATACAGTAAGCAAACGAAAGCTTGTATTTCAAAGTTTTGAAAAACATTTCCAAAGAAAATTGTTGAACCATTTTGGGCTTTGTTGTTTATTATTATTATTATTATTATTATTATTATTATTATTTGTGTGTGTTTTAAATAGAGATGGATAGATTCCTACTTCTAAATGCATAAAAGGCATGCAGGGTTGTGTCTATCCAAACTGAGCCACATCTTGTAAGTTATCAATTTAGCCAAATTATTACTTGTATAGTATTGGCTTTACTGCAAGTTGGATAAGTGATCTTAGTTATAGAACCCTTCTGCCTCCTGAAATGCATATCACCCCTCTTAACCGCTTTGCATATCAAACAAGAAAATGCCCAAAATCTTGAAGCTGTTGCACAGTTGTTGATTCTAATGCAAGCGACTGGCTTCACTAATATGATGACTTTTGGAGTTATAAACTCTTAATCATTCAGCTACGTCTACGATCTCCCATTGATTCACACTGGAATTTGTTGTGATGGGTCCGATTGTGACTATTTAAACATTCTCAATCACTTGATCTGGTAACTTTGTGGAAATATTGTACGTCCACTTCTCTTTTCATGCATCAGGGGGCCACCTTGCTTTGGTTAAGTGCTTGTCTTCACTGACCACCACGAATTCACCTCCGATATGTCGTCTTCATTATTAGTTGGAAATGAGTTGAAGCCCCAACTTTCAATCCATTGTCATCAAATTCAGCGTTTCTTCATAAGACTTGGCGTCTCTTGATTGCAGTGAGGAAGGGGTAGGAACAATATAGGTGCGCGCAATTAGGGGGAGAATGGTTTTTCTACCCCTTGTGTGTTTCATTCACTTTTTCTTGGTTTTTCTACCCCACTCCTTATGTTTCATTCACTTTTCTTGAGCTCTCAAGAAAGAATAATTTTCATCTTGCATGGAGGGTAGACGATGTAGCCACCAAATTGTTATATTGTACGTTCACTGGTGGGTTTATTTAATGCTTCTCCTTGGCATCGAAATTCCAAAGCTTTGAACTTTTGTTCATTAGATGATCGTTAAGTAACAAGATGCTCTAAAAGTTTAAGTTGTTAGTTAGAGAATAGACATAACAATGTTTGTCATACTTTAACACATATAAAAAGATAAATAAAAATGCGCCACTACCAAGTCTACAAGCAATTAGTGTTGATTTCACAGATAATATAAAGGGAAAACCAAACATGCAAAAACAATTGGTATAGCTAAAAGTATACCCTCTATCGTTGAATGACACGTCACTCCTGGTCAAACGTGATCAGCTCTGGAAATGATAATTACTTTATCTCCAAATTAGGTATATAAAAGAACACTAACTTAATTTCTGAGGAAATATAAGGCCCAAGCCCACCTTCACTCCTAATTTTATTAGGGTTCTGATATGTACACTTAGTTAAAAGGGCTCCTCCTAGGTATCTAGACAATTATTCACACACAAACACAAGAATCTTTTTCCTTAAGCATCATAGAGTTTCTTCGCCTGAACCCAGCTAGGTATTCATTCTATTTCTGTCTTGTAGGGGACTCTATCAAACTGTGGTTCTGATTAGTTTTCTAGCAGCAACAAGAATCTAGTTCAAGTAATCGATTGCTCTTAGAGTTTAAGTTGTTAGAGAATATGTCTGACAATGTATATCATGCTTTGACAACAATTGCCATGTTTTCAAAATGGCTAGCTCTTATGATACGTGTTAAACCTAAATACATAAAACAAAATGGATGAGCCAATTTTGAACTGGAGAAGCCAAAAAGACTCTTTATCACTGAATGCATTTATAAATCGTGCAGAGTCATCAATGAGTATAATGTCAATTATTCTTACCCTTAGAAATTGTGAAACTTAAAGAGGGTCAATACGTGACATGTGTCTAATTGTATTTTTTAATGAGTTACGCTATAGGTATTAATATACAACAAGATAATGTGCTGAATTGAACAAGTAAATACTCCATATGTCCCAAAGTATTTGATCAAGTTTGACTTGCACGCTTATTTAAGTTTTGAATCATATGTTATGAGATTCCAATTCTATCCTGGGGGGGGGGGATATATATATATATATATATATATATATATATAGAGAGAGAGAGAGAGAGAGAGAGAGAGAGTGGGTCAGGAGAGAGGAAATGGGTTGATGGAAGATTAAATGTGGAGTGAGAAATAGAACAAAAAAATTAAAAAGAGTAAACATGGAAAAATACTTATAAAATTTTTCTTACTTTCGAAAGTGATCAATTTTTTTGGGACAATCCAAAAAGAAAATATAATCAAATTTTTTGGGACGATGGAAGTGTATTTTAGCAAAACTATGAGTAAGGAGAACGAAGAACGGATACAAAGCAGTAGCTCTCGCTGCCCTTTGCCCCTTGCGTATGTCCGTGCCTGGGTTACTTTAACCCTGATAGTACCATAATTAATTGTATATAATACTTATCAAATGGAAGATCAACCTAGAGTTCATCAATAACTTCAAGGATGGTGACTCCCCATATCGACTCCTCTCATGTCTCACACGACGACACAAGCATAGTTTCTTGGCGAAGCACACCAAAGTTCAATCGTGGCGACACAAGCATCACCTTTGGTGACATAAACATCAAAATCTCTAAATATTGTTTACAATGATACTACCTTCTCACGACGTATATTACAACTCAACAAGTACTCTAGGATAAATGGATGAATCCTAATCGGTGACTTCCGTGATTCTTCGCAAAAGTAATAACTTTATAAAGGAATCTTGGAAGATATTTAAGCAAAATTTTTCAGGGATATTTGGTTAGTGTTTGGCAATGTTTAGCTAATGTATGCTTTGAAGATTAAATAAGTTTAGAATGAGTTTAATTAGGGTTAGTTGAATTTAACTATCTGTAGCTGTTGGAAGCTAACTAGGGCAAGTCTCCACATAATCGGCTATTGTGCAGTGTTCAAACTTCTTCTCCTTTATTCTCACTCTATCGAGTCTCCACTACTTAGACATTGGCGTTTCGATCATATTGATGTGACTGTGGTGGTTGTTATTCTCACCTCTTGTTGGCCTCGTGCCTATGGCTTTGGTAAAGTCTTAATAATCCTCGAAGTTGTGATTTTCCATATGTATGTTGTAGTCTCCAGTCATTCCCTCAGTGTACATTCGTGTGAGTTATGGTTATGAAATTTCTTCTTGGTCATCATGCACCTCTTCTTTCGATAAAGTTTGGAAGGCCTTGACCTTCGCCGAGGCACCCTGGAATTGATCGATATATTTCTCGAAACAAACGAAAAGGAGAAGATCGTGATGAACTTCGACTTGTAATGTTGTAGTAGAAGAATTCTTGAATGGAATGGGAAAGAGATGGAACTCCAGTTCCTTTCATCTATTCGCTCCTCGCAGAATGGATGCTAGAACATGAATAACCCCCTTTGGTATTCTACACACTCCAAAGCTCTTTAATAAAATGTTTTGAGATATGCCGGTAAGCCTTGTCCATGCTTCTGACCTTATCGACATGGTGATCAATGATAATTCTTTGTCAATGGAAAAGAACTTTCTGCAAAACTTCTGTACCAGATCCCTCCACTATGATATATGGTGGTAGGCAATGATACCACTTATGCGCCTTGTTGGTGAAAGATTTGCAAAACTCGCTCACGCACAAGTTCCGATCCAATCCGTAAATACCAAGGACTTCAACTGATTTGTTAATGGTAGTGTGCAGTCCTTTTTCTTTCGTCGAACCTGCTGAATACCCCACTGGATATGATGCATGTGTTATCTTCATGGCAATTTTTAGGCTTAATTATACTATGCTCATATATTCAGATACTGAGCTTGTTTACGCAATATCAACAACTCTTCACTTGTCACCATGCTGGAACTCTCAGTCCAAAGCTACTTGTGCAAGCAACTCGCAATCCAAATACATGCGCTAAATACGAGAAGCCTTGTCCATTAAGGCTTCTAGGTAGATTCTTTACTGGAGGTTGCTCTTGATTCTGAGGCTATCAAAGTAGAACGAGGTTTAGCACAACTGACAATGGTACTTCACCTGCCCTTTTGATAGATGCAATGCACTAGGAGCTTGTCGATATATAGCCTTTGCAAGTTTGTAATCATCTGCAGCATGAGCTGTTAATTAGTGCATATTGGCTTGAGCACCGACTCCTTTTTAGTGCAGCTTATTTTCTGTGGCATGCTTTTGATCTGGTTTTATATTCAACTTTATTTCCTTAAGAACAAGTCGATTGGGATTTCAAAGAGGATCAAACAATGTACTAGGCCTGCCTGGCCCTCCTCGTAACCCTAATCACCATTTTGCTAATTTGAGTTGAATATTAAGTACACCTAGTGGTGAACTAAAAACCTGGTGGAATCGCTAAATGCAGTTAGTACGTAATGCTTGGGGGTAGTAAGGTTCTACCCTTAAGAAATTGTGGTGTTACAACCAGGTGTAGGGTAAGCGCTAGGGCGCGGAACTCTCAACTCGTGAAAAATATTCAAAAATGGTTAGCATTGTGAAATGTAAATAGCACATTGTTGAAATTTTGAAAAAATCATAAATGAATATTTTCTTGGATACAAGGGGGTATTTATAGGCAATGATTTTGTGGTCAATATTGAACCTTTATGTACTAATTGAGGCTAGGTTCTTCAAGCCTGACTTGCGAATGATTTCCTCCTCGAGCCTAAGACATCCGTTGAGGCAGTTCCGTCTACTCGAGTCAAGAATCTTAATCGAGCCGGATATGTTTCAAGGTTGATGTCTTCTAAGAATCGCCTTTATTTGAAACTAACTTCTTCCATGCTTCTTAATTTTTTAGAGATGATAAATTCCTGATGACTTTAGTTATTCTCAACTATAAGAGCCCCTTTACGACCCTGAGGGCCTTTAAGCACATATTACGTTCATGAAGACCCATGTGGTTCCATCCATGAGTAATGAGACTCTAAGATTTTTTCTTTGTGTGTGTGTGTGTGTAAACTTTAATGAAATAAAAGGAAGGAGATTATGTTAGTTAGAAAAAAAACTAATTGAAAATATTGAGCTTCTCTAAACAATAGAAAAGATTTAATATTAAATGGAGTATATAGAGAATTAGTTTTGACAAAATCTTAAGATTTAATGGAATTGCAAAGATGTAAAGAAAATATTTTAGTGGAAAAAATTCACATAGAAGAGAGAGAAATGTAAAAATATGTTTAATTGATTTAATTTTAAATGATAAAAAGAAATTCAAATCAAATTGAGTAAGAGAGATGGAGAGAACAAAAATGGAATCTAAATTATTATTACAAAGGTGAATAAATTCAAAAAGCTTTCAAGAAGTCAAAATAACATAGCTCACATGGCGAGTTAAAAAAGTATTCATATAGGCAACGAGATGTACACATTCTCTTAGACTCGCCTTTCATATATACTCCTTCCGTCCCACGAAAAATATTATAGTTATTTTTTCATATTACCTTTTTTTATCCTTTTTTATATTATGTCTCTCTCCACATTTAACTTTTCACCAACTCATTTTTCTTCTCCTGTCTCACTTTCTCATACTTTTTTATTCTATTTCTCTATTCTCATTTAACACTCTACTAACTAATTTTTTTTTCTCTCTCTCTCTCGACCTATTTTTTTCCCTCATCTCTGTAAAGGGTAGAATAAAAAAATACACTGTATAACATAAATTCTTAATATACATGTTAATTGAAATGTGATCAATTTATGTGGGTCGGTGAGAGTATATAATTAAATTTGCTAAATCTATTTTTGTAGGTACCCAGCAATCTAAAAATGACAAAAGAATTACATTTGACAAATATTCCGCGGTAAAAAAATAAATGACTATTTTAACGGGTACTCTGTAATTAGAAGTACGAGGCAAAATCAATTTCCACGTAGTCACGATTACTCCCACCGACCGCGCCTTATGACAACCGGGATCCGCTGACGCCACCGAAATCTTAAATCAGCTTCGCTTGAGCTGAGAGCCACTTCAAGCCGAGCCGTCCCACCCCTTTCCACTTATCACAACCATAGCTTATACGTCTCCAACACCCGAGAAATATCTCCATCAAACGGTCTTAAAACCGGCTATTGTCGGTGTATCCAAATTGCATTTGAATTGAATTTGGGTTCATTTCATTTGCCAAAATGCAGTGCACCTAACCCGAGTAAGATTCTAACCCCTGTACCTGACCCAAGTTGGGTTTATTTAAAGAGAGAGAAAGGGTGAAGTCCAGCTGGGTTTGTGAACTGGTTTTCTCGTCTCCATCTCTCTCTTCCCCTGTCCATCCCCCCCACTCTCTCTTTCTCTCTCTCACCCTCACCCCACTACACCCTCCCAATCTTCCTATTGTAGATGACCAGCACAGACCATTGTCCATAAACCTAAACATTTTGGATTGATTGAGTAATGATGTAGAGAAAGATTTTTCGGTTTTTGATTACTTCTGTTTCTGGGTTTCTGGTTGGTTGTCTTGGGCTTGCTTACTTCCTTCCTTCTTTTAAAATACTTGATTGATGGGATTAAAGGGTGAGGAAGTCTTGATAAAAGAGAAAGATGGGGAATCCAAGAGATATGAGTGGCTGCACAGTAACTCATTTTGCACCAAATACTGTGCCAACTGGGCTTGGCTTGGGCATGGGAGTTATGCTTCCATGTCTTCATACGAGTGAAGAAGAATAAGCTCAAGTCACAGTCTCCTTTTAAGCTCTTTTAAGCATTTTCACAGACATCATCAAAACAAAGTTACGAAAGGGGGGTGGGTTCTGATCTGGAATAGATCTGTTGATTAAGTGTACTAGTCAATAGTCATGAAGAGACTTGGCAGCACAGATTCCTTGGGTGCTCTGATGTCCATCTGTCCAACTGCAGGTGATTTTACATGCTACTATTAGTCCATTGAGGTTACACCTTTAATGGTTCATTTCTAAAGATTCAAACATACCCGTCTCATGTTTCCCAGTCCTTGGCCTTTTTCATGATCAACCACCTCGGAAGTTTATAGTAATTAAATTTTTGTTGAATCAAAGTGCTTCTTTCCTAATTTAGTAACTTTCTCATGCTTTCCCTTTTTCCCTTGTGGCTTCTCTCTTTCTAGTCCCAACAATAGTTTTTTTGAACGTGTCTTTCTTGTGTATTTATTGTAGATGAACATGGTAGTGGAAACAGCCATGTTTATACTAGAGAGTTTCAGTCCATGCTGGATGGCCTGGATGAAGAAGGCTGTGTGGAAGAATCCGGCCAGATCTCGGAGAAAAAAAGGCGGTTAAGCATCGACCAGGTCAAGGCACTCGAGAAGAACTTCGAAGTAGAAAACAAGCTTGAACCTGAGAGAAAAGTCAAGCTAGCTCAAGAACTCGGGCTGCAACCTAGACAAGTCGCTGTTTGGTTCCAAAACCGCCGCGCCCGGTGGAAGACCAAGCAATTGGAGAGGGACTACGGTGTCCTCAAAGCCAATTTCAATGCGCTCAAGCACAATTATGAAACCCTTCAGCATGACAATGAATCCCTCCTCAAAGAGGTACTTGATACTTCTTAGCTCTATAATCTGTATGTATGCGCCAAGTTTTATGACCTTCCTGGGTGAAATTTGCATGCGCGTAACTGTTTCATAATATGCCGCAGATAAAAGAACTGAAATCAAAGTTGAATGAAGAGAACAACGATAGCAATGTTTCTGTGAAGGAAGAGATGATGGTGTCGGAAAGCGAGGAGAAAGTCAATGAACAGAGTGAACCACCCGTTAATTCTGTAGCTAAATGCGACGCTACAGAACTAAACTACGAGAGCTTCAACAACAATGGAGTGATGGGGGCAACTGTTTTTCCGCCGGATTTCAAGGACGGGTCGTCGGACAGCGACTCGAGTGCGATCCTGAACGACGACAACAGCAGCCCAAACGCAGCCATGTCGGCGAACGGGGCGCTGCAGGGCCACCAGTTCATGTCAATGCTGAAGTTCAACTGCCCGTCTTCGCCCTCGCCGTCACCCCCACCGCCTCCTTCGTTAATGAATTGCTTCCAGTTCTCAGACTCTAAGGCGGTTCTGGGTGATGCCCAGAAAGCGTATCAGCCGCAGTTTGTGAAAATCGAAGAGCACAACTTTTTCAGTGGGGACGAGTCCTGCAACTTCTTCTCGGAAGATCAGGCTCCCACCCTTCAATGGTACTGTGCGGATCCTGATCAGTGGAATTGATGAACGATGAAGCAAACCCAGATCAGTAAATGAACATTAAAATAAGAGGGAGGGAGAGAGAGGGGGTCAAAATTTTTTGTAATATGGGAAGATGGAAGTGGACTACGTAATTAAACTTGGTACCTCCCTTGTACAAAATGGAGTTGCAGGAAAAAAGGTGGGTCAGTGAAGAAGATGGTGGGAGAGGAAAGATTGCAGGAGACTCACGTGGGATGGTGGGGGAGGATGGTGGTGAAAGGTGGCGCGCCTGTGGGCGGGTTTGGGTAGGCCGTGCGGGGATATGATTTGGTAGTGAGATGTAGCTTCTCACTCTGCTGTGAAAGCAGAGCACAAACTCGAATGGAGGATAATCCTGTAATGGTGGACAATAATAATCACTGAAAAGGGCACTAAGGTTATACCTTTACCTTACATGCATCCAATGTTTCTCTGACTCAAAATTATACGACTCCACCTTTACTTCACGCTTATGTCGCTACAAATGAGTGAAAATTACGTGCAGATTTTGGGCACAGCTCCTATGTTAGTACACCGAACCTGATTTTTTTTCTTTACTTCATCATTCCCCATGTGACAACAAAGTATATTGAGCAACCATTGGCGCAAGGTTGTGCAGTAACGACTTGCCTTTGAATTCTTGATCTATCTAATCGATTTTTATAAACACTTTAAATAGTTGTTTCGACCGGAATTGAAGAACGTGCAATATAAATATTATTGTTTATTTGCGTCGAATAGAGGAGATCTAAATGGGGCGCACTCTCTTCATTTTTCATTCGTAGTTGGAGCCAGAGTTTACCAAACTTTTGATATGCTGCAGGGTGTCATTATAGATGTCCTCGGAAAGGCCATCATCCTTGCCAATCAGCAAAGCAATGTACAGAAGATGCTGAATCCACAGGGAATCAGCAGGTCAATCTGATACACTAAGGGACAATCAATGCCTTGCTTCACCTCAACGGAGTTAGTTATGTTCCCGACCTATCTTGGCCGCACCCATAGATCCATTGAGGGTCTCATTTTTCGCGACACGTCGGTGCAGACAACAGTCAATATACAACGTTTTCAACCGGTCAAAACATGCACGCTCAAGTCACGTGCACTTTTCATTTTTTCTACGTTACTTCGTCACTAAGAAATTCATTTTTGCACGACACCTCATCACGCTTCGACCGTCGCCCACATCCGTACCCCGACTTCTGCGTCTGCGCGCTGACTCCCCGACGCTCGTAGCACGGGCGTCGTCTCCTCGACGCTCGTCGTCCGGGCGCCATCTCAGCGACACACGTCGCCCATCGCCCTGGCCTTTGGCCTCCCCCTTTAGCACCTTCACTTACCTTCAAGGGACCATGCATTGTCTGCGACACCCGTCACCTGCGTCTACGCGCCGACTCCTTGACGCTCGTCTCATGGGCGCCGTGGAAGCCCGTCACCCTGGCACTGTCTCAGCGACCCTCGTCGCCCCCGCCCGTACATCGTCTCCGCAATGCCGTCGCCCGTGCCCGCGCGTCGACTCTGCGCTGCCTATCGCCCACACCCACGTGCAGTCTTCGCGATGCCCGTTGCTGCGCCTGCGCACCGTCTCCAACACTGTGTCGTTCCCATGCGCCGCTCCACTAATATAGTTGGGCCCCTTGGCTCTCTATCATTACCGTGCCCCTGGCACCATACACATTCCGCGACGCCCATGCACCACGCCACTGATACAGTCATGCCCCTGGCTCTCTGTCACAATACAGTGCCCTCGGCACCATACACACTCCACTGCGCCCATGCACCACGCTGCTTATACAGTTGCACCCCCGGCTTCTGTCACACTACCATGCTCCTTGCTAGAGTTGTCAAACGGGCCGGGCGGCCCGTGGGCTGGCCCGGCCCGGCCTGGTTCTGGCCTGGGCCGGCCCGGCCTCTGGCCTGGGCCGGCCCGCCTGGTTCCCGGGCCCCGGCTCCATGAACAGTAGCGGCCCAGCACAAGCGGGCTTGGGGCCTGGGCCTGGACCAGGCCTTCGGATTCTGCGAAAAAGCCCCGGCCCGGCCCGAAGTCGGCCCGGTCTGCGGCCCGGGTCTGGCCCGGTTTTGGCCCCACCACTTGTTTGAATTTTTTGCTTTTCCCCCCCTTTCTTCCACCCCTTTTCCAAAATTCCACTTTTACCCCCCCAACAGCAATATAACGGCTAGTTTGGGGGGTATTTTAGTCTAACCTATATTTTTCAACTCCTTTACACTCTTACCCTCCCCAACAACTATAAACGGATAGTTTGTAGGGGTATTTTGGTCTTTTGTGAAGTTTCTAAAATCTATAAATTCACACCATTTCTCTCTAATTTTTCACACCAATCTTCTTACTCTCTCTTACCTAAACATTCTATATTTCTACAAGCTTTGCTACTATTTTCCTCTCCAATTACTACTCTTGCTAATTACTACTAGTATTTACTAATTAGTACTCTTGTTTATTAATTACTAGTCTTGCTAAATTCTTTTTAATTACTAACTCTCTAATATTTGTTACTCGTTCATTCTTTTAATTGTTATTTCTTATTACTACTCTTATACTTGTGTATTTAGTTACTCTTACAAAGTTTAGCGTGAAATATGGCTGGATTATTGAAGAAAATGAGGCGTGCATCGTCATCACGAAAAACATCATCATCATCGCAAGCACCACCACCAGCACAAGCGCCAGCGCCACGGCCATCACAAACACCAATCCAAGCACCAACACAACCATTCGTTCCTGGACGAATGAGTACAGGCTGTATGATAGATACCCAAGCCAATTGGGAGTTCAATCAAAACATTCCAGATTTTGAATACACGCCTGATGAAGACCCCCCGCATTATAGTCAAGGACGCAGCTCGGTTGGCGAAGCTACTACTCCGTGGCATAATCTCAACCCTATGCCTGGTCATGATGAAGAAGGGCCGAGCAATGCCTCCGGTAATGAGCCAGAAGTCCAAAAGGGGAAAAAAAGAAAGCCGAGTGTTGGAATCATTTCGATGTAGTTACGGTGGACGGCATCCGAAAAGCTCGATGTAAGTACTGCGCTAAATTATTTTCGTCTGGTAGTGGTAATGGACATCTTAACAGGCATTACCCTCTGTGTGCACCTCGACAAGGCCACGTCGAACCTACCCAAACGCAGTTATCTTTTGACGGTAAGTTATTTGTTTATAATCAGCGAGAGCAAAGAGACGGTCTCGCTGAATTTGTTATTCATGATGAACAAGCCTTTTCTTTTGCCGATAATCCTAAGCACTCTAGATATATGAACACATACGTTCAACCTTTGTACAAAAAGGTTCATAGAAACACAACTAGATCCGATGCACTCCGACAGTACAATGCTGCTAAAGCACGCCTTATCGATTATTTCGATAAATTTGACGGTAAAGTTAGTCTTACTTCTGATATTTGGCAATCTCCTTATACTTTTGTTAGTTATTCTTGTGTGACCGCTCATTGGATTGATGCAGATTGGGTTATGCACAAGAGAATCATCGCTTTCGAGCACTTCCCTTATCCGCACGATGGAATGAACATTGCTATTCTTATATTAAAAGCATGCACCACATTTAAAATTAAGGATAAGATTATGAGTGTTAGTTTTGATAATGCTTCTAATAATAAAGTTGCTGTTGCAGCTTTAAAGGAGACGCTTCAACCTGTACTTAATGGTGAATTATTTCATGTTCGCTGTGTTTGTCACATTATTAATTTAATTGTTCAAGATGGTTTAGCTGCTGCAGGAGATATTCTTCTCAAAATGAGGGGTATGACAGCGTATGTTAATAGCTCGAGTCCGAGAACACAACAATTTAAAACGTTGTGTGTTCAATATAATATGCCTCGCAGGAGAGCAGTTACAGATGTGGTCCACAGGTGGAACTCTACATACCACATGCTTTTACACATTCTGGCATACCGAGAAGTCTATACGCATTTTCTACTAACCCAGTTCCCAGCCGGCTTGCCAACTCAAGAGGAATGGCAGATGGCCACATACCTAGCTGAATTTTTGGAGGTATTCTACACGTCTACCAATTTATTGTCTGGTACGTACTATCCCACCTCTCCTCTCGCTGTAATAGAAATTCTGAAGATGGCTACAATGTTAACAAAATGGAGATATATAGGACCCTTTAAGGAAATAGTAAAAGTGATGGATCAAAAATTTAATAAATATTGGAGTAAACTGCCTGCTATTTTTACTGTGGCTACTTGTTTAGATCCTAGGTTAAAGTTGCATGGCGTGAACGCCTCGATACAAGAGATATCGAAATTAATGTGCTACACAGCAGAGGAGACAACCGCATTCACAGCAAAAGTGAGCAAGAGGTTTGAGGACTTGTTCAACGTCTATCGTAATTCTGCTGACGTGCGCGGGCGAGCTACATCATCATCCACTGTTGAGAGGTATTATGCGCCATACCTTCAGGGCTTTGAACATCTAGTAGCAAGACAACTACCAGGTGAAGGTACTTCTAATTCGGCAGGTTCGTATACTTTTTCCTCTTTTAATGAGATTGGTGTATATGCAAATACTGATCATTATTCTGATTTATCAAGGCAAGAACAGGTTAATTTTAATTTGTTAAATTTTTGGAAACAAAATCAAAACATGTATAAAACTTTATCCCAAATTGCACGGGATGTACTGCCAGTGCAAGCCTCCACGGTTGCTTCAGAGTCGGCATTTTCAGCCAGCGGGAGGGTTTTGGATGACAGGAGGAGTCGTCTTAACCCCGAGTCGCTCGAGCTATGTGTATGTTGGAAGGATTATCTTGATGCGAAATACCGCGAGCAAGATAAACCGATTGATGATAGGAAGAGCAGTGACTCGGATATTGAAGTACTTCTGGATGATTAGGTAATTTGTTTTTATTTTCCTCTTTTGATCCTTTTGGTTGACGTTGCAGATTTCTTGATCTTTGATTGCTGATATTTTGGATAGACATGCATTATTATTTTGATTGTTAGAGTTTTAAGAATAAATTTTTTCACAAAATATACTTTTTTTCCATATATATAAAATAAATTTTTACAAGCAAGATATATATTTTTTCGTATATATAAAAAAATAGGTAACTTCGCCTGTTTGTTTACAAGCAGCCGGTCCCAAGCCCGGATAAAAGGAGGAGGGCCTATGAATACATTTATTATTTTTCTATATAAATTGTTATGTGTTAAGATTTTATTAATAAAGCTCACCAAGAAGAGTATGAAAATGTTTAACATATAATAAAAAATATAATGGCTAACAAATAAATATGTATATACATACATACATATATATGTATATTACTTATAATGAAATAAAAGGATAAAGATTAGGTTCGTTAAATTGTGAATATTGCCTAGAGATGAAATTTAAAATTGAATAACAAGAAGAAAAAAAAAAGGGCCCGGGCCCGGCCCAAGCCCGGCCCTAGATATTGGGCCTAGGGCCAGGGCCTGGACTGGGCCTAGGTTTGCCTTCGGCAGGCCCGGCCCGGCCCGGTTGGCAGCCCCACTGGCCCGGCCCCACAGCAGGCCCGATGGGCTTGGGCTGGGCCGGCCCAAGCCCGGCCCTTTGACAACTCTACTCCTTGCGTTGGTCCATCCTATCACCACACCATTCGCACCTTGCCTTGGTGGTGGAACATGCTTCGACCCACTCTCCGGAGTGTGCAGTATCTCGCGGGGATAGGCGACTCCTTTGGGACATTATCTCTGCCAGGGAGCTTTTCAACTCCCCTTTCGCTAGGTAGACGGCTCATTCAGGATGCTACCTCAACCCGTCGGGTAGACGGCTCCTCCGGGATGCTACCTTGACGCGCTCTAAGTGCTCCTGCACAAGGACTCACCCCGCAGAGATAGACAACTCATCCGGGACACTATCTCCACCAGGGAGCTTTTTAACTCCTCTTCTGCCAGGTAGACGGCTCCTCTGGGATGCTACCTCGGCCTGTCGGGTAGACGGCTACTCCAGGATGCTACCTTGACACGCTCCGAGTGCTTCGAGACAAGGACTCACCAGCGGGATTGGCTCACTCTCTAAGACACTATCTGCACCAGGGAGCTTTTCAGCTCCTCTTCTGCCAAGTAGACAGCTCTTCCGGAATGCTACCTTGACGCGCTCCGAGTGCTTCGACACAAGGACTCACCCACGGGATTGGCTCGCTCTCTAAGACACTATCTCTGCCAGGGAGTTTAACTCCCCTTCTGCCAGGTAAATAGCTCATCTGGGATGTTACCTCGGCCCGTCGGATAGACAGCTCCTCGGGGATACCACCTTGATGCGCTCACAAGGACTTATCCATAGGGATATGCTCGCTCTTTAAGACAATATCTCTGCCAGAAAGCTCTAGCACGAAGACTCTACTTCCACCAGGTAGATGGCTCCTTCGGGATGCTACCTCGGCCCGCGAGATAGGCGACTCCTCCGGGACACTATCTCCGCTAGGGTGTTTACGTGGCTGGTCTATGTGCTCTGGCACTGGGGGCTTTATCAGCACCCCTAGGGACTATGACCCTGAGTCACTTCGAGACGGGAGCAGGTCTCTGGAGGGCATCGTACCTAATCTGCCTCGCAGTTGGGCGTCGGGTCTTCCCCAGGCCTGTGGGACTCTACAAGTGCCTTGGATTTGTGGCTAGATCTAGGGGGTTCTCTGGCCACACTGGAGCTGTGAGAGCCAGTCTTTCTAGACAGATAAAGCGATGTTGTGAGGAGCAAGCCAGGTGAATATGCGATCCATAAGTCTGTGGAGTTGTGGACCCCTCGGTGATGTGTCAATGCCGGGGGCACCATGTGTCGCTTGATCACATCATCATCTCAACTTCTATAAATAGGGGTCTTGAGAATTCATTTGACAGAACATTTTCAGAACTCATTCTCACTTTCACTTCTCACTCTAGAATTCTACAGAGAGAAACATACAGGACCTTGACTCTGGACCTAAGCATCGAACTGTGACTGTCGTCGTATATTCACCTCGGGCCACCTCCCTCGCAACACTGCCACTCTCAGGCTCTATCTGGGAAGCCCTTGGTCTCTGCCCTTACTCCATCGTTGTTGTGTCCCACATCACTCTACTTGGCATCTGACTCAGACTGCATTCCTTGTGGCACCTCCACGTCGACTGCAAACCCACATCCTTGGTATCAGACAATAAGCTCATGTTATCACAATGGACGCAAGGAAGTAATTCATAGTGTCATTTATACCAACAGGGATGATCCGCTCCTGTGTGTGTTGCAAGTGAAGATATTCAACTTTAGTTAAGGAGTGTTTTGAAATGGCTCATGTAAAATTTGAAAGTTACTGGATTCGTGGACTGTCACTCAGCACTCAGGACGGAACTCTTGCATGACGCGAGGCGGCAGCGGCCACGGCACCCCCATCTCCCCCCCCCCCCCAAACTTTTAGGAATTTTTTATATTTACAAAAATGCCATTACATCATATGTTTAATTAATTAGGGTTTCGTGTTGTTCTATTTTTTTACTCTTTATGTCACCAGCCGTCATAGTCTTCTTCTTTCTCATTTTTTTACTCCATCTTCATTCTTCCAAATTTTAAATATTCAGATTACAGAATAACACGAATTGATCAAGGTTAGTTCTTTTTTTATATTTTAAATTCTTATAGTATGTTAACTTATACGTGACTACTGTACTCATAAAGTTAATAATCATATTAGTAATACATTTATATGGTGGCAGCGGCCACGGAACCCCCCTCTCCCCCTACCCACCAAACTTTTAAGAATTTTTTATATTTATGAAAATGCCATTACATCGTATGTTTAATTATTAGGTTTCGTGTTGTTCTTTTTTTACTCTTTATGCTACCGGCCATCATGTCTTCTTCTTTCTCATTCTTTTACTCCATCTTCGCTCTTCCAAATTTCAAATTCTAAATTTTAAATATTCATATTACGAAAAAACACGAATTGATCAAGGTTAGTTCTTTTTTTTGTAGTTTAAATTCTTATAATATGTTAACTTATACATGACTACTCTAGTTGTAACGACCTGGTCCATGGGCCCACCACAGGGCGTTGCCTCCCTCAAAAGGGCTAGCCAAATAGGTACTTATGAGTTCATTGGCAAGGTTTTATAAGGGTCATCTCATACTATTTCACATCCGATGTGGGATATTACAAACTCCCCTCCTTATACCTTAGCGTCCTCGCTAAGGCTCGATCACACATAATCCAGAATCTTCCTCTCTAGCCAATGTGGGATATACTGGGCTCACCCTTCGTTGCCCCAACCATCCTCTTGATGTGGGATATACCTGGGCTTGCCTTCGTTTCCCCAAATATCGATAACCCGACTGGATATCCCAACCCGAGATTTCGAGAACCTGGCTCTGATACTATCTGTAACGACCTGGTCCACGGCCCCACCACAGGGCATTGCCTCTCTCAAAAGGGCTAGCCAAATAGGTACTTATGAGTTTCTTAGCAAGGTCTTATAAGGGTCATCTCATACTATTCCACATCCGATAAGGGATATTACAGTAGTCATACAGTTAATAATCACATTAGTAATATATCTATGCGGTAAGAGTTAAGTTTCTTTCATGCATGATTTGTAATTCGTTCTTGACTAACCTTACCAAGTTAAATAAATAACTATTAAAAATTAAATTAAATTATTAGTAGTCAAATTGTGTAATTTTTTTGTGTTAGCCATCATTTTTTATGCCTCTTTGGTCCCGCCTGATTAAACTTTCTGGATCCGTTCTGCTGCACCTTTCTCTAACCCTACTAAAGATTTTCAAAAAACTTTGGCACGCGCCTCCCCTCACTGCCTGCCAAGAGTTAGCGCCCACGGGGTAGGGCCTGGTCTCCGGCAGTAAAGGCCATAAAAAAATTGAAAACTTTTACCGATGGAATGAGTCTGTCCCTAATAATATGTTCTAGAGACCTTTCAAAAGGAAAAAAATCTAGAAATTATAATTAGCGACAGCTAATCCTTCGGTGAAAGATCTTAGCTAAAGACTATTATCGACTGAATAATCCGTCGGTAAAAGTGGCTTTTGGAGACGAAATAACGTCGCTAAAGGTGCTTTTTCTTATAGTGGTAGTTACTTAATTAGAGTGAGATTCTTGGTTTAAGTGTTTTGCGAGGAGTACACCAAGCTTGGCTGGCGGGAGAGGTGGTTGGTCGATGGCAGCTTCACAGTTCAAGGGCCTTCTCCTCCTCAGATCTATTAAATCTTGAGGGCAACGGTTCCTCATTTTCCTTCCTTCCTTGTACCTTTTCTTTAGCTATATTTATTGTAGAGGTATAGTCGTGGTGTCCTTGGGAAGGGGGGAGGGGCAGAGGGATTTGCAATTGGTTGGGAGATGGGGGGTTAGGAGGGAAATGAGGTTCTTCAATCTGGGTAAAGAATGGGGTGGGGCTGAACGAGGGGGGTGGGGTTGGCTCGGGACTATTTTTGTGGTGTTGGTCTCATGTTGTGTGTGCTTGTAATACTTTTTTCCCTTTTAGCTGCATTGATTCAATTGATCTTAGAAGTAGCAGTGGGAAGTTGCTTTATTGTAGTGATGAACACCCTTGTATTCTATAGTGATTCCATTGGGGACGGGTTCACCCTTGTTTCCTGTGGCCTATGATATGCCATGAATGTCTTGTAATCTCATGTTGCAAATGTAAAGCCAAAAATGATTGACCTAAGATAATCTTGTAACTCTTTACTTCATCAATATTATTCGCTCATTTACCAAAGAAAAAAAGATAGAAATGGCTCGTCTTTAGGTGATCGTAAAAGAGTGATACGCGTTGTACTCTCTGTTGGAGAAGCCTACTTGATGACCGCGTGATTTGGGAGCAAACAGACGTAGGGAAAAGCACGGCTACTTACCGACAAATGATAGGTCTGCTCAACTTTGCTAGCAATTTCTTGAATCAAAAGAATTGTTGCAGAGTAAAAGATGGTTTATCATAATTGTAGATATTTTTCGTTTCGCAAATTTCATCTTTTTCCTTCTTGACGATGCTTTTATTTTTCAAGTTTTATTATAAGATAAGAAATAGATGGTAAGCAGTCTAGTTACGACAGCCCCTTAAAGGGCAAAGAAATGGACACACATGCACATACAGAGATGACATTTGGTCACCTGCATAAGAAAACATAAAAACTACGTACACCCCTGATTGAAAAATGAAGCGCATGGAAGAACGAAACAAAGGATGCGCTTAAAATCATTACGATTTTTGTTTTTTGTATCAAAAAAATTAATTCTAAACTCTCATTTGTTTTTCATTTTTTTTTACAGAAATAGACGTGTGCTTGGTTTTAGCCAATTATTATTTTTTGCTTTCTTCTTTATTATTATTATTATTATTATTATTATTATTATTATTATTATTATTATTATTTCTTCACTTTTCATTCAACCTTAAAATTGCCTTTTTTTTTCTTTCCCTCTAGAGAGCCCTTCCGAACCAGCGGCAGTCAACACCACCATCATCAAACTCACACCACCACCACCATCAAAAGACCTTGACAACTATTAAAAATATCACCTAATCAAAAGGCCACAATAAACTTCAACACCATCTTTCACTACCTCCGTCACCCGGATCATAAATACTATTAAGTTTTGCCACCACCAATTGTTTAAACATGGAGACCATTATTCAACAAATTTGCCACATCATCATCGCATTAGCCACTTGGTGAAGATGGTGAGCCGGGTGGTGGTGGGCTTGCTCGTGGTTGTAGAAGTGGTAGAGTTATATAATGGTGATGGAAGCAAGATCGATGGGCAATGGTCAGACATATGTTTGCTTTTGCAATAGTTATTTTGTATTTGTGCATTAGTTAATTTGTGATTTTTGATCCTTGTGCTTGTTTGTGTTTGATATAGATGACATTTCTACTTTCTTAACCATAAAACTGCATTATGGGGGTTATGTCGAAAACATTCCATATAAGGTTTATTCCCCTTGCAAGATTGACTATTGTGACTTTGACATGTTAAGTCTATTGAGATTGATACAATGACAGAATGTGTAAGAACCGTAGGGTTTATGAACTATGACCATAAGAAACCTGGGTTAAACCTTGACAATGGATTAATGCATATATTTGTAGAATTAGATATTTTGGCATTGAAAGACTTCATAAATGACCAGTGCCAAGCATAAGTATATTGGATATTTTGTGAATTGATGAAATGATGGATGAGTTTGAGACTCTAATTAGGATAATAAGAGTAGGGAGAATAATATGGTTATTGAAGAACTTGATGATGAAGGTAATGTGGTCAGAAGGGATGATATGGGTGTAAGATCAGGAATGTTGGGGTCAAGAAGAGGTTCCAGATTTAGGTCAAGTCTCAAAGGTCCAAGAAATACTGGTAATGAGGGGTTGGGTACACAAGCCTCAGTAATTCTGGGCACTGAGGGGAACATAAACCATAGGAATAATGAGAGGCCAAGAGAAGCTGGTAATTAGGGGCCAAGGAAAACTACAAACAATAGTGAATCTGATAATGAATCAGATTTCTCAGAGTTCTATGACAGTGACTATGACTACAAATGATAGAGCATTTGATAGAAATGTTGACATGAATGTATTAGAACAGACAAGAGGAAAGGGCTAAGGAACCTTCTTCGATTATGT
The DNA here is from genome assembly GCA_033070095.1 of Escallonia herrerae. NCBI lineage: Eukaryota > Viridiplantae > Streptophyta > Magnoliopsida > Escalloniales > Escalloniaceae > Escallonia > Escallonia herrerae. The sequence goes on from JAVXUP010000014.1 coordinate 986,366, forward strand.
TCAAAGAGAGATTGTATGATCTGATGAGTGGAAGAGTTTGCCACAATCTAAATCTGAGGGTTAAGGTGAGAATGTAAATAAGATGAAAAAAATTAAGGCCTAGTCCCAAAACTGTACCCTCAGTACAACCTTAGTACCCAACTTTGAGCATGCATCAAAGAAGTACCCAACTTTAAATTAGCGTACCAAATCAGTACTTTGACTGACGGACAACGAACGTCGTTAGAAAGTCAAAGGGATAGGACTGTCATTATTAAAAAAAGACATAAAGTCTGGTCCACGTGGGCCCTTTATTTCTCTTTTTTTCTCTCTCTCTCACTCAGTTTATTCTTCTTTATTTCACACACACACACACACACACACTATCAATGTTGATCATCAGCAGTGATGATTCAGACACCATCACATCGGTGTTGATCATCAGCAGTGACAACGACCACAAAGACCAGTGAGTTCAAAAGGGCACCTTTGAGCTTGTTCCATGTGGAGTCTGAGCTGTCCTCAGTGTAAGCTATGGTGGAGATGGATTGTGAGGAGCTTGAGTCGTTAATGTTTAATATGGAGACTAGAATGACCACCAAAAGCATGCAAATTGAAACTGGGGTTATGATTCTCACGATTTCTTCACCCAGTCATTCAAGAATTGTTCTTCTGGGTCTTGGGTTTTGGTCCATTTTGGGTTCTTGAGAATTTGGATCAATTGGAGTGAGAACGTACACACCCATCCACACACACACACCTTCACACACGCAACCCACCCACCTACACACAGTCACGTACACACACACACACACATACACACACACACACAAACACATACAACCCCTGCACACACAGTCATGCATAGACCCCAAAATCCCCGGTGCTATCATCATCTCTCATTTCTCTTTCTTCACACACACACACACACACATTACGCAGTTACACACATTTCTTCAAGATTTTTGTCAGATCTGATATGATTTTTGGCTATGCTGGTTGGATCTGAATTGACAACGATGGTGGTGGTGACGGGTTCAGTGTTGGTTTGGTGGATATGCATGGAGGAAGATAAATATGGTGGTAGAAGTGGATACATTGGCTATGGTCGAATTGGTGGGTTGGTGTAATGGTGCCGGCGAAAGCTTGTCGTGCCGTGACAGCAGAGTGAGAAGAAGAGAGTGAAGAGATAAAGGAAGTGAAGAGAAATGGGAGAGAGAATTTTTTTGTTTTTTTATATTAAACTACGAAGAGAGAAAATTGAACGGTGGTGATTGTGCCACGCGTCTTTAAAATTTGATTTTCTGTTATTGACACATTTGCCCTTGATAAAATTTAACGGCCATTGAAGTCCATCAACAAGGTACTGATTTGGTACGCTATTTCAAAGTTGGGTACTTCTTTGGCGCACGTTGAAAGTTGAATACTAAAACTGTACTGAGGGTAAGTTGATGATACAGTTTTGGGATTAGGCCATAAATTAGTAAAGTTCAATCCTACCTCAGACACGAGGCACCCTAGGTTCAAGGTTGGTAAGGTGTTTAGAGACATTTCTCTGGTGGTGTCAAATGATGTGGTAAGGTGTTTAGAGACATTTCTTTAGTGGTGTCAAATGATGTTTAGAGACATGAGGCACCCCACCATTCTTGGGTTTCTCTCTCCCTGATTTTGTCTAAGCAAGGAAGGAAGAAAGAAAATCCTCAAGAGAACCCAAAAAAACCTATCAAAGACCACAAAGATCACCACCACCACCATTAGCGTCGCTACAAGAAGTCCCTTATTAAAAAAGTTGCCACTTCCTCTGTCATGATGACCACTATTCCATACCGCATTCTTGTGAAGATGCTCACCAAGCAGGTCAAGATTGGCACCCCCAAAGTAACCCCCAAAACCCCGCCACTATCATCATTTTACTCACTGCCATCACAGGTCAAGTCCATCCTTTCTACGTTGACGAAACTAACCAATTCATGTTCTGGATTTGCAAAATTAACACACACACACACACAAATTCAACCTGGTGGCAGCGATCTCGAGCATTAAAGATGAGGTGCTGGGTGTTAAAGTTGAAAAATCTAGTTGTTTAGTGCAATTGGTCTCAAAGATGAAAGTGATGTGTGCCATTACTCCACACTTATATGGCAAATCAGGGCGGTCAGTTGAGTTGTTTGGCTCCCCTTTTAAGGTTAATCAATGAACTCTATTACGTGCAAGCTTCTAAACTACATAAGTAGACGTGCTCTAACAATTGTCTTTATCAAATTGTACACTTGTAGGTGTTAGCAGAAAGGTGTTAAAACAATACAAAAAAGAACTAGCTCAACTCTAAACGAGATATCTCCAAATATATTTCATTTTCTATTTGATTATTAGGATAAATATTTCATCCACAAAAGATTTTACAAACCGTCCGGTTGTTTCATCTATGCAACAGACATAAAAGTAACATCACGGATCATCCTCATAGTTTTTTCCCCTCTTCCTTTTATCCTAAATATTATGATGGAAAAAATAAATTTAGCCACATAAAACCTTACAATATAACGAAAGTACTAAACATAAAAAGGAAACACCGACTTCCATGCCAAATAAGCCTCACAAGATGTGTTGCTCTTTGCAACCCGAAAAGCCACATCCTTACAGACCTCAACTTGCCCACTCGCTGGTAGCATGTGCATCCTTTTATCATGCCATAAAACCGCTAAGTACAAGTACATTGGAAACAACTTGCTAATCGTGCCTTCACCAACAGTACCACCACCACAACCAAGGAGATGACCAAATGGTGACGTTCAAGGTCGAGAATGACCATCATCAAAACCAGTACACCATAACGTAAACCCGTCCTTGAAAATGAACGTCATGAAAATGCTAACCCTACCAAATGCAAACATTAACAATCTGAACCAGCAAACTCCTTCTGAGAACCACGTATTACCACCAAACGAGACCGCAAGATAGTGACACATCAATTTATATAGTAAGAACTAGATCAAAATGAAGAGATCCAAATTTAAAGACTGATCTAGATCAAATAAGGTAGTTTAGCAAACTAGTGTATTCTATATGTATGATAAAAGATGGAAAGAAGAAATAGCAGAGGAAGCCATGAACCCCCCCCCCCCCCCCTTCCAATTTTCCCGAGGATTAATTGTTGGTATTTTTCATTGAAAGTACGGTTGAAGATACTGAGAACTATGTATGAACGTTTGGCACGTTTAGGAGTTCTAATACCATGAAGTTGGAGGTTTCCTAGGTCCTTACTAGGGTTAAGACCTTATGTGTTGGGAGATCGGTCGTTACAAGTTAAACGTGCATGTAGTTGCATGGAATGAGTCATATTTTGATCACTAAGCTAAAACTAAACTAGCTTACAAAGACAGAAAAAATAAAAAATAGTTATTGTTCATCCTCGAATAAGTAAGTTTGTGTCAAAAGAGTTGAGCCTCAAATAGTTATAGAAACTAGGAGTTACAAGCACTGAACATAAAAAAAATAAAAGTTGTCAACATGAAAAAAACCAAATTAATGACATGAGATCAACAATCTAACCCTTTTTTGTGAATATACATAAGCTACGAAAGTAGGGAGCTGATGCAGCTGTAGGATGATTAGTTAAGGTAGCTTATAGTCCCAAAATGTATCTAATCTTTACATAAATTAGAGAGTTAAATACACTTTAGTAATGCAGAAATCTCACTTGAAGATCCAAATGTTCGATTCTTGAAACTAAGGATATGGACTTTTAACTAGGTCATTAGTAAGTACTTCCGACCATATTCCTAACTGTGGACACAAATTTGTCGGCGGCAAAATCGTCCGCCTACCTTCTTCTTCTTTTTTCTCTTCTTCTTCATTTTATCCCACCTACCTACCGCCGCCACCACCATTTTGCCCTTTATCCAGCCACCCTGACACATACACATACACACATGCGCACACACACAAACGACACAAATAGGCGACACACAGAGTCGCACACACCACCCGTCCCCTCCCCCAGCCCCTCACCCCTTTGCCCATCACCCACCCCACCTATATTATTCACCCCATTGCCCAAGCCCCACCCACTGCGAAACACAGTGACACATATTCACCCCCCAAACACACATAGTTTGATCTCCCTAATGGTCTTAATTGTTCTTATGCTCTACTGACATGGTTGCCTTTTTCGAAATTTGCAAGTTTTGATTTTTAAATTGTTGCAATCCCACGAGGATTGTTTCATAGAATTCCAATTTTACTTTGTGCTTTTTGACGAACTATTTTTGTCACACTCTCCTTCATTTTTCTTCTTCTACCTCTTTTTTTATTATCTTTTCCTAATGACACACAGACACACACGCGCGCGCGTGTGCACGCACACACGCACAGACACACATACACACGCACGCGTGCCCGCGGAGGTGTACATGCACACGCATACAAACAGACTCACGGGCACACACACACACACACACACACACACACCTGCAAGTGACACATAGAGTCACACACCCACCTATTTGCCCCCTCGCACCATTGCGCACCGACGCCAACTGACACTCGCAAAACACTTACAGAAAAGACACAACAAAACACACACACACACACACACACACACACACACACACTATCTGTGTGAATGTGTATGTTTTGTGTTTCTTTAAGTATGTATGTGTCTGTGCATAAGTTCCCATGTGTGCGTTTGTATGTGTTTCTATGTTTTGTCCATAGGGTGTGTATGGGTGTCTAGGGGTGTTGAGGGAGGGCAGGGGGCTGCTTGTGTGTGTGTGTGTAGTGGCCGGATAAGGGTGGTGCATGTGGTAGTGTTGGGCTTAGTAGAGGTAGGGTGTGGGCCGTGTCTTCTTGGAGTGGTGCTGGTTGGGGCTTGTGTGGTGGTAGGGGAGGTAAGTGGGCTGAAGAAGAAGAAGGAGGAGGAGGTAGGTGAATGGTTTTACCCCCCAACAATTTTATCTCCAAAGTTAGGGATTTTGACGTAAATTCCTATTAATGGCCTAATTAAAACCCTAATCCCTTAATTGTAGAAATTGAATATTTTGGTCATCAAGCAAGATTCTCGTGTACTTTTGACGTGCTAAAGTGTATTTTACCCTAAATTTATGTATCATTCGTCTTTGAAAAGCAATAACGATGAGACATGGAAAACTCAAAATACGAGCTTCAAAATGAAAAGGCTCTAAAAGTTTGGTTAAAGGCGCCTTCAAGGCTTAATTGCCTAACTCATTCCAGGAATATGGCACAATTTCACATTCCTCCAATAACAACAAAAAATGGCTTCAATCACCCTAACCATATCGCACGTCCTTCAAAAGTTCACTTTCAAAAACAATTTTTAATTTTCCATTTCTTTGTTTATTTTTTATTTTTAAATTTTCTCCATCATGAGACATTTCATCTACACCCAATAACTCTAGAATCTACAACCATTACCATATATTGAAAATCATGTTTACTAATGTATTTACCCATACAAAGTGAAGCTGAACTTACTAACTCTGTTGTTGTATTTTAGGAAAATGTTTTACCAAACCATGTCATCGAAAACTGGTTTGAAAACACATATGTGGTTTAATCTTTTCAAATGTCAATTGACAAGACTCGTCAAAAAGTAAAAACTAAGGTAGCCTTTGACAGATTTTTTTTTCAGATTTTTCTTCAGTTTTGTAAACTGAAAAAAAAATATTGACGTTTGGTAGACAATTTTGGTTTTTTTTTCTCCCTTAGTTTTTTAAACTAGTTGGCACTTTTGGCCTGTTTTTTAAAACTCTATTTTTGAGTATTGAGTTTTCAGTTTTGGATTTTCTTTTGAGATCCAACCTTCGAATTTCATTTGAAGCAAAATTGAGTTACATTTCAGAAAAAAAAAACCCACCATACACAAAAACCACCACCTCCATCGAACCTGGTACTACGCAGCCACCATGCCCCCCTCCCCACCCCACCCAACCCAAAAAAGAAAAACCCCAGGACACCACCACCACCACTTGTTATCACACCCGTCCTCACCATGGCCATCACCAATTTCTCCCCTCGCTACAGCCAACATCAATTTCACCTCCAACCGTCGCCCCCACTACACACACGCATCCATCAACACGTCGCACCATCGCCCCTACCACCCAAACGTGCACACACCAGCAGTTGTTATCACCACCTCCCCCACCGCCAACGACCGATCAAAATCAACCTAACCACTGACAATCAGCACCACCATCAACCACTCATTTTCACATCTATGTACAACTAACTTAATCTAAACCCAAAGCTGCCACATAGTCGCCGCCCACAAATTTGTAGGTTGTCCATCGAATTCCTATGCCTAGATTATAAGAGTCTTTGAGGTCTCATTCTCAAGACGATGAAACGCCAAGATGGCCATATTGTCATCAAGGCTCGATGAAGAATGGATTGGATTAATTCATGATGGTGGCAGTCGGTAGTAGTGTTGTAAGCTTGATGGTGGTGGTGGTAGGGAGGTTTTATGTTGAGTACATGAAGAGAAGAGTTGAAGTAGAAGAAGACATATTATGAGGGGAAATGCAAAATTAAAATAATAAAAGAGAAAACTCAAAGCAAAAAACAGTCAATCAAACACCAACCTGTTTTTTGTAAAAAAATAAAAACCAAAAAGGGTATAGTTTAATTTTTTGTTTTTTTTTTGAAAACTAAAAACCGCAAGTGTTTCAAACAGGCCCTAATATTTGAGTCCCTTTCTGAAACCGTGATTCCACACATGGTCTTTCAAAAAGACAAATCATGAATCAGGATCATCAAATGAGCACAAACACATCACCTTCTGGGTGGTTAAGGCTAACATGTTCAGTTTAATAAAACATTACGTAATATGCCGAAGAATAGGTCATGACCTTCGATATACATTGGCTACATGGCAGTCACCTTCCTGGCTTCCGCAGTTGAGCTTTCCGGTGTATGAATTCGTGGGAGAAGCTCAGGGCTTTCTAATATGGATTGCCTGAACCAAAAATATTTTAGACGGGTCCTTAATTTTCCAATTAGTTTTGTCGCGCAGGAAAGTAAACATCTATAATTGGTAAAACTTATGTAATTCAAAAACAAATTCCAACATTTGAAATTTGTATGTAACCAATGCAATAACCAATTAGGACCTTATTGAACTGGAGTATAATATAACCAAAAAAAAACTTCTCTAACATGAAATAGTAAGCGCTAAAACAAAAATTGCTTAAGATATTCAATAGGAAAAACTAGATGCTTTTAATTCATATTTGAAATTTATAATTGTATGGTACATAAATTATAAACAAACTATTTTTTTGATAAGGTCCTTAATTTTATCGTCTATTAACATTTCAAAACACAGTCCAATTTACATGCAGATCTTAAAAACAATGAAAACAAAATTTTACATCTTTAAATAAAAAAAACATATTTAGGATTTTCACAAGAAGACTAAATTCTTTTATAATGTCATGTAAAATGGAAACCTCATAAATAACGTGTGAAGCGTGCGCAAGTACATGTGGTTTTAGAGATTGATAGACTCCCATAAAATCTAACATCAGTAATCCATAAAGCTTCTATACAAAATAGTAGACAAAGCATGAGCTGAATTAATAATATTTATTTGGAAGAAAATAAGAATCACTCTTTTTATTTTACTTTATCATAATTTTACTATGTAATTCAATCTTAAGTATTTTATTTTGCATTTATATGCTTGATCGGTGGGAGCCGTATGTACTTCTAATGTGGAAAATGGTGTTGTCCAATCATCACAAGCTTTTTGTAAATCAACATATTTTCTGACCTTGTCATTACAAACTTACGCCTCTCACGGTTCATAGGCTTCTACGAGGTACTTATCAAAAAAATGTAAATAGCTATCTACATTAATTTGCCAACGTATTAGGATTTTGTGGCAATTATTATATTTTTAAAAACGCTCTATATTAACATGAAAAAAACTATACGTACATTTTATACATATAAAAAAAATAAGAACACATGTTCAAAAAAAAAAAAAGTAAGTTATATGTAGCATGGATAAGCCAGATTCCAACTCGATAACCCTGGTACATTGAAGGGGGAACCCAACTTGGTAAACATGTTGGTTAAATTTTGATCAGTGATTTGCTTACTTTGAGGTTTTGTGCTACATTATTTAGTGACATTAGTTGAATGTGGAATAATTATAATATGTAAATTCTATATGAGATTTACCAAAAAGAAAAAAGAAAAAATAAAAAATTATTATTTTTTAAACACATGTTGAGAAAGTATATTCTTACACCATGTATTGTCACGTTATCTTGTAGCTCCAATATAAGGTGTGGACAAGCATTTGTGAAGTGTAAAATAGGTGCTTCCACATATCTAACATAAACAAGAGGATCTATATATAACATATTGGATAAAGCTTGGGTTAAGTTCAAATAATTTTATGCTTAATTTTTTTTAAGCGTATGGTGTTTTAATTATGTGAGTAATTAAATTCTTTAGCGCTTTAAATTCAACCTCAACAATATACCCTGTTGCTATGAGTTTATTCCAACTTTTAGTCTACTAAAGACAGTTTTTTATATGGAAAGAAAAATTAAGATATCTAAAAAGAAGAATTGCATGTAAAATTTATGCTCAATGATTTTATGTTGTAATTTAGTTTGATCCAACTTATAATAAAAATCATAATGTACTAGAAGATACATCTAACTTAGTAAGCATATTTATTAAACAGTTTCTTAAACTTTTACTAAATTTTGTTTAACAAACTGCTTGTTATGATGTTATGAGCATTTGTATTTAAATTGTCTCATGCAATAACGTAATGTTCTTAATATTTTTCTATGTACTTTTACAAATCAATTCTATATTTTTTCCTAATAGCATGGCCTCATCGTGGTTTAATTAGCCGTGTAACACGGCTAATTAAAATTGTTAACTTTTTATAAAATATATCATAGTAACAAAAAAACCAAAATTTCTCTATTAAAATTGTTAGCCCTAAGGTTGGACAACTTAAGTTTAGATCTTGTTTTAATGATAACAACACATCAATTATGTTCTAACGTGTACTTTGAATGGATTCTTAGCAAGGATATAAATACACATCGAAATGACACATTTTAGAAATTAGATATGTGAATTGAAACCAAATGACTTAAAGTTATAGTGGAGATGTTATGAATGTTTTAAAAGTCCAGTGTCGAAGAACAACAAAGCATGCATAGACTAAGTTGCTTTGTATGCATGGATTGATATTTTTTGTATGTTAGTTTGATGCTTGAGTTGGTGACCATGACCTATAAATTGATTATAGATTTCTCTTGCACGTTTATATATTGAATAATAGGAAAATAACTTTTCTAGATGACACAACTCAAATATAAACTCCTAATAATTGAGGGATGCCCGTCATTCCCAGTCAAACTGGGACAATCTACAAGATTGTTAATTATCTTGTTATGAATTAGGATTCTAAAAGAGTCACTCAAAGATCTTGACGTGATTCTCAAAGATCTTAACGCGATCCTAACATATCTGGCCTATGACCCAATACTACTAGGGTCTTCTACTACAAAGTCTTTTCCCACTTTTTCAGAGTTCTACCATGTAGCTAGCTTTAAATTAAGCATCACAGAGTTCTCCGTCGGGAACCCCACCTGGCGGTCACTCATTTTCTCTCTTGCAAGTCACGGGTCCAGGCTAAGGTCTGGAGCATATTTTTAGTAGCAACAAATTGACACCATCTGTGGGACCGCCAACCTAGCCGATTAACCTAAATAAATCTCAATAGTTATATCGCGAGCCGCCAGCAGCTACAAGTCAGAACCACTAACACAAGTGTCGTCGTCGCAAATCTCCAAGACAATTACCGTCACACTTAAATAAACTTTAGAGTTCAGAATATTCAGATTCTTTATCACAAGTTTCTACTGCAAGGCCAGAGCAGCAACCGGCCGCGCCGCCACCACCATCTACCGCCGATCAGGCAGCATCGCCATAACCAACAGCAAGGTTGCAACTTTGTCGTCCAAGACCCCAAAGTTGCGCCCTTCACTTCTGCGCTGCGCCGCCTCACAGTACTACACCCCATTGCTGCAAAGCCACCGAGGACAATCAGCCAGCCTCATACGCAATACACAATGCCATCGTGAGAGGCCAATTACTAGAGGGTAGACCGATCGATGACTTTGCCCACGCCAGTCGTGATCGCGAAGCCATCGTCACAATAATTACAAAGAAGGGAAGGAATAAAAGAGCAAGAAGCAAGACTGGCATAATCACCAGCACTAATTGGTGCAATTGCTCGCGTCACACCACCATTATTCCATCTAGGCATGGCCTCAACCAACGGCAGCGCTGCCATCGTCGTGCCAAGCCAAGAATTTGATTTTGCAATAAGCACCATCACCATTGCACTCCTGATCTGCCCAATCACCGAACCAGTCGCTAGCGACCACCCCCGTGAAGCCGCCAATGCAACAAAGGCAACATCCAAAAGAGGGAAAGAGAGAGAGAGAGAGAGAGAGAGAGAGAGAGAGAGAGAAAAAGATGAAGAAGCCATGGTAACGCCGCCGACCATGGGTCAGTACCCTAGCGCCACCATGCTGTATAGCCAGGCCATCTACCGGGGGCAAGATGTCGTCGACAGCCAAGGAACCGCCACGCTTCCTCCAGATTCGTGCCACCGACACTGTCGCAATCAAGCGGCCATTGTCGTGCCATCAAGATATCGCCGTCACTACCACGGCAGGCCCTCTGGGAAAGCACCAACAGCACCATATCAATAACCAGCAGCACCAATCAGTGCACCAGCACAGCTCTACCACATGCCCAGACACCACACAATCGCTACCATCACCGTAAGGCGGCCGACGCAGATCCTGATGTTGAAATAAGTAGCACCGGTAGAGACATTACCCACGCCAATAGGCGCCTTACAGAGGCACCAAGCGACGCCATTGCCGACGCATCATCAACCACCAGCTGCCCCAGATCTCCTTCGGGCACAACTCGTTAGAGGTGTTAAATGGGTCGGGCTTGGGCCGGCCCAGCCCAAGCCAATCGGGCCTCCAGCAAATCGGGCCAGGGCCAGGGCCGGGCCAAGGGGGCTGCCAACCGGGCCAAGCCTGGTTCTGGGGATATCTTGGCCCGGTCCAAGCCCAGGCCCTAGGCCCAAAATTTAGGGCCGGGCTTAGGTCGAGCCCGGGCCCAAAATTTTTTTTTATTTTTTTTTGGCATTTTTTTGTTATTCAAGGTAAGGGTTTTAATTATGGTAATTTTTTGTTATTGTTTAAGCAAATTGTATTCTAGGCACGTCCAATATTCATAATTTAACGAATCTTATGTTTATTCTTTTATTGCATTATAAATCATAAACATTGAAGATAAATGTGTTTATAGGCCCTCCTCCTTTTATCCGGGCTTGGGACCGGCTGCTTGTAAACAAACAGGCGAAGTTATCTATTTATATATATATATATATGGAAAAATATCTATCTTGCTTGTAAAAACTTATTATATATATATATATATATATATATGAAAAAAACTATATTTTGTGAGAAATTTTATTCTTAAAACTTAAGAGAAGGAAAATAAAAAGAAATTACCTAATCATCCGGAAGTACTTCAACATCCGAGTCACTGCTCTTCCTATCATCAATCGGTTTATCTTGCTCGCGGTATTTCGCATCAAGATAATCCTTCCAACATACACATAGCTCGAGCGACTCGGGGTTAAGACGACTCCTCCTGTCATCCAAAACCCTCCCGCTCGCTGAAAATGCCGACTCTGAAGCAACCGTGGAGGCTTGCACTGGCAGTACATCCCGTGCAATTTGAGCTAAAGTTTTATACATGTTTTGATTTTGTTTCCAAAAATTTAACAAATTAAAATTAACCTGTTCTTGCATTGATAAATCAGAATAATGATCAGTATTTGAATATACACCAATCTCATTAAAAGAGGAAAAAGTAGACGAACCTGCCGAATTAGAAGTACCTTCACCTGGTAGTTGTCTTGCTACTAGATGTTCAAAGCCCTTAAGGTATGGCGCATAATACCTCTCAGCAGTCGATGATGAAGCTCGTCCGCGCACGTCAGCAGAATTACGATAGAGGTTGAACAGTTCCTCAAATGTCTTGCTCACTTTCGCTGTGAGTGCGGTTGTATCCTCTACTGGGTAGCACATTAATATCGATATCTCTTGTATCGAGACGTTCACGCCATGCAACTTTAACCTAGGATCTAAACAAGTAGCAACAGCAAAAACAACAGGCAGTTCACTCCAATATTTATTAAACTTTTTATCCATCACTTTTACTATTTCCTCAAAGGGTCCTATATATCTCCATTTTGTTAACATTGTAGCCATCTTGAGAATTTCTATTACAGCGAGAGGAGAGGTGGGATAGTACGTACCAGACAATAAATTGGTAGACGTGTAAAATACCTCCAAAAATTCAGCTAGGTATGTGGCCATCTGCCATTCCTCTTGAGTTGGCAAGCCGGTTGGGAACTGGGTTAGTAGAAAATGCGTATAGACTTCTCTTTTGACAAGAATATCTCCTGCAGCAGCTAAACCATCTTGAACACTTAAATTAATTATATGACAAACACAACGAACATGAAATAATTTCCTAGAAAGTACAGGTTTGAGGCTCTCCTGTAAAGCATCAACAGCAGCTGTATTGTTAGAAGCATTATCAAAACTAATACTCATAATCTTATCCTTTAATTTAAATGTGGTACATGCTTTTAATATAATAGTAGCAATGTTCATTCCATCATGCGGAAAAGGAAAGAGCTCGAAAGCGATGATTCTCTTGTGCATAATCCAATCTGCATCAATCCAATGGGCTGTCACACAAGTATAACTAACAAAAGTAAACGGAGATTGCCAAATATCAGAAGTAAGACTAACTTTACCGTCAAATTTATCGAAATAATCGATCAGGCGTGCTTTAGCAGCATTATACTGTCGGAGTGCATCGGATCTAGTTGTGTTTCTATGAACCTTTTTGTACAAAGGTTGAACGTATGTGTTCATATATCTAGAGTGCTTAGCATTATCGGCAAAAGAAAAGGCTTGTTCATCGTGAATAACAAATTCAGCGAGACCGTCTCTTTGCTCTCGCTGATTATAAACAAATAACTTACCGTCAAAAGATAACTGCGTTTGGGTAGGTTCGACGTGGCCTTGTCGAGGTGCACACTGAGGGTAATGCCTGTTAAGATGTCCATTACCACTACCAGACGAAAATAATTTAGCACAGTACTTACATCGAGCTTTTCGGATGCCGTCCACCGTAACTTCATCAAAATGATTCCAACACTCGGCTTTCTTTTTTTTCCCCTTTTGGACTTCTGGCTCATTACCGGAGGCATTGCTCGGCCCTTCTTCATCATGACCAGGCATAGGGTTAAGATTATGCCACGGAGTAGTAGCTTCGCCAACCGAGCTGCGTCCTTGACTATAATGCGGGGGGTCTTGATCAGGCGTGTATTCAAAATCTGGAATGTTTTGATTGAACTCCCAATTGGCTTGGGTATCTATCATACAGCCTGTACTCATTCGTCCAGGAACGAATGGTTGTGGTGGTGCTTGGATTGGTGTTTGTGATGGCCGTGGTGCTGGCGCTCGTGCTGGTGGTGGTGTTTGTGATGATGATGATGTTTTTCGTGATGATGATGCACGCCTCAGTTTCTTCAATAATCCAGCCATATTTGACGCTAAATAAAATTAGTAAGAGTAACTAAATACACAAGTATAAGAGCAGTAATTAGTAATTAGAAATAACAATTAAAAGAATTAAAGAGTAACAAATGAATCACTGAGGGTAATTCGAAATTGGAGAGAGTTAGTAATAAAAAAAAATTAGTAATAGTAATTGATAAATATAAAAATTCATTAATTACTAATTACTAGACAAAAGAATTAGAGAGTAACAAATTAATAAGAAGAGTGATTAGTAATTAAAATTTAGCAAAAGTAATAATTAGTAAACAAGAGTAATAATATGCAAGAGTACTAATTAGTAAATAAGAGTAGTAATTAGCAAGAGTAGCAAAGCTTGTAGAAATGTAGAATGTTTATATAAGAGAGAGTAAGAAGATTGGTGTGAAAAATTAGAGAGAAATGGTGTGAATTTATAGATTTTTGAAACTTCACAAAAGACCAAAATACTCCTAAAAACTATCCGTTTATAGTTGTTGGGGTGGGTAAGAGTGTAAAAACATTTAAAGGAGTTGGAACAATTAAGTTAGACTAAAATACCCCCTAAACTAGCCGTTATAATGCTGTTGGGGGGGTAAAAGTGGAATTTTGGAAATGAATGGGGAATAAATCCGTTGGGGGAAAAGGGGGGAAACACCAAAATTTTAAACAGGTGGGGCCTGCTGAAAAGGGCCGAAACCGGGCCAATCCTGGGCGGAAAATTCGGGCCAAACCCGGGCCAAACCCGGGCCTCTTTTAGGGCCGGGCTTGGCCCGGGCTTTTTCTCAGAAATGCTTGGCCTGGTCCAAGCCCAGGCCCTAAGCCCACTTATTTCGGGCCTGTACTGTTCATGTAAGGGTCGGGCCAGCCCGAGCTTTTTTCGGGCAGAATCGAGCTGGGCCGCGGGCCGCCCAGCACCTTTGACAACTCTACAACTCGTGAAAGCAAAAAATGGGCAGAGAGGTAAAATGCTTCTTTTTTAAATTTTGTATTCCCCCATAAATATGCATATTCACTTTTTAAGCCCACATAGTCTAATTTACTTTTTAGGCTTTTTACTTGTGAAAAATTCACATGTATACTTAAAGACCCAAGGGATTTCCTTTATTCGACTTACGCCACATATTTTTTAAAGTATTAAACTTTCAATCTGTGAAAAAGGCCATTTTAAATTCAATACCCATAGGGTCTCGTTTATTAAATAAGTGCTGTGCATTTTTAAAAATATGCACACATTTTAGATTGCGTGGCACATCGCTCAAATTAAGCATTCCTAATTTTAGGTGCTAGCAAACCTTTCAAGGATTGCTTTCATACACCACTATATTACCTAGACCCATATATTGTTTGGTCTAGCATTGTGCAGTCACATTTATTGGCACAGGCATATCATATGTCGGGTCTTTCGACTACTAAGATTTTTTAAGCTCACCTGCAACATGCAGTCAAGCACACCCTTGTCGGCTAACCTACAAAGCCCTTATGGTGCCACAGTGTTTGAACTCCGCTCTTATTTTATGTGTTAAAAACATAGTTGCAGTTGTAAGCTCATGTACTTTATTGTTTCAAAGGATATTTTTCGGTCATGTACTTTTTCTTGTTACAAGGGCTTAAATTGCACCCCTGAGCATCAACGGTGATACATAAACCGTTTCATAAGTGAGGAACAACCCTGAAACCTGAAGTCATGCCTAGGTTTCTGTTGCAGCATCCTGTCGACTCGGCATTATATATCGTCTCGTGGTCATACAGTGACCTCTATCTATGACGTATTCACAGCACTGCACATGGATGAGCTGATCCTACAATAATAGAGAGACGTATACTCCCAACGCATCTAGTCAATCAGAGCACATCCGTCAGACTCAGTTGATAAGCGTCGCTAATATGTCTGGTACAATTGCAAGCTCAAGCATGCAACCAGCAAATCGAATCTAGTTGTCGCTTAGTATATCGATAAAACTGCTGCAACTTCTTTAATAGTCACCTAGTGACATCTTACTCAAACAGACTTCACGTCCTCTAGCTTTCTATATCGTCTAGCTGAGCAGACATATTATGGTCTTCTATATCTCTATTACACATGCAAGTCTTCTTGCAATCAAGCTTTACATATAGGCTGAAAAAGCCATCCTTATGTTCATGCCTTTTTAGGCACAGAAGCTCTATATCTTATGATGTCAGCAATATGACAGGCTTAATAACATGTTCCCTCTCAGGCGGGGGGAGGGGGGGCTTCACAACAGCAGCCATATTACGGGCTCAATGCCCCCGCGCCATCTTTTTTAGCTTCACAGCAACAAATACTTTTTACTTCGACCGATAACCCCCAAGGCTATTTACATGAGCTTTGCGCTTTATCCGCCTTCAAGGGCGCATAGGAGAACTTATGTTCCGTCAAACCCCTGAAGGTATTTACATAAAGCTTTGTGCTCCATCAACCCTCAAGGGTACGTATGAGAAATTATGTTCCGTCGAACCCCCAATGGTATTTACATGAGCTTTGTGCTCCATCTACGCGTACAAGAACTTATGTTCAGTCAAACCCCCAAGGGTATTTACATGAGTTTTGCGCTCCATCTACCTTCAAGGACATGTACGAGAACTTATGTTCTGTCAAACCCCTAAGGATATCTACATGAGCTTTGCGTTCCATCCGCTCTTAAAGGCGTGTACGAGAACTCATGTTCTCTCAAACCCCTAAGGGTATTTAAATGAGCTTTGCACTCCATCAGCCTCAAGGGCATGTACGAGAACTTATACTCCGTCAAACCCCTAAGGGTACTTACATGAGCTTTACGCTTCATTCGCCCTCAAGGGCGCGTACGAGAACTTATGTTTCATGAAACGCTTAAGGGTATTTACATGAGCTTTGCACTCCATCCACTCTCAAGGTGCGTACGTGAACTTATGTTCCATCAAAACCACAAGCTTATATGCATGAGCTTTGTGATCCATCAGCCTGCAAGGCGCTTACTAGAACTTTACCTTCCCCAAGGGCGGTCCCTCAAGGGATGAGCACCCTCAAGGGTGACAAGATAGAGCTCAAGTTTTATCCGAATGGTTTAGCTACAGTTCTAATTGGTGAAATGACAAAGCACTAAATGGGACTTCATCACCCCACCACTCTTTACCAATTCAAAAACTAGCTAAACGTAAGTACGAGGCTTCTTTGCCAGCTCTTAATGCAAGCATGACGTGGTCAGCCCAAGCTAAAAACATACACTTGCAACAAACACCCTCTAACAAAGAGGTAAAAACTACATTGTCAAGTGAAACCTCTCATGGGGACATTCAAACACTTAGGCAAATATGTACAAGCACATGAAATAACTTGCATTCACAGCTTTGTGTCCTCTCCGTAGAGAGGCTACCATAGGGCACAACCTTTAAAAGATCTTAAGATCCCATGGTTTGTCTTCCAAAAGTAGATTATGATGGTCTACTTAAGTGAAATCTTAAGACCTAGCTCTGATCAAGAGCTAAAATTTGAACACCCTACTTGGGCAAAGTTCCATGGCTTAAGTTCCCAAGAGCTTAGGACCGAGCACATGAGTAGAGAAATATTATTTACTCCTACAAGCGGATGAAAGATCCTTTACAAATCTGATGCGTGTCTCAAGACATCTGGTATAAATTCTCCAGCCAAACATTTTAGCTAAGAATGTAGGGTACTTATGATATAACTCAAATATAAACTCCCAATAATTGGCAGGATGCGCCATTCTCAATCAATCTGGGTCAATCTATGAGATTGATAATTATATTATTAAGAATTAAGATTCTGAAAGAGTTCTCAAAATCTTGATGTGATCCTCAAGGATCCTGACACGATCTTAATAGATCTGGCCCATGGCCAAGTCCTACTAGGGGTCTTCTACTTACAATTATATAAAAGGGACTAACCCTAGGTATGCAGAAAAACCACACATACAGATATACAATCTTTTCCTACTTTTTTAGAGCTATACCATGTAACTGTACTCTAATTTAAGCATCGGAGTTCTATCCCCCAGGAACTCCACCTAGCGGTCATTCATTTTCTATGTTGTAGGTTATCGGTCCAGACTAAAGTTCCCGAGCATATTTTTAACAGTAACACTACCCAATAGAGTTGACCGTATTGTATTAGTACCGTAGACTAGAATATGACAAAGACCAATGCAGTCAACTGCATTATTGGAATTATAAATTTCAGCGGCTAGTTTGGAAGAATACAGTCGACTACATTGGTTGTATTTGCATATTTAATGCTAAATGTTCCTATAAAGGGTTTAAATCATATTCTCCCTGTAAATGACTTGGGGCTTTATCATATACTATGGAAACCACATTCTAAGCCTCCATTCATTAGAGAAACATCAAGGCTCATAAAAATTTTCTCTCTTTTTTTTTTATCTTGGATGTGTTAAATAATAAAAAAAAAAGCATCTTTATGAGCATATCTTTGATCAAGAGTGAGAATTATTCAAATCATCAAATCTTTCTTTTTCTATTATAGAAGGAATATTTTTAAATTAGGATATTTGGGAAAGAATATTTTTAAATTAGGAATGTACAGGCCGGTTTTTGACAAACCAACCGGTTAATTGACTTTGTCAGTTTGTGATATTTATCAAATATTCATTCTTATTACCAGATCACATATTGAGATGGTTAATTTATTAATTCTGGCACCCCAACCTTCAAAAATAGGGCCTTCGGCCTAAATATTCAAGGATCAATTTTTTCTCCCAAGAGCTTTTATATCATTTTTCTTTAAAGTAGTATACCATAAATTAAGAGAAACTAGCACTTCAGATCTGTTGTTTATATATTTTCGATCCACTTGCATCAGGGGTCCTTCACAAAGCATTTCCGAGTCTTCCAGACAAACAGACTCGCAATGTAGTTTTTAGGGGTAATTAGCGAATGACCCCCTGTACTATAGGCCGTGTGCGATTTCCCCCCTTTACTACAAACTTAAGCACTAAACCCCCACACTCACCGAAATTGAGCACGTTAAACGGAAAACATCAGTTTTAACACCGCGTGGTCAACAAACGTGTTGACTAACCTTTTTTTATAAAAGGACATTTTTGCCCTTCTTCTACTTTTTCACTCCCTCCATCAGACCCCCAACACCGCCCCACCCACTCTCTTCCTTCCAAATTTGTCGCACACACTTCCCCCTGTCAGCCCCAGCCCCCCCACCCCTTCTCTCCCCCCTTATTCGAACTTTGCATACACTCCTTCGTCAAACACTCTCTCCCCTTTTTGCCGTATCTTCCTCTCTCTCATTAGTCAGACTTGCACAAACCAAGCAGCGGACCATCGCCAGTCACCACCTTTGCCGATCAGCCTCTACACCGGCCACTTCCATTTACCGCCTTCGTCACTGCCTATCCTCCCTCATCACTATCATGTGGAAGCCCTTATCAAGGGAGACCTTTCGTTGCCCTAAATTTGACCTTTAACCTGTCGTCGCCCAATCGCCGGCGATGCTCTCCGTCATCAGCACCCGCACCATCAACAACGAATCAGTGCTTGATCTGTTTCTCAAAGATTTCCCCTAAGACTACCCTGCCAAGAGCCGAGACCCACCACGGCCTCCGTCGCTTCCTTCATCATTGTTGTCGCCTCTGTCTCTCGCCGACCTTCATCACCGGCGACCCACCACTCTACCAACACAAACAATAGCCACCATACGGAGACCTAGCTCAATCGCCAGCCTCCGTCACGGCCATTCTCATCACCAATAACACACCACCCACCGCTATTACAGACTAGCCAATTTGAGAAATTCATTCACGATTTTTCTAAATATTTCTGATTCAACAAAATTAAGTTAAAATTAATATATTCATCGATAAAATTTTGGATTTCAGAAGGGGCACTATGATGGGTTTGTGCGATATGGTGGTTGGTTTTTGGGGGAGTTTATGGGTGTGGGTGTGTTGGGTATGTTTGTGTATATGTGCAGTGGGGTGGGAGGGGTTGAGGGAGGGAACCCTTGTGCGTGGTGCGAGGGTGTGTGTGGTGGTTGTGGGTGGTTGGCAGGCAAGGTGGGAGATATGGGTGGAAGAAGTGATAAATGAGAGATAAATAAGTTGAAAGATTGGCATCTAGCTAAAATATGGTAAGGGAATTTTGGTCATTTCATGCAATTCATAACAGATCCGTCTAACGTATCCAATTTTCGTAAGTGGGGGGGGGGGGGGGGAATCGCACACCGCCTATAGTATAGGGGGTCATTCTCCAATTTCCCCTAGTTTTTATTGCTTTCTAGAGTAGCTTATGATGTAAGACACTAGAATAATTCTCTTTCCCCAATCACGTTTTCAAAATTACTAAAAAGATTATTTTAGTTTCTTAGTTCCAGTCTAAAATCAAAGTGTAGGTTGCGCCTCCTATAAAATTCGGTCGAACTACAATGATTTTGATTTTGGTTTATCCGACTAGGTACACGAGCCATTTGACCCTTGTTGAATTCAAACAAAAATATAGGTTTAGAATTAGGATTTTTATTCATTGCATATTTGCATGTTTATGTGTGTAAACGCCAAAAATTAATAAAAATGAACTAAAGACAGAAAGAAAATGGCGGGTGCCTAACATCTTCTGGTAGTATAACTTATTCTCCAAACTCATTTATTTGTTTCTAATAGACTAGTCGGTCCTTTAAACATTTTTAAAGTTATTTTTAGGTTTTTCTTTTATTGCCTTGTTTAACTAAATTTGTTTAACTAAATAAGATGGTGACTCCTAAAATTCGTAGATCCCGTTCTCCGAGGCCTGCAATGATTTTTTTGAAGCGGTTGGTTGTTGTAGGCTTGAGAGTAGTTTAGGCCGAATCATATAAATTTTCTTGTCAAGTATCTCTAACTCAATCTCTTTACTTAGTGCTCTATAATTGTTTGAGATTGTATAGTTAGCACATTGATTGAGATGTTCATTGTTTGTATCGAATTAGTTTAAATTTCCCACTAATATTTATAATGCCTCCTCCCCTCCCTCTCTAAGATTGTTTTAATGTTTTAAAAAATAAACTAACATTTCGTTAACTTTATCGGCATGCCATCAAAATGTACAAGTTATTTTCAACAAATACTAATACAAGCACAACAACAACGTGACGCAGTAACAAAGTTATCTCAATATATTCTTTGCATATCTTTATCTGTGGGGTCTTTATTTTTTTTGGGGGCTTATTAAATAAACTTCTATTTTTGTTCTGCTATGTGGTTACTTGATCAAAATTATCTATACGCCCAAGGACATTGCTTGTTTGTATTTCACCATAAGAGTTAATTTATTCTATTGAATACGAGTTCGCCCATTCAAAAATATAAACGTACGTTCATTGATGAAATCACCATGAAAACTTAGATAGCGTTTGAATAACATTTTTTTTTTCAATTTTTTCTCCAGTTTTGTAAATTAGAGAAAAAAAACCCATTTGATAGACAGTTTTTATTTTTTTCCCTCTAGTTTTGAAAACCAATTTTTAAGACAGGGATGTTTTTGAAAACTCCGGTAACATTTGACAACATTTAAGTTTTCAGTTCCAGTTTTGTAAAATGGAGAAAAAAACGGGTTTGACACACAGTTATCGTCTTTTTCCTTCAGTTTTGAAAAGCAGTTTTTTAAATAGGAATGTTTTAGAAAACTCCCATTTTGGAGTTATGAATTTCTAGTTTTGGTTTTTATTTTGAGACCACCATCGCCGCCCCCGCCACCGTCACTACAAAAAAAAACTCAAAATAAAAACTGGGTATCAAACATGCAAAAGAAAAAACTCAAAATAAAAAAATGGGTAATCAAGCACTCATTTGTTTTTGTAAAAAATATAAACCAAATTGCTTTTTGTTTTTGTTTTTTTGAAAACTGAAAATCAAAACTTAAGTGATTTCAAACATATCATCCATTTTGTTTTTGGGTTTCCAATTTTGGTTTTTTATTTTGTGATCTAGAAGCATAAAAATGAGTATCATTTTAAGAAAACTCCCTCAAACACAGAGCTCCATCATTACTAGCACCACCAAACACTTCCTTCCATCGGCCAAATCTGTCCCGTCGTCACCCTATCACCTTCGTGACCCACAAATCTGCCCTAATCACCGTCAACAACCACAGGTTTGCCACACCACCGCCACATTCTTGCCACTGCCACCTACAGATCTACCTCAGCACCGCCACTCTACAGTCATCTCCACCCACGGATTTGGCCCCCCGTCACAACCCACGTCTTCGACAACTACGGGTGTATCACATACCGCCACTCTCTCGCAACTGCCACCCACAGATCTGTCCCAGCGTCGCCACCCTACCATCATCACCACCCACGGATCTAGCCCCCCGTCGCCAACCCACGCCTTCTACAATGAATCAGACCTCAAGCCACCATCTTCATCCCACTGTCATGGAATCAATGGGACCTCAAGTAACGCCGCCACCTCAGCACCGTCGCACAACCCACAATTTGTTCTACCATCACCACCCCACCACCATCGCATTTGATTATGGTGTTGATGTTGTGAATTGAATGGTGGTGGTACCACCCACTGATGGTGGTGTTTTGGGGAGTTTTGGAAATCTGTTGGAGAAAAATGGTTGGTGAAAAAAAAACAAAAACATGATAAAAAAAAACTGACTAATCAAACACTCATTTATTTTTATAAAAAATAAAAACTAAACTGATTTTGATTTTTCTTTTTGAAAACTGAAAATCAAAACTGTAAGTAATTTCAAATAGACCCTTAATTGTGTAATAAGTTTTATTATGCAGTATCAACTGGATGGTTATTAAGATGATCTCCATGTACTTGGCACGGGTTTTTGAACTAGAGCAGATAGAAAAGGTAGCACAACTGCCACAAATGGGCATTAAGAACAATAGTGTTGGCTCTAGTCCTGCAGCCTTAGGAAATTGACCAGTTTTAACTATTGCCACCGCTGCTGCCACCCCATGAGCACTATAACAAACATTTTCATTGCAAGATTACGTACCAAACTTGTAATAAGTGACACTAATACCTCCACTGTAGCCACCATCAAGTTCATATCGTACCTTTTTTCTTATCTGATCAGCTTGTCAATTTAATTGGGCAGGTGGGAAGATTAGCCAACAAACATAAGTGCTTATTACAAAGCATTGCCATTTAGTTGTAACGACATTTCTAACGTCAAGTAACGTAATGAATGAAGATATTCTGGTTACGTGACCCCTATTCTATATGATCCTTGTAATATCCTACCACACTTTCACACCTTTTGTGTAGATAAAGTGGGATCTCTGGACTACTAAAGGAAGCATATCTTTTGTCAACTTTTGCTTGTCATGCCCGAACGTCAGTACATCAAGATTGGATCAGTAAAACTCTTTTGTAATCTCAGTCTTTAGAAGCATTTGTCTTTTGTATGGGCTTATAGTACCAGTGCTTTCTTATGTGTGATATCAAATAGTGTAATACAAATTTGTAGTCATGAAAATGTCATGACGAAGAGACAAACTTCGTAAAGAATGGTTTCTATCTAATGTCACTCTCTTATTAGCCAAAAAAAAAAAAGAAGAAGACTTTTTTAACATCATATATGTACAGAGCACCTCACTCTGCCGCTAGCGAGTCGATCTTGACTCAATCTCAAAATTTTAACTAATGGAGCTCGTTGATGGACAAAAAACCCTTGGTCTTATCCATCAAAGTGTTGACATGGCCAAAAACGGGGATGAAGCTGGTCGACAAGGGGCCCTAGACCCAGCAGAAAGTTGTGATTTTTTTTTATACAATAAGTGCTTGACGACTTATTTTCAGAGGTTCTTATTTTAAGATTTTGTATATGTGGTTTTGTTATTAAGATCATCGCATTAATTCAGCAAAAGGAAAAAAAAAAAGCAAATTTTTCTTAGAATACAAAGTAAAAATTTTAATTAGGGGTCTTTAATTTTCTTTGTAATGTATGCCTTAGACATGCATGTTACCCCTAGAATTCTACCCTTAGCATAAATGAAAAAAGTGACATCCATTTTAAAATTAGTTTTGCGTTGAGCATGCCTTTAACTATTTTGGTCTGTTGTGGCATGATTATGTTATTGTGTCTAGGATTATAAATGAACCGAGCTATTTAAGAATTGTTTGTTAAGAGCTTGTTTAGGTTTGTTCCTTCAACGAATGAACTGTATACAAACAACTTTTTCGGGTTCATTTATCAAGATGAGTCGAGCTTGAACCTTAATATGTTTTGTTAATTACCGTTTGCAAACAATAGTACTCGCGTGTTGTTAATTTTTTTATACAACATAAATGTGATTTTTCTACCAAATAATGCAATAAACTAGCAAAAAGTGCAATTATCGAGCTTGGTGAATGACACACTAAATGGATTTGAGCCAAGTTCGAATAAGGCAGCAATTAAACTAATTGAGTCTTTATATGCACGTGTTTACCTCGAATTCGGTTTATACACAATATTAATTGTATTATATCTCAAGTGGGGCTCATGTAGTTATGTTTGACACAGTTGACATTTCAATAGATATTTTTTCGAACGCGGTTTAAAATACAATTGAAAATTATTGAAAGACATTAAACACAGGAGTCATGTACAATATGTAGGAACAACTATGGTTTCTAAACACAATCTCTTAAATGTAGTCCCTCACTTGTTTTAAAATTTATATAGTTTACTCTTTGGTTAGTAAATATAAATTTGAGTTTAAAGTTGTGTTTGGAATTTGGATATCAAAATCCAAATAAGTGCATATTGTTATGTAAAAAAATAATACACATGTAACAACCCATATATAAAAATAAACGGGCAGCTAGTCATCAAATAAAAAATAATCAATTAAGGATACTATGTAAGAAACAATACAGATCAATTATATTATATATAACTAAAAAAAGAGAGAGAGGAGGGTACGATAGTTGCAAAAGACTAATTGAGGTTAGTTATTTAATTTTTTTTTTAAGGATAAAACCATGAGGCGTAGAAATGAAATTGTAAAAGCTTTTAGAAATTGATAAATAAACAAACAAAAATTCTGATTTACTAAAAAACTAAATCACAGAAGTGGGAACCAAACAAGGTGGAAAGGACAAAGATATGTAACGTAAAGGAGTTAAAAGAGGGTCCATCAAAAGAAGTGCGAATGGTTGAATGCCACTACACTATACTACTTATGCGTCTGTATTTCATTTGGAGCCGCATGCAGCAGCTTTTAGGCGTATCATGTCACTCACCCACAGCTTTTTCTACGTTAAAGTTAGCACCTAACCTAACATATAGTGGAGTGTTACTCATGGATAAGTCTCACAGAGTAGGAAGAAGACATCCCCACCAAAATGTATGCCATGAAATCTAGCTGCCATGCACGTAGACTGACTGTACGTGGAGAGAGCCTCCTTTTGTCTCCTTGAAAAAGCGTTTCGTCTTTCCTTAATTTGCACCACCTTTCTCTTTTGGTGTAGGGTTTTGTCTACAGCCTCACCCTTGGGGAACTTGCGCCCTTGAGATGCGCATGAGCCCCGTTAGCATGCCATCTTTGTTCCTTATATATAGGCCTCTTTCTACGATGTGTGTTCCTTTTCGTTTTTGGATTACAGAAACTATAAACAACGTGACTCCTGCTCATCGTATCATTTTTCTTACAAATATTCTGTATTACATCGTTTCATCACTTGTTAGGAACCTGATCTATTGTCACTAATGACAACCTTATCATTAGATGTCATCTCATAAAATGAGATGTCGCCTCAATCTGACTGTCTATTTATCGCTGATGAACGTGATAGATCTAAGTTTTATTTGAAACATGACATCGTTCGATTGCGAAGATTATCATACTACCCCTTTTATATCCTCTTATTTTATCTCGATAAAAAGAAAAATACTTATTTTTATGTTAAAAGTTATAAACCGGACAAAATGAGCCGCGTGGTCTAAAAACCTCACAAATTTGGGACTACAAGCAAAGGAGGCCCCTTAGGTGGGTCCATCCTTCAATCGTGACCATTGATGTTCACAGGCATTTGGTGGAAACCAGAAGAGATTCCAATTTGCTTTTCCTTTTCAACTTCCCTAGACTCTACGTAGTGTTACTAAATGGTGTGGTCCCCCACATCTATGTCGGTCCCACTTCCTTTTATGAAAAATGGTGAGTTACAGGTGGGGGCATGTGATGTGGGTCCCGTGATTTATCAAAAAGTCTTCATCATCATAGTCACATCACACACTAAAAAAAACAAAAAAACTTAAAAATAATAATAAATCAATTGTCATGGAAGAAAATTGCCAGGAAAATGTGTACAGTTCCTGCTTGCTTACGAACGTTGATCGGTGACGGCTTATCTACTACATTTTGAAGTGAAACAATTTATCATACGTGCTCAACGAGGGTGATCGTTCCCTCTAAAATTTATGTTAACCAAACAATAGAATTATATATATTTAATATTTTTTCTAGTGTAAATGAGGAGTACACCTGGTCTAATACGAATATATATGCCACGCCTGAGCTGGAGTATATCTCTCTCACAGTCAATTGACTGAGAAATGATGTAGACATGTGTGATTACCAGAAGACTACTGTACAAGACATGTACGCCCATAATTTCAAAAGAAGGCACAGAGGCAGAATCTCTTTCTTACTTACCTCAGCCTCAGGTGCTTCACATTGCCTTTCTTTTTTGCTAATGCTGCTGTCCCCCTCCACTTTAATTCTGGCAACTACTTGAAAATTCCCCACTCCACTATTTTGTTGTTAAATATTTCTTCACCATTACCATTAGTTTAGGCTGCCCACTTTTTGATGTGTATAACAGACAGCAGCTACAAATAAGGTGGCATGCTCCACTTTGCGCACTCAATGCTTGCTTGAATCATGATTGTACTGCAAAGTTTGGAATGTACAGTAGATTGGCAAAAGCGCTCTATGTGCGTCTTGACCTTTTTATACTTCTTTTGTTGTTTTTTTCAGTTTTATTTATATTTACGTACTTTGCATTTGCCGATGTGCCATGCATGTATGCATGCTAAAATCTCTAACCAAAACCATTGCGAACCCCCCCACCCCCAATCGAAAAGAATTACCTTCCCCGACCCAATCCAACCAAACCCTAAAACCTCACCCAATACTCCTCGCCTCGCGTCACCTCGCCTCGCCTCGTTACCAACCTCCATCTCCCCCACCCTCCCTCCGTACTAATCATGGCTGCAATGCACGATGACCACACCACAACAAAACAAAGCCCAATAGCGGTGATGACCATTGCTTTGTCAAATTGTAAGTAGTCAATAATGGGGTTAGATCTGGTATGAGATATATCAAGACGATGAGGATAGTTTTGAAATTGCAAACATTCATTTTTAATATTTTGGTTATTCAAGTTTTTTTTTTTTTTGAGTGCTTTCTGTACTTGTACTATTTTTATTTTCAGTCATTTTTATGGTTAAATCGTGTGCGTTGACCAATTTCAGAAATTTTGATTTATTTTTTTAAAAAATTAGCTAATGATCCCTGTATTATATACGGTGTGCGATTTTCTCTCATCTACTTCAAACTTAAATACTAAACCCTCCATAATTACGAAAATTAGGCACGTTATACGGAAAACATCAGTTTTAACACCGCGTGGTCAACAAATGCCTTGACTAATCTTTTTTTTTTAAAGAAAAGAAGACATTTTTTGCCCTTCTTCTACTTCTTCACTCCCTCCATCAGACCCCAACACCGCCCCGCCCACCCCCTTCCTTCCAAATCCGCCGCACACACTTCCCTCTGCCAGCCCCTCCTCTCCCCCCTTATTCGAACTCTGCACATACTCCTCCATCAAGCATTTTCTCCCCCCTTTTCCCGTTTCTTCCTCTCTCTCGTTGGTGAGACCTGCACAGACCAAGAAGCGGACCATCGCCGACCAGCCTCTACACCGACCACTTCCATTTATCGCCTTCGTCACCGCCCGTCCTCCATCATCACTGTCATGTGGAAGCCCTAATCGAGGGAGACCTTTCGCAGCCCTAAATTTGACCTTCAACCATCGCAGTTTCTATAAGTGATATTATTTGGAGTATTTAGGACGATTGCATAGCGCTATTATTAGTGATATTTTGGCAATGTATTTCATATAATGGACATAAGCTGTAAATGATGAAGCCGCTTATAATAGACAATTAATGAAAGTGAAGGGTTGACTTGAAACACTATAATTAATCTAGATAAATGTGTGTGTGTGTGTGTAAGTTGATTCTTTCAATTCTCTTACCTTGGAAAGTCACGAAACAAGATAGAACATGGGATAAAATTGGAGTTCATGTTTATAGAATGTCAAAGAGGGAAAGAACATGAAAGGAGAAATTAGAGGCAGTTAGTAAAGGAACGGAGGAAAAATGAGAAAACAAAGTAGAGGGAACAGTGGAGATGAAAGTGGAGAAACTTGATTCATTTGGTTTTATATGAATTTCGGTTACTTTCAGAAATAGAAAAAAGAAAGAGGGAGAAAGAAAGAGAGAACCTAAAGAGAGTAAAGAAAAAAAAAACCCCCATTTGAAGAGGAGAAGAAGATAGAGAGGGCTTGAAATCTTTGGATAGATTGGAGAAAAAGAATCATTGTTTAAGAGAAAGAATCACGATGTAGAAATCGTTAAATCGTGTCATCACTGTGTGTAATATAGATGTATATACATATATACATAATATTTCCTTTGTGTAGAAACTCCATAAATTTGATCTTAGATCTTATGTACTTTTTATAGTATGGGTTAGCTTGTTAGATGAAGGATTAAAGCAAGAAAAGCGAGAGAAAAAAAAAACGTAGCAATAATGGAGAGAGAGAAAAAAAATAGGGTTACTATTCACGTTAAAGAAGATGATCAACTAGTCGTGCTCTGTGCGTGGGGCGATTGAGGTGAGTCACGTGACCTCTGGCCACTTTTCCAATTAAAATCTTTTAAAAATCGAGATGATATTTTAATATTAGAATTTCTGAGAAATTTTTTGAAATCATTTGATATTTTTTATATTTTGCGTATGTTGAGATTGCTAAAATCTATTTGCACTATTTAAAATCATTATTTAACTCCAAGAACTTTTGTGTAATACTTTTATGTTTTTGAGAAATTCCAGTTCAAGTTTCATAATTTTAAGAGGTGATTTACTATGTTTTTCGCAACGCACTTGGTTGAGAAAAATGAATTGAATAGTTTCATAATAATTTTAATGATTTTTTTATCAGAATTCAGTTTCTGTATTTTTATTATACATAGTTAAGCTATTATAGAGATTATGGATTTTTTTGACCTAGAAATATTAATGGCTAAGTGTGGGCTTTTCTTGTATTTAAGGAAATTATTTTTAAATTGAAAATATTCAAAAATTCAGATATTAAGTATTTTGATATTATATACTGTTTTAAACTACAAAAGCAATTTATAAGTTTTTCATTGTGAATTTTGAGATGTAGTTAAACTTTGGAATTGTTTTAGGGTTTCTGGGTAGTTTGGATGTATGTGAGAACTCTTCGGGTTTACGTTATTCGGGGAGTAGGAAGAGCACTTTCTAGGTAGTTGATATTGGGATTATGGTATCATGTCGTAATTGAATTCTTATAAATGATTTGTCCAATTTAGGTTAGTTTAGCAGATTTCCGGTTGAGGTTCTTTCTAGCTTAGCTTAACTTCGGACTGAAGTAAGGGATTCAATCTGAAACCAAGTTTCCTCATAGTTGATTCCGTATTTTATTCTAATTTATAATCGCTATTTCCTTGGACTCTTATATATTGATACAAGAATGCAGTGTTTGCCTTTAAAACCTTTCTTCTTAAGCCTTAAGTGTTTATTAAAAATCCTTTCCAATGCTCATTAATTAATTACTCATTGAGCATCGATTTACACATTGAATTAGCGGTTATTATATTCTGTATATCGACATAGGTTAGTGTATTGAGGCATTATAATGATAGCCTGTATTGAGGGTGATATAAGGGAACAAACTTTGACTCATATCCGGATTGTAGGAATCTTCCTCCAACCACGTGTATACTGACAATTATTAATCGCTAAATGTTTCTAGTGACTTTTTTCTAATACTTTCAGCGACAGTTATTAGTAGTACTTTTTTAGCGTCACTAAATAAAAGTCATTAAAAATATTTAGAGGCGATTGATTGTCGCAATATAAGGGGTATGAGGAAGATTCTTCCAACCGGGATAGCAACCAAATTTTTTTGATATAAGGATGGTCTGTTTATTGCGGGAGACACTAGTACTGTAATGGATTAGCTAGTGTACATATGCATATGTAATTACATTTTTATTGAGCATTGCATGTGTGACTTTACTAAGTGTTCCTACAATGCATGTGTAGCTTTGCAATCACTTATGTTAAATATCATATGCATTGTTACAGTATCTGAAAGTGTTTCTCATTGATATTTAATTTAGAGGATTAAGTTCAATCTCTTTCCCATATTACCATCGTGTTAAATTGTAAATCTTTTGTATCACTCCATTGATTCTTAACGACCTTACTGACCTCTCATGAGCTCACCTTATTTTGTTCACTTCTGCATGTAATATTCATCAGTAGATTTGTTGGAATGACTAGAGCCTGGATGTGAAGTTGGCATAGATTTCATTACTTTGTTTGCTTAAGTCCCTGCTAGGAAATCAATGT
Organism: Escallonia herrerae; assembly: GCA_033070095.1. Lineage (NCBI taxonomy): Eukaryota > Viridiplantae > Streptophyta > Magnoliopsida > Escalloniales > Escalloniaceae > Escallonia > Escallonia herrerae. The sequence goes on from JAVXUP010000014.1 coordinate 1,016,699, forward strand.
GTAAATTTACTTTACCGAGCACGTTAATTTAGTCTTTTCAATTAAAACAAATAGATTGAGAATTCAAGTTATTGTAGAAGTTCTGATATAGATTGGGGCTGTTTTATTAAATTGAGGTTATTAGGATAATTAAGTATCGATCGAATTATGGTTTACCGCTCCAAAAATTCCGTGGTGTTACATTGTTCCTTGCAACATTTGGAGTCAATAAGGATATTTTTTTTTTACGCTTGGATGTTATTTTTCTTAGTACGGTTTGTTGTCCTTGTGTATGAGCTCATGTTGCTAATTTTTTTATGACTGAGATCTCATCAAGAATAAAGCTGCAATTTTGAAGCATAAACCTTTGGGAAGTGTTACAAGGAACTCAATCTCATAAAGTTTACTTTTGACCATATAGGAGCCCAGATATGAATTAGCATGAAATTTCAATTTTTGGATCACTTGTGCTTAATTTTCAAACTACACTTAACCGCATTATGAGTTTGTGTCGATGAGAATATCGATAGTTGTAATCAATGACGTTCGTGTGCTTATGACTAGCACAATTGGGCCGTTGATTCGCCTTTGATATTGTTATCGGACATTAAAGCAGAAGAACGTTAGAATTTTCTAAATTGTGGGCTGCCATTACTTCTATTTTTCTAAAATGGGCTAGACATGAAATTCATATATATATATATATATATAACCGGTAAGCCCAAGTGTAAGTGATCATTAAGGGGTTGTACGCTTACCAAATTATGTTTTCATTTTCGTAATGATTACAAAAAAAAATGTCTTTTTTCGTATACTTTTATCTTTTTTCAGTTTTGTTTTGGATAAAAAAATTCAAACAGTAGCAAAAAAAGTGAAAACACCTAAAGGGTGTTTTCACCTTTCGTGTCAAAGAAAACTGACCAGAGTTTCCACTGTTCACTCTTTTCTCTTACAACCTCTACATGCAGTCATGTCATAGCTCTCTCTCTCTCTCTCTCTTCTCCCTCTCCCCCCTCCCTCTCTGTTTGTGGTTCATTTATGTCGAAGGTCTGCGTTGTTATTGGTGCTGATGAAATCAAAGTAAGTAGCCGTTACTTTTGATCCTGATGGCTATGGCTCAGGAGTGGGATAACAACAAGAAAGGATTTTTACAAAAAAAAAAAAAAAGAAGGGAATCGAAAAAGAAATGCTTTCCGTGTGCCCGATCTAGTTGAAGAAAGAACGATTTGATTTCCCTTTCAATCTAAAGTCAAGCTTTATCTCCGGTAACTACATCTTTTGAAATTTTCTGCTTTCGTCCCAAAGAGGCCTCTAGGAATGGTTGAATATGAGAGAAGAACAGGATTGTTGATGCATTTGCTGTTGTCAACGCCGATTGGGAGCAAGGAGCTGTGATCTTGTGACGAATAATGATCGGATTTGGATTTGATTACATGCAAGCAATTTGAATATCGTCTCTGTGAGTGGAAGAGAGGAAGGGGGAGGAAGGAATGGGGGAGAGGGAGTGGGTGGTGGAGAAATTGAGAGAGAAGAAGAGAAAAGTAATGGCAGGGAAACTGGAAAGGGAAGTCTGAGACAAGGGGAATAATGGGGTGAGCCCACGTGATGGTGACTGTTGACTTTCTTGGGAGATGTAAAAGGTGGGCATGGAGGGGTTGTCGGGAAGGATATAAAAATAATTTGTTAGGCTAAGAGTAGGATTAAAATGAAAAAATATGGGTATAAATAGTGCAAAAATTGCTAAACTTACAAAAATGAATCCAAAAAAAATCGGTGAAAACGAAAATAAAAATGGTAAACGTACAGAAAAACTGAAAAAGTGTATACGAAAAAAATAAAAGTACACAACATAATTTTAAAACTGAATACTAAATTCTGAAAAACAAAAACAGAATACAGAAAAAATCTCATAAGCGTACAGTCCATAAAGTATTTGTATTATGCTCATGTTATATCTACTATTATTTGTTATGATATAGGTGTGGGGCCTGTTTAATTATGTGGGCTTTAATGAGTGAGCCCGTATAGTTGGAATCCTATTTAAGACTAGGTCCCTCTCTTAAGTCCTATCATTATAAGAGTGATAGCAAGCACTATTGAGTGGTAAAATCAGTTCTAAAGGATCAGGAGAAGAAGATATTGTTCTGCACATACAAGTAAATGGCTCGATATTTGTTCCACTTGATCATATGAATCATCATGAATTTAAAGGGATAATTGTGTTTGCACATGTTCATAGTTTATATGGTGTTTCATTTTCCAATACTCCGTATAAACGATTGAATTAAATCTATCACTATATAGGCAGTCGGATGTAGTAGAAACATACTGATGTACATTCCTCTACGACAGGATCCATGACAGAGCCGGATGGAAGGGAATCCAAATTTCTAATCCCTCGTATATTATGTAACATATTCCTAATTTTGAGGTAGACTTATTTCTTATTTTCATGAAGAATAATAAGGATCAATTAAATACAATTCAGGAAGGTGGCCGGATCAATCCCTAGATATCGCCATATACTATAAACTCCCCGCCGTTCTTATAACTATCACGTTTATTCCCCCTAGAATAAGCTATTACTATGCTTATACAAGCAACCAAGTTGTACAAAGACAGAAGAAAACTCAAACCTTCTATCATTATAACCTATATATAAGATAAGAAGGCCACTATAAGACCAGATCTTATGCGACAATTATCATAATTATACTATTCACAATAGTAGTACACGTAAACTGTTTTCAGTAACATCTGAACGTATTTTAGGGACATTTATAGTGTTAGTTGCTGTCAACATTTTTCGGAAATGAAATCAAACCCTCCAAAGTGATAGTATTACTTAAATAAGAGAGAGTTATGCTTTCAGCCCTCGGTGGATTTAGATGATTTTATGGGATTACTGAAGATCTTGCAAAGGGTCTCCTATATATATAATACAGTATACAGCTGAAGGGGCACCTCTCATATTCAACTTTGCTGGAAATTTGAGTTTGGTACTTGTCCCATATGCACAGCGGGGACACGAAATTGAAAGGCTGAGAGATAGAAAAATGGGAATGCTAAAGAAGAAAGGAACAGTTAGGTCCCTGTCATTGCTGTCAGGCATCAACTTCTAGAATAAACGAAATTAAGTGAACATCGGCTTAGCCAACTCTGGCTCAGTGGCTGGTGGAGCCAAGCAATTTTTTAAAATAGTTTTAGGGGGGTAATTTATCAAAAGATAGCTTCCATATATGTACTAAACTTTAAGTGAAAATCATGTGATTCCATGGACGAAAGTAGGGTGCAGCTAAATCAAATAAGATATTTGATATTTAAAAAAAAAAAAAAAAAGCAACTAGGGTCACCTTTCAATGCAATGACAAAGAGGAGATAATGTATGACTCGTTTTAAACTAAGTTCTGGATGAATGTTTGGGGAAACACACCAGAGTGGCTCCTGTGGGCTGTGAGCACCGGATCCTAGGTAAGTATTTCTGGTTTTCTGAATTAGGGTTTGGTTTTGAACCTTATCTTCTTCGGTAGAGGAGACGAATTGAAGTATAATATGGTAGTACTAGTGATGCAGTACATTTATCGTGATGTCAGTCGAGCCCTGTGCCTTGGTACTACATTTTGTAAAGAATCTGTTGATAGTTCATATCCTATGCTATGGGCATGCATTTACAATCCTACCTTTCACATTTCGGCCATTTTTAAGGGTTTAACCCGGAAGAACTTGATCATCTAAGACAACCTGGACGAACTTGATCATGGCGGTAATGAATATCAGGAAAAGTACGGTTTGAACCCATCTATGTTTAGGCTGCTGAGAAATTTATTCATCTCCACTTCAACTTGACACCTTTTTATTTATCAAATTACCGCTCGATTTAATTGGAAACTGTTAAATTTTAACTTTAACTGTGTTTGAACAAAATGCGCGTTGGCTGGCAATTAAAATGACAATTTTGTCCCTTTCTTCACTTCCACCCCCGTCAACCGCTCTCATCCCCAGAGTGCCACCTACTACCCCTACCACCCTCATCCCCCATCACCCCCCACGACACACAGAGTAGACACACTTCCACCACTGCCCCCATGACCCACCACCACAACACTTTCACTATCGCCCTATCCCCCATCACCCAAAACGAGACACACTTCTATTACTGCAATAATCTGTTCAAATTTCATCTCTTCATAATCTCCCAATCCCAAACTAATATCTTTTTCCTTAGCTACCAAATTAAAGGAGAGCTCGTGATGTAGATCGTGTGAGAGGAACTGGTCGACGGCAGTGATGCATAGTCTCGGTGGGTCATGGGTGATTATTGTGATAATGGGTGGCCTATGTGATGGATCGGTGGGTAGCTCGCTTTTGCGATGGTTGGTGGATGGTACGGTGGCGGTCTGTTTGTGTGCTGGTAGTGGGAATCTGAATTTGGGGGGGGGGGGGGCAATAGTGGGTCTGGGTCTGTGTCTATCTGTTCAATGTGTGTGAGTGTGTCGCATATCTGTTCAGTAGGAATGTGTGTGTGTGTGTGTCGCATCTCTGTTCAGTGTGAGTGTGAGTGTGAGTGTGTGTGTGTGTGTGGGGGGGGGGGGGCGGGTGTGGTTATGGGTGGGGATGTGAGATGGTGGTTGCAGCGGAAGTGGGCAGCCATTGTGGGTAGGGGTGGGTGACGTGATGAAACTTGAAAGTGAGAGAAGGGTTGGAAAGGGGCAATGAACTAAGGAAAAAATTTGGCTGCTACTCCGGTGAAAGAATCTTCCTCCTATCCTCTATAGAGTCATAATTAATCTTCTCTAAATATTTTTTATGACTTTTATTTAGTGCCGTTAATAACTGTCTCTAAAAGTGTTAGAAGAAAAGTCACTAGAAATATTAAATGACTATTAATTGTCACTGTACAACCTGAGTAGGAGTCAAAATTTATTCATAAAGTAAAATATGACGAGAAAAGAAGGGTAGTACTGTCATTTCATTGACCCTATAAAAGTCCCGTTTGATGTGCCGTATTGCATATACAGGATGGTTTTTAGTACATCAAGTTAAAATAGAGAAGAAAAAATTTCTCGGCGCCCCAAGTAGAGGGTTCAAACTACTTTCCACATGAATCTTTTCTCCTTTTCTTTCTTCACGTCAAAAAGCCACGGTTTCCAAGTATCATGTATATTTATAAAAAAAAAAAATAGCATGTCATTGCACAAACACCAATTGTCTTGCTTCGTTTCATACTAATACGCAAACTACTATCGATATATTCATGGCTGATAGATTCCCGCAGAGCTATCCTTGTGAATGTTTCTCAGGAGCCAACAATACAGCTAAGGGTTCCATGTCTGACTGGAACCTCACATGCCAGATGCCACCTTAATCTTAGCCTTTGTACTACATTATATGTACCTTGAAGCATAATCTTGCAATTCTTTATAATCCGCTTCTTTGGGTTATAATATGTCAGAGAGTCTCTTGCCAATGATAACAAGAAATTTATCCCGAGATGAATGAGAAAAGAACTTGATGGAGAAAAAGAAAATTGGACCTTAAAGGGATCTTCATTATAATTAGCGTTTTACATATATATTTTTCAGGCAAACGGAGTGATAATTGATTTATTTCCTTGTTGATTCCCATTTATGAGTGCGCTCAAATCCTTCTATACGTTTCACACGCATCCGATAGTATCAAGGTGATCGATTTTCTTTATGAGAATTGATTAGCCTAGAAGCGGCGAGAACTCTAAATCTCTTCTGGTTCTTGAAAAAGAAAAAAAAATGGTGCAATATCACTCCCTTTCGATTTTGACTATAAAAGTGAAGGTAAAGTTGAAGCATGTGATGATAATCAATGCATAAGAAATCTTACTCAAATCTTTAGGGGCTGTACGTTTACGTTTTTCAGTTTTCATTTTTGTAATGATGATAAAAAAGATATTTTTTTCGTGTATGTTTACGGTTTTTCGGTTTCGTTTTGGATAAAATTTTCAAATAGTATCAAAAAAGCTGAAAACACCCAAAGGGTGTTTTCACCTTTTTCCTTGAATTGTATTCTCCTTGTCAGAATACCACATCTTCTCCCTCATATCGACCACCCTGTTTCAACAAACACTCACCAAACTAGACCACCTATTTCACTTGGTCTTCCTAGAAATGGAAATAGTGGGGTCCATTAATGAATTGGTTCAAAAAAAAGTTGGTGAAAACGAAAATGAAAATGATAAACGTACAGAAAAATTGAAAAAGTAGATACGAAAAAAAGTAAAAGTATACAATACGATTTTGGAATTGAATACTAAATTCTAAAAACTAAAAACAGAATATAGAATACAAAAAAAAATCTCGTAAGCGTACAGGCCCTTAGAGTCTTCTGCTTGTTTTGGCTAGACAATGCTTCACTTGTTCCCTGATATTTCTTGTTATCAGTCACACTAGAATTTCAACTGCAGCAGTTGTCATTTGTGACATATTCTCGGACAAACACGTCTGTGTGGCTTATTTGCAGCTGATCCTAGGTTTATTCTCTGATATTTTTATAGCGTAGCCACCCCCACCAAACTCAAATCAGTGTGATTAGCAAATATGAAGGCTCCACGTCTCTTCGAATCAAACTTAAGTTATTGGGATAAGAAACTACTAACACTTGCATTAATCAATGCTTAGATTCTAAACTAGGTTTTATTTATGCATCATCATCTTGAAAGAGAGTGATAAGCAGAGTATAATAAAGAGTAGCTTGAGCTTTGTGCCTTCGTGTTCTTTACTCAATATATATGTCTACGGGCTAGCTTTAGAAAGTGACAATGTGATTCAACCAAAACTGAGCAAATCTTGGCTTAATCTGTGGAACAAGTGACACACTTGATGCTTGCTTTGGCAACTGAACAAGGGCAAATGGATCCTCTTATACTGGAAGAACCCTAGGCAATAATTTTTGACCGTTTTTCCTCTTCATATAACGACTCGAGAATATAATCCTGGTGGTAATGGAGGGATTTACCTTCATCTTAATGCTCCCTTAAGATGGGTCAGCTAAGTGAACATGACCAGAATTTTTGTAGAATTTCTAATTTAATTTGCATTAACTTTTTGCTTCTTAATAAGCAATTATGTTATTCTCTCGTTTACCCTTGTTTTGTTTTCTGTGTAATCACAAGCCACTTTCCTTTCGTAGTAGAGTTATAAAAAAAAAAAAACATGCTTCAAACTCATTGCCAAACAACGCTCGTGAATAACTCCTAGCTAAACAAAAGGAAAAAAATAGGGTAGGGTGGGGAGGATATTCAAATATACATTTCATTCGCTGATATGACAAAAGCTAATTAGAGCAACATGTATGTTATGTACTTGGATAAATTAATATCTATTAAATTACATTCTCATTGTGTTAACTCTTTTAATTAACCCATGAATCATCGTTTGTAGGTAATTTAATTTAGAGTAGTGATGAATTACTTATCAGTTATACATACTTTTATACGGACCTAATGGCAAAACAGACAGATGTACGAAATCAATAGCCAATGTTTTTGTCCACCCTCTGGTATCATAATGTATGTGAGAGAGAGTCCCCTATAAAGTATGACTCAAAGAAACGTTGATTAAGTAAAATTTTCAGGTATACCAACGGAAAAAAAAAAAACTATCAATGGCCACCTAGTAGGAGAGCACTGGCGGGGGTTTACGATGTGGGTTGGGAGCTGCAAGGCGTGGCCGAAGGATGTCAAAATTCTAGTAAATTTATCCACTACCACCCTAGTTTCATATTGGCTAGTTGTGAGGGATTGAGTAGAACGTCGCCAGGAAGTTCTCTTTAACGACAAAAAAGTGCCTTTAGTTGTATAAAAAACTTCAACTGCATTTGAATTGTCGTGTACTAATACATTTGAATTGTCGGGTAAATATTAGTTCGATTTTGTCATATAGGAATCAGATACCAAGCTAAATGGTGAAAAGCAAATCGGCAACAATTTTTTTTTTAGATAGCAAGGGTAGCTCTCGGACCTACTTTAACGTCCATTTAAAGTTGCACCTCGTATGAGCCCGATAAATTTAAAAAATATATTTAACATATCAAGCAAGGGCGCAAATTTCAAACTCCGGGTTTGGCAGCATGTGGTGCTGACACCTTTATGGATTCCTCGGGCTGGGCTACGCGAGCCACCACCCACGGACAGCTCAAAGCAGAGGGAAAGAAAGGAGACTTAAGTGGGCCCCGAAAACAAGGTGCTTTTCACATGGGACCCATGGCCTGCACACACGCCCAAGGAGCCCGGACAAAAGGGCCCATTGATAGGAACCGCAAACAGGAGCCCCATCCGCCATCCGCGAAAGAAGCTGTCACGCGAGTTTTAAGCGACTGTCTACACATTCTGTTACAAGTCATTGCAAGGTGGTCATAATTTATGATTAAATGATTTGAAATAGATTTAAGGGCTAATTACACCTATGTTCCTGAAGTTTGGGGGTAATTACACGCGACACAAAGTTTCAAAATGTAACACTTATATCCATTGACAAACGGAACCCTAAAAATCCTAACGGTTTTAACAAAATGACTTTATTGCTCTTATGTTAGAAAGTTATTTTTTTAAATGCCATTGTCTCTTTTTTTAAAAGAAAATCATAAAAGAAAAACCCTTATTATTTTTTAATGTGTGTGTGTGTCTCTCTCTCTCTCTCTCTCTCTCTCTCTCTTCCCCTACCCTTTCCCCACCCACTTCGTATTGCCATTTTTAAAGGGCAATACTTCGATCAAGAAAACCCTCCGTCAGACCACGCCGCCATCGATTAGCCCCCTTCCTCTCCCAATCCCGTAGCAACCCCCTCCCTCGCCCAACCCCGTAGCAGCGCCACAGCCTGTCCCCGCCACCCACAACCGCCAATCTCTCGCAACCACAACCGACCGATGAGTTGTGACTGTTTCTCGGTGGCCGATTCTGACGGTAACTGTGGGTCTTCTTGCCGGCGGTGGTGACGGTATACAATGCCGTTGATCGGCTTGCTAAGGTATTGACTCAAGGGGTAGCGGTGGCCTGTTAGAATTTTGACCCTGTGCAGTGGCGGCGGTCCCTTTGGTGGTTCTGATGAGTCACGGCCGGCAGCTTCGTCTTCTTCAAAGGCTGTTTTTTTTTCTTTTTGGTTGTTGTTGTGGTCACAACAGCCCCACGGTGGCTGTGCTCTTCCCGTCGTTGCTTTGGCGCAGATCAGGGCTTGACGGCGCTTGGGCTGGGACGGCACTTCGGATGGCGGCGCTTGGGTTCTGACCCATGACCGGTGATGCTTCAAATGTTGTTGGTTGCCGCCGGTGTGGGTCTGCCAAAGGGCTTGCCGGCGTGGTGGGGTGGGTTTGCCAAGGGGCTTGCCGGCGTAGTGGGGTGGGGCGAGTCTGCAGGATGGTGGGGTGGGTTTGCAAATCCTAATTTTAAAAAATTAAGGTTTAATTTGAAAATTATAAAAATTATTTAGGATATACTATACAAGGGCAGTATTGTCATTTTTAAAATACGTAATGATGAACAGTATATTTTTGGATGGAACCCTAACGGATGGACACGTGTGATACATTTGAAACATTTTTGGTCACGAAATGTTACATTTTGAAACTTTATGTCATTGACTGTAATTACCACATAACCTCAGGGACATAGGTATAATTAGCCCTAGATTTAATTAGGTTGCATAATTGCATTGTATGAGAAAATAACTCCTAGCCATATCGAATTCTACATTGAGAAACTGTACTCGGTGGTTTTGACATTTGTGCTCTTAGCAATATGATAAATTAATCGTGACATCGAAATCTGTTGGAGTAAGTTTTAAAATGAGTGAGGTTAATGGATCGGATCTTTCGTCACTTTAAGTATTGATTGGAACACCTAATTCTTATATCATCCATCCGAGTTAACATTTTTGGTGCTTGTATCGACCAAATCAAACTTTATGATTACGCAATGGATTCCATTGATAGGGGGGACGCAACCATACCATTGAACTATATTTCAAAGAAGAACAATCATGTACTATATTTTCACGAGGAGTGAGTTCATACACGCCAAAAGTATCAAGTTTCAAGGTATCTTCTAACTCTCTCTATTTTTCGATATAATTTCTTTTTGGAATAAAGTCTTAAAAGAGTCATCATCACCTTCATTGTCTGAAATTTGGACCATACTATATTTTTGGCCACCTTATGACATGCCCAAACTTTGTTTTAGTTTTGCATGGAAGTGAGATTAATCCACAAAACAAAGGGAAAAAAAAAAGAAGAGAGGTAAGAATGAGCCGGCGCGTGAAAGTACGCTGAAAATTGAAGATTTGACGTAGGAATGCAAGTGTTGGGTCCATGCCAGTCACATGCTTGGCGGAGAGTAGACCCCACACCTCCCAGGAATGGCCTTTTGGATCCGCACAATATGTAACGTAGACTTCACCTTTCCGTGCAACTTGTTTGGATCGACTTGAGGTGAGTTTTTTTTTTACATATTTTTCTTATACTCTCTCATTATTTTTTATATTTCATTTTGAACTGTCTTAAAAATATTCGTCACGTTTTATTTGGAGGCAACATTTTATATAAGTTCTTATCTTTACCCCTTTCTAGTTGGACTTGAAATCTTTTCCTTAATAGTCGCATCATCCTTCTTCCTCTTTATCTCACTTTCAGCACTACGACCAACCATAACCATCACTCCCCTTTACCACTATGACAAAAGCAGTCCCCCCCCCCTCCCCCCAACTCCAAAACCTCCCTTTCTCACCTTTTGAGCATCACCACGTCCACTTCCCGACGACCACCACTCCCTCCTTTCATCACCCAGCACTAAACCAGTCTGTTATGGATCTCAAGAACCGAAGTCATCCAAGATAATATCGCCACCAGCATTTCCAAAATCAGATCTGGGTTACAAGCGAAATACTAAGCACCAATCCACCAATGCTTAAATTAGTCTCCCAAAAATAATCTCAGGTCTAGGATGTAAGTTTGACTAGAAAATAAGGCGTTTGATTGGGCGCGCCCAATCGTGCAGCTAGCCGTTGCTGGGCATTCGACTAAGCAGACGATTAGGCTTTGGGGTGTTAGAATCTTTTGACTTGACAAGAAATGGTTTTGGTTCTATGAATTGTAATGAGATTGTGGAAAATATTTTAGGAGGAGTAGATAGCTAAAACCTTTAGTCAGAATAGATGCAAATATGTTCGCACTAGTCATCTGATTTCTCCTTGTATCGAGTCTATTTAGGCAATGCATGAATTAAAACTGCCATCGACTATCTTGTCCGTTGTAAAAGACTAAGCTCATCAAATTCCAATGACAACGTAACTTTATCAGAAACAGCGCTCTTCTCAATGGCCACGACGTACAGCCACGAACCCAGAATCCTGGCAGCCGCGTCCATAACCACCCGAACCTAAAATTTCAAGAAGAAGAGAATCCACTCAGGACCCAAAGATGGAAAAAAGTGGCTGATTAAACGCTAGTTCATGTCCTTAACCACAAAAATAAAGTAAGTGGACAACTCTCCCCCCATTCATTTACATTAACGCGCCCGCGCCCTCGCCCTCGCCCTCGCCCTATACGTAGCATTCAATTGTGGTTTTCTGAGTGTTGAATGGCAAGGAAAGAGACAGGAAAATTTTGGAAGGGCAAAAGGCTGCAACAAGGAAAAGGGGAAGAGCCGAAGTACTGAAACCCACGGTCGGTCGGTCACACCTCTAATTTTAGTAGTCCTCTCCTCACCTGTCTGTCAGGGAAACAGAGTCCCCAATTTTATCGTTCTCTTCCCGTCACCCGTGTTTGACTCTCTTGACTTCTCAGATCCCAAGGTATCATGTGAGCTAGCTTCTGCTTTCTTTTGTTTTGTCTCGTTTTTTGTGTTTTTTTTTTTTTCTTGTGTGTCATGTTATTCTACTCGTAGTTTTGTTTTAGCTTTGATCAGATGAACCCAACATCTACGGTCTTTCTTCCTTCTTCTTCTTCTTTGTTTTTTTTTTTTTAAATGAAAGAAACTGATATAATCTTTTTTGAAGCTTTGCCTTTCTCCCAAAATAAAAGAAAAATACTTATTTTTTCTGCTAAGGAAAACTGGAAAACTTCTGCGTCACTCAAACCGTTGTTAAAAAAATCTGTAGAACTTTGGCGCTAAAAGTGCTACGAGAGCAAGTTTTAGGGATGATTTTTTGTCGGTGAGGAAGTATGAAAGAATGTTTGATCCAACTGAGGTAGGAGTTAAAATTGTAGCATATAAATTGAAAGATTTGATAAGCAAGTTTTCGATTAAGATAAGGGACAGCCAAAACAATGGGTATTGAAAACAAGCAATGTTTTAGAGTGGGAGAAGAGGATAAGATCTTGCCATTTCTTGGAGGGCTGAAAATGTTGTAAGGGAAGACTGTTTTTATAAAAAGACTCCCTTTCTCTCCATCACACTAAACGGGTAAGGTGTTGTGGATACAAAGTCTGGCTCCAAGTATTGCGGCCATGCATACTATTTTTAGTGTCAAATTTTTATAAATTATTTGCTATGGAAGTAGTTTCTCTCATAGTTTTTGTTAATTTTTAGTTTTAGTTTTACACATGAATTGTGTGTGTGTGTCGTGACCCCAGATAGGAAGATATGATTGACTGTTATTATCTCTCGTAATTCATAACCCGACGCTTTGTATACCTATTTGAAAATCCAACTTCTTCGTAAACCAGAGGGCCTATTTCTCATAGCTCCACTTGGAGTTCAACTTTAGCATTAGCCATTAGTTCTCATAACTCTGTGTCTTGGAAAAAATTGTTTAAACCTAGTCTCGTAATAAAATGAATTTTAAGAAAGACAAGGAAAAATCACAACAATAACCTATGCCAAACTCGCCCTTAGGCAATCTGGCACTGTCATGTAAGCAAGATTTCCAAGTTAGTATATAACTTTTTAAGTAAATTAATTAATTAATTCGGAATATTAAACATGCAAGCTAATGGACAGAAATCCTACTTTCACTATTATTCTAGAAACTTGGGACGACTCCTTAGAAAGCTTTGATTTGCCAAAATGCGATCCCTGCCGCTCCGGAAAAAAAAAAAAGAGCGCTTGAGTTGTGAAAGCATTTTATTCAGAACCAACTAGCAACGGATGGAAGATCACAGGATTTGTATATTAAGGTATTTTCTTGTTTCTTCAACATAGGAATATATTTATTCAGCAAGGTGACTCACACACATGGTCAGACTTCGTTTTTTAGAACTTCAAACATGATGATGAACTAAATATATTGGTGTTGGATTAAGAAATTTCGAATGTCTCTGGGTGCAAATCGACGCACTCAGATGCCCTGTGAAAGTAACAGAACTCAAAATCAATTGAGGATGGATAGACAATATCCAGAGACTTGTTCATTGAAATATTAAGTAATATTTGCCCAAAGTGGATTTATCTTCTCAATAGGCCGTGCGCAAGTCTGCGCTGGTCTTTGTTGATCTATTGCTCGGCTGGGCGAGCTCTCGTTAATTTTTAGTACGAGTGATGCGGTGCACTCCCACCTAAGAATGTTTCCGATAACAATGCAAACGTACTATTTCAAAGAAGAATTTGGGTTTACTTGGACACATATAAGTAGCATCGAATAACATAGCTCATCTTTAGGTAGCACACAGTCTCTTAACTTTGCACCAAAAGACTTGTGAAAGATTTCTCCATACGGTTCAACACCACTGTCCACTGATTAGGAGGGATAAGAGACCTGAAAGTCTCTCTCCCAGTGTGTAGCTGTGTCTGAAAACCAACGTAGCTCATCTTTAATATTCAAGGCAATCAAAGCCCACCACGTTGTGATTAACATGGTCAAGACACCACAGTGTCGGTCCTACTTGAAATGAATTTTAATGTAAACGCCTCCAGATTTCCTTTCACTGTCTTTGTAATCTCCTACCCATTTCGTTAAAGTCAAATCCTGTAGCTCCAATTGACAACACCATATGAACGCGTCCGTCCCCATTTAAGAATATCTAGCGCTGCGGTTAACATCAGAAGCATGGGAAAAGTTTTAGGCCAATGCCGTCCATTCTTTAGAGCAGGGACTTGTGGGGATTGATTTGTCAGCTGATAGTGTTGAATTTCATCGATCCAATCTAATTAGATGGCATAAGGGGTCATACTAGTGTTAACTTTTTATTTGACTTGAACATTCGTTAATTAAATTGGCTAAATAACATTATGGTCTTATTTAATTTTAGCATCCAATACACTAATAAGTTATTTTGTATAAAAGACTTATAATCTCTTAACTTTGATGGACGGTTGAGATCTGCAAGTTTAGCTTTGATCACGCTTCTCTCTCTAAATAAATACCTCTTTTTCTTAGAGGTTAAGACATCATAATGTTTTGCTACTCTTTTGCCTCCTCATAATTTGTTTTTGCATCCAACACACTAATAATTTATTGTGAAATTTCTTTTTGTGTGGCCCGTTGGCCGGCTTTGGCCGAGTGGCCGTTTGTTTGTTGGCGTTGGAGATTGGAAAAATTGGGCTGAAAAAGTAGTAATGTTGCTAGATTATGGTCTTTTAAATGGCCCAGTGAAATTGGGCCAAAGCAGTCCCTTTTGTGGCCTTATGGTGGTGTGTTGAAGCCTTGAAGGGCCTAGCACCGTGTTGAACCTAAATGGGCCTGCGGAGTTCGGCCAGAATTAAGCCTTATATTCTGTTAGCGGTTTGGGCCTGTTTGGCCAAAATTAGGTATCATATTCTTTTAGCTGTTTTGTGCCCGTTTTCTGGCCTGCCTTATTGGTCCTTGTGGCATTAAAGATTGGGCCGTAACGGCATGTTGTGTAGGCCTTTAGGCCATGCGAATTAGGCCCTATTTTCTGCCACCAAATTGGGCCTGTTTTCGCCTCTTTAAATATTTTAGTTTTGATTTATTTTGGGATACTGATGAATATAGCGCGTCAATATTATTATAATTTCAAGAATTATTCTAAAAGTACAAGATCATGCTAAAACTTTATGCTTCGTTTGGCATATGTCTATACTACGATAATGAACTTGAAACAATTAGTGATTCTTACTTATTTTTGCAGTTAGCGGCACAACGAAAGTTTATTGTCTTTTATAAGTTGAGATAATGATAAAACCACATATGTTACGCTTATTGATTAAAATATTAATCGGCCCAACTGAACATTATATTTTAATCTTGAAGAAAGGAAATAATAAGTTGCATGGGCCAAATTATTTTCGGCCCAAAAGTGATATAATTTGTCCTCATGTTGCTTGTAATAATTTCCAAATTGTTAAGGGTGAAAATCAATTGTATGTTAATAATCGGCCCAACGAAAAGTTATAAGTGATATGTTATATTTTCCTTGAAAAAAGGTGTTGTGTATTTGCCTTTTTCATACAAATAAATTGAGTATTATTTATTACTCAATTTATTTTATTATGCTAGATGACGAACTAACTATTTTTGTCATGTGAATTTTCGGTAGTAACGTGTATGATTATTGTTATAATTTAGCGTATAGTCCCGCTGCAACTACTGATTATCTTTTCTCTAATGAATTTTTGAGCGAAACTAATTTTAGAAAACAGAGAGAGCAAATTAGCATAATTTTAGAGTTATAGATTTGGATTATGCTTTATGGGTTGATGCGCCTGCTACCCTTATAACTGAATGCTCCACTGAGCAAAAGGCGGCTTATGAAAAGTGAGAGTGCTCCAACCGCACATCCCTAATGATTATGAAAGACTTCATTACGACTGCAATTCGCGGAGCTACTCCTGACTCAGAAAATGCTAAGATATACTTTACTCATTGAAGAGCAATTCAGGGCTCTTCCAAGGCACATGATATTACTCTCATCAGTAAAATGGTTACGCTCAAGTACAGTGGATCCAGTGTGTTCGTGAGCATATCTTACGCATGAATGATATGGCTTCTGAACTAAAAGGCTTCAACATGGAAATCTCTGAGGGTTTTCTCGTGCACTTTATTATGACTGCCTTTCCTATGCAGTTTGGTCCTTTTTAAGATCAAATATAACACACAGAAAGAGAAGTGAAAGATGAGTGAGTTGATTTCCATGTGTGTTCAAGAAGAAGAGAGGTTAAAGTCCGAACAACCTGATGGTGCTCACGCCGCCATAACAGGTCCATCTAAAGGAAAAGGAAAGAAGTTGGCAAAGGTCGCTGCACTGATAATGCAAGCTCTTCTACTACCAAGGGTCCTTCTAGTCCCAAGTGTCACTTTCGTAGACCTAAAGGACATATGAGGAAAAAAATGTCAGAAATTCAGAGAGTGGTTTGAAAGGAAAGGTAATTTATCTATTTGCATTTGTTATGAGTCTTATACAATTAATAGTCCTTTAAATACATGGTGGGTTGACACAAGTGCAACTGTGCACATAACTAGTTCATTGCAAGAATTCCTATATGTAAAAAAGCCAAACCAAGGGAACTGTAATGTGATAGTAAAAATGGAGAGAAAGCTCAAGTTGAAGATGTGGGAACTCTCCATTTAGTTTTGGAGAGTGACTTTAATTTGAATTTAGTTGATATTGTTTAAGTTCCCAATATGACTAGAAACTTAATCTATCTCTGGACTTGACGCTTATGAATATTCATTTAAGTTTGAGAACAAATGATTCTCTTTTTTCCTTTACTCTATAGCTATTGGTTCTGGTTTGTTAGAAGAAACCTCTACAAATTACTGAATCCTTGAAAATAATGAATGTGAATGAAAAATTTGCTAAATTGTGGCATGAACGTCGTGGTCACATATCACGAGACATAATGGAATGCCTCATTTAGGATGGAATTCTTTTTCTTTAGATTTTTCAAATTTTGGCTCATGCTTTGAATGTATTAAAGAAAAAATTGTAAAAGGCAATAAACAGGTGCCACTCAAAGTTTGGGACTTTTAAAGGGTTATCCTCATTGACATTTGTGGACCTTTCCCTATGGCTATTGATAGTCATACATATTTTATTACCATCATTGATGACTATTCTCGTTATGGATATATTTACCTCATTCATGAGAAGTCTGAATCACTTGCCATGTTTAAGACTTACAAAGCCGAAGTTGAAAATCAACTCGACCTAAAGATTAAAGTTGTAAGATCTGGCAGAGGAGAATATTATGGAAAATTCTCTAAAACGGGTCGTAAACCTAGTCCTTTTGCCTTGCATCTAAAAGAATGTGGCATCATTGCTCAGTATACAATGATGTACACCCCAGTAGAATGGTGTAGTTGAACGACAAAATTCTACCCTCATGGATATGGTGCGAAGTATGATATGCCAAAGACTCTACTAGAGTTTTTGAGGGTTGAAGCACTTAAAACAACTGTGCATATTCTTAACAGGTTCCCAATAGTCTATGCCTAAAACACCTTCTGAATTGCGAACACAGAGGAAACCAAGTTTAGGATATTTTCATGTATGGGGTTGTTTAGCTAAAGCAAAAGTTTACGATCCACATACTAAGAAACTTGATCCCAAGACCATAAGTGGTCATTTATAGGTTACTCTAAAAGGTCTAAGAGTTTTACTGTCCATCATACACCATTAGAATTTTTGAAACTAAGCATGCAATATTATTGAAGATGCTGAGTATAGTAGAGTAGTACGCCAAGAATAATAAACCTTGAGAAAATTCAGGATTAGGTTTCTATTCCTATTATCCAAAAGATTGGTGCACCATTACCTCATATAGAGGATGACGATGCACCAAAATTAGTACCTAATGATGTGCACCTTATTGTGGATGCTCCTCCATAGTGGCTAACGAGCAACCTCTCTGATGACTATATTATGTAATCTTTCTAACTACTATATTGTGTACCTAGGTGAGGCTAACTATAATCTAGGCATGGGAAATGATCCTACATCCTTTGAAGAAGCTATTATGAGCGATCACTCAACTTAGTGGCTTGAAGATATGAAAGTTGGGTTAGAGTCAATGAAAATAAATGAGTTTGTGACCTTGTTGACTTACCTGAAGGGGCCAAAGTGGATCTACATAATGAAGCTAGATCCTAAAGATAATGTTAAAAGATACAAGGCTAGACTTGTTGCTAAAGGATTCACTCAAAGGGAACATTTTTTCCTGAATCGAAAAATGATTCCTTTTGAATAGTCATGGCTTTAGTAGCTCATTACGATTTAGAGCTGCATCAGATGGATGTAAAGACTGTACTTCTTAATGGTGACTTGCATGAAAAAGTCTATATGACACAACCAGAAGGGTTTGTGGTTGAAGGCAAGGAACATATGAAATGTCAGTTGAAGAAATCCATATATAGATTTAACCAAGCCTTTAGACAGTGATATCTTAAGTTACATGATGTGATTAGTAAGTTTGCCTTTAAAGAAAATGCAGTGGACTAATGTATATACCTAAGGATAAGTGGGAGTAAGTTTATCATTCTAGTTTTATATGTAGATGATGTCTTACTTTCTAGTAGTGATATGCATATGTTGCTGAGACCAAAAATTTTCTTTCTAAGAATTTTGTTATGAAATATCTTGGAGATGCCTCTGACGTTATAGGCATTTAGACTCACCGAGGTAGGTCTCTTGCGATATTGGGACTATCCCAAAGAGCCTATATTGATAAGGTTCTCAAAAGGTTCAACATGCATAACTGCGCTCTCACTGTTGCCCGTGTTAAGGGTGACATTTAGTTTGCTACAATGCCATAAGAACCAACTAGAGCAAGACAAAATGGAGCTTATTCCTGATGCCTTAGCAGTAGGGAGTCTTATGTATGCTCAAGTCTGTACTCGATCAGATATAGCGTATGTTGTTGACAGGCTTGGACGTTACCAAAGAAACCCAGGAATGGGTCATTAAAAAGCAGCCAAGAAAGTCATGCACTCCTTATAGGGTACCAAGGATTTCATGCTTACCTGTAGGAAGTCACATAACCATAATTTTATTGGTTATTTTGATTCTGATTATGCAAGGTGTGTAGACACCATTGAGATTGTTGATTAAGTACCTCGTTGTGAGGGATAGAATTCAAAGTCAAATAATGTATATTCAGCATATTTGTATGACACTATGTTGATGGATCCCATGACGAAAAGCTTACCACCTAATCTCTTTCGAGAACATGTTGCTAGCATGGGTTTGGTTGATAGTATTTCCTTTTTGATGATAGATTTTTCTGATCTGAGACATTTATTTACGTCATCACCTTATGCTTTGGATTTTGGATATTATGCTTATGGTTTTTTACTTCTCGTTAAAGTGCACATTTAAAGTATTTTGAAACAAACACTCATGTAAGGATCACATGGACTCGTTTATATTGTTATTTATTATGGAACGATGTAGTTCATGCCTATTAAGCTATTTGATTATCATTTTTGGCAAAAGTTCTAAGATTGTAACCGGAGAACAATTTTGTGGCATTGAGAGACACAAATGCTATCTTTGATTCGGTTTTAGTATTTTTGTTAAATTTGGCCTAACTTACCGAATGTTTTGTTCAATTTCATTATGTCAAAACTTACGAGGTTAACCTAAGTATAACCCTTGACCAAGTGGGAGAATGTTGGATTTGATCAGTCCAATCTAATTAGGTGGTCTAACGAGTCATACTAATATTGATTATTGATTTGACTTGAACATTAGTTAATTAAATTGGCTAACACACATTATGGGCTTATTTAGTTTTAACATCCAATACACTAAACATTTATGGTGTATAAAAGGCTTATAGACCTTAATCTCTTAACTTTGATGGACGGTTGAAATTTGGCAAGTCTAGGGCTGATTCCACTACTCTCTTTATCTAAATATCTTTTTTTCATGGAGGATAGGGCATCATAATGTTTTGCTACTCTTTTGCTTCCTATATTAACAGAAAAAATACAAAACTCTAGTCCATCATCAAGAACAGAAAAGAGTAGTGAAAATCAATACCAAAACATTCGCTTCCGCATCTTAGCGTTCTTTCATCATCAGAATAAAGCTTTTGGCAATTTATGGCCTTTTTCAATTCTGGTGATTCCGAAACCCTATTGTTCTTATGTTTATGCTATTGTAAGATTCTAATGGTCTTAATTATAGTGTCAAGATAAATGAATTAATCTAACAGATAGGGCTCTTTGAGCTGCCTCATTTAATTAAGAGGTTTTGAGCTTCAATTCCCATGGTTAATCTTATCATTTATGGGCAACCAGATGAAGTTCATGTTTTGTTATGTCACAACTATAGAAGCCGGGCAATTTTGGTTCTCTTGGGAAGAACATGCAAAAATTATGCCAAGTGTGATGTTATGGCATAGTATAATTGATTGATATCTCGTTCCCAGAGGGGGGAAGCATTTGCTGTTTGAGGTCTTACATTCTGCTCTAAGTCAGCATATGTTTTATATTAGACTTCATGGGATATTTTTTTGAAAATTGGCTTGTGAAATGAAAGAGAGATATCGATTTAAAATTAGGGTTTCTTTGCGCTTGTTATTTGGTAGAGAGGATGAAAACTTAAAGGAATGGAAAATTATATCCTTCCAATCTTTCTCTTGCATGGTTTGGTTGAGTCGAAGGAAAGAAAGAAAGGAAATAGACAACATTGATAGTTTTACCATATTCTTCTATTAAATGCATTGACATAAAGACATTTAAGAGGATAAAAAAAACGTCTAATGCATAAGTAACACTCTTTTCTTTCTTTTTTTTGCTTAGTTTTGGGTGGGAAAAAGACTTAGCAAACTAGAAAAGTCCATCCTTGCTGCTTTTCCTTCCTTCTACTCTTTTCCATCCTTTGAGCCCTCTATGGCTATTGCAATACTACAATTAAAGGCATTCTAATGTGGCCACTATGAGGGTTTCTTCAATCAGAATGAACATTTTGTTTGAAGAAAAAGGCTTAAAACATGAGTTGGATCAATTGTTGAAAGCATTTTAATCTCTATGTGATCCAACAAAACTCCATCAGTCCTAGACCATCATTATAGAAGGCTTATAACAAGTCCACTACCACAACCGATCCAAGTATATTTAATGATCTATCTCAGTCTTCAAAAGGGCCAATGATCCAGTGACACCAGCAATCGGCCCTGCTTACCTGGGCTCAATGGGCTGGGCTACTGAACAAATCAACATTATGATCCATACGAAACTAAAATGAGCAAATCCCAACCAACTGCAATATTATCTAGAAATAAAAGTAGATGTGCGCCATTGTTTTGTTTAACAGCCGCAAAGCTCATAATCGGCCAGCCATTGTCTTGCCTATAACATGAACCAACCAACTCAAGGAGATTACAAACTAAATTACGACAGGCCTATTGTACCAACATGTGATCAAACTCAATTTGCAAACTAGAAACAGGAAACAACACGATGGATATCCAAATTTAAGAAAGGCGTAGAATCAGTTCAAAGCATTTTCTGACCAATTACTAACTAGTCAAAGTCCTAACAAAAGCTTCCTCAGGAAGCTCCATCTTCCACCACTCAAAACTATTATGCTTTTCCACCCTCGAATAGTAGTCGGGCTCATCCTAGAGATTGGTGTAACTCAAATTTTTTGTGTGCAAAAAGTCAGATGCCAAGTTATTAGAGTGTACCAATTCCAATAGTTTCCTTGTTCGCCAAGACATTCTCACGAAAAAAAGTCTTTATGTAAGATTTTGAAATGCAACAATAAATCCTACACAAGCAAGATCACTCAAACAATTAAAGTTCAGGTGCACAAATTGAATATGTGATAACCATTTGTCTCCATTAATCACATCAATAAAACAAGGTAAGTTTCCACAATTAACATGCACAAGGAAAAAAAATGATTTTGTGTCATATCTACTTTCGTCATTAGTCTATTCCAAGTTTCGACTATTCCAGATTGTGCACAGCCCATCATAAATCCGCATATGATGTTCTTTCTCTCGAATTGTTCCGTACTCAACAAATTCTAGTGAAGACCCGCAACTGAAAACAAGTCTGAAATACTATTTTAAAGACTAATATTTCAATCTAGTAGATACTTTTCTTTTTAGGATAATATCATTGAACCCCTTGAGGTTAGTACGGGTGAGCATTTAAACCGTTGAAACCGATCCAATTGTGAAAACCGAACCAATCGATCCGTCTATTTACAAACCAATTTAAAAATCAATCGGTTTGGTTTTTTTCCCAAATCATACATTCGGTTCGAATTTTTTTGAAACCGAATAAACCGAACCAACCGTATATAATATAACATATCTATATTTTAACCTAACCCTAGTTATTTTTTACTAACCCTAGTTATCTAACCACTCATATAAAATGGGATACACCCTAAATCCCTTAACGTAACACACATTTTTCACTCGCCGCCTACATCTCATTAAAGTTATCAATTATGATTAAAAAAAATTCATTTTTTTGGAGCTTATTAGTATGTATAAGTTATTAATTTGTGGGCTTAAACTTGTCCAAAATTGAGTTGGCCTAAACCAATTAAACCGTCCAAACCGAACCGTTCAATCCGTTCAACCCGCAAAAACCGAACCGTTCAACTACAGTTTGGTTTTTTTTTTTCAAACCGAGGTTGGTCGGTTCGGTTTAGTATTCAGCCTCCAAACCGAACCAACCAAACCGTGCTCACCCATAGAGGTTAGGATATAATTACACTCTTGTCTATTGATTATGAAAAATATTACATACATCCTTTACAAGACTAAATACAGACGCATTTAACGTCTTTGGTAAAAAGACGACTCTATCCCTTTGGTTATTTTGAATTTTCCTTTCTTCATCTTCATTGTCAACAGAAACACCCCAGCCCCCTTCCCCCAACCCCTCCTGATCTTCACCCACCCTAACCACCAACCCCACATGCAGTTGCATGACAATTAATCCCACTTATAGTTGCACAATCACCAACCAAAAAATGCATCCCACCGCCACCCCTGCTGTCAGGTGAAGCCTTCTCCCTCCTTTTCCCCTTCTCCCTCTTTAGCAAATCCTGCCCAACACAACCACACGCACGCAAAACGCATAAATTTGCACAGAATTGCACACATTTGCAAACACCGGCATGCACACACCCACAAATTTGCACAAACACATTGCGATGATTGATCAGACAAACGTGACGACACGCGTTGCCTTATTATTGCCTTCTTCTACCTCTAAAACTTGCACTTCAACCAATTGAATCTCAGAATTAGCGTGGGATTCCAATGGGCTATCCCGTTGATTGGTTTTGGGTTGTTACATTAATGGTGACAATTAAAAGAGGTGGAGGTGGGGGTCATATAGGTGGTGGAGGACATTTTGATGTGGTAAATTGTGTTGGTGATCTAATCCCTTCGACTTGACGAAGGTGGGGTGCTTCATGGTGAGCGACATCCGTGATGTACGGATCTGAGCAACAGTTGTGGTTCTAATGATCCTGGTTACGGTCGTGGTTGTAGCGATCTATGATCACAACAATAGTAGTGGGTTGTATCATAACGATAGTGATGGAGGATGTAGGGGCAATTGGTGGTATTGGGTGGTGCCATAGTGGTTGGTTGCTGAGGATATGGATGTGGTGCGATGGGTGATGCCAGGGGTGATTGGTGGTGTTGTGATGCCGCGGTGCCGTGGTGGTTGGTCATGGAGGATCGGTGGTGGTTCAATAGAGGGGCGAATGTGTAAAGTCCAAAAGGCCACATGTGTATAGTGAAAAGGGCTATATTGACATTTTTAAATACAGAATGTTGCCATAAGTAGAAATTTTATAAAATTCAAATAATGTTACAATAGAAGGATATATATATATATATATATATATATATATATATATATATATATATGAAATGGTATGACGTGTAACATTTTCAAAAGAGTTGACTGTAATTATGACTTCAAGGGTTCAATAATATTTTCCCTTTCCCTTTTCTCATTAGTGGAACTTTTTATTCATTACCAAATTACCTCTGGACAAATACATTTATTTAAGTGAGATTAAGTTTTTTTGTACCACACATGCAATTATCACAACTTATGTCCAAAAACCATATATATTTTCGTCGTCTGTTTTTCAGCAGTACATGCCAAAAGTGAAGTTTTTGAATTTTCAGCATTTCACATTGTATTCGGTAACATTAGCCCCATGGTTTCTATGTGAGGAATCTTTAAACCAAGAACCAATTTTATAGGACCAAACTTCCACAATTTTAATATTGACCATCAAATTTCTCTTTCCTTCTAATTGAAATCATTACATGTACCTTTCATGGGTCTACTTTGTTTAGTTAATTATTGTTGCCTCTCTTTCTGCTGCCTGATTGGTACTTCTTTTTTTCCTCTATAACTGTTTACTCAGACTTCTGTGACTGAAATTCTAACCTTTGAAGCAACCTTTGTTATTGTAATCATTATTACTTGCTAGTCTTAAAGTATTTTGATGATAACTGACATTGATCAACAACCCCCCAATGTGTATTTGAGCTTTGAATGATAAATATTTACATGCACCGGAGCTTGATTTTAGGTTGCATGATTAAGGAGAAATTTAGCAAATTGATCTCAAAGCGCACTTGAAGGAAGACTTGGTTTTTTTCAAATGTTCATATCCATTTAATGTTGTAAAGAGTCTTAGCTTGATGCATAAGTTGATGACTTTGTTTTAGATTGACCTTACACCTTAGCGGTTTCTTTGGAAAAGGTTTTTTGGACAATAAGGAGAAAAAATTCATGAAAGCATCTTATAGAAGCCTATAAGTTAAACTTACAGTCACCTATGAAAAAGAGATCGGTATTTCGATTATAGCTGTCTATAAGTTACCTTACAAATGTTTGAAGTTAATCTTAGAGACTTATGTAACTAATAATTTTGCCACATAACGGCTAGGTTCAACTTACAGTTGACTTTATCAGTTATTTCTAGGTCTCCATAAGTCTCGGGATGGCATAATAATGACCTTTACCTACCTTAAACGGTCAATTTCTTCTTCTTCATAAATAAGCATTTTTAGGCTTGTTTATTCTAAAACCTCGTTCATTGCTAGAACAAATAGCTCAAAGATTTCACTCAAACTCTCTTCATCAAGGCTCGTTTTTCATTTTATTCCAAAGAGCAATTATTATGAGCTAGAAAACACTATGGAGATTACTACAAACAAAGTATGGAATACATCTACCTCTCCTTGTACCAGAGCTTCAACTTGTACACATAATCTTTCATAGATTGCTTCATTGTACACAAATCTTCCATTTCAAAAGAATTATATCAAATCTTGGAGTTATAAATCATGGAGTTTTGAGTGCGTTAGAGCTTATTCTTGATGTGCAGATAACATCAAGGGATTGTAAGAGGTTAGGTCATGAACCGTAAGGAAGACCATTCCAGTGCATTTTAGGACCTTTTAATGAGCTTTGTTAAAGGGGTGGGCGTAAGTTTAAGGGTAAACTGCACGAACCATCTAAATTTCCCTTGTCAAGTATCTCTAAACCTTTCTCTCTTCATAGTATTGTTATACTTGTTCTGAAAATGATTAGTTTACGTACTTGGTATATTCACTGTAACTACATTGCTTGGCTATTCAATTATTGAATACATTACTCATTTGATAGTTCAAATTGCCCGTGACATTACTAATTTTCTTGTGTTCTACCCCCCACCCCTACCCTTAGGGTTATTTTTTATTTTCATCATTATTACTATACCACTACCATTCATAATTTCTACTTTAACCTCTTAAGTATTTTTCCACCATTGTCGTGTAACTCATTTTTTTTTCTTTTTATTAAATTCAATTGGCTTTGGCAAATCCTCTTCTACCTAAATTTCTGCCCTTTCATTCCTTTTTTGTTCATGCACTTGTAGGGACATTTTTGGCTCTTCAGGCATATTCTTTGAATCTCTTATTCTTAGGTGTCATAACAACATGATGCCCCTTGTAGATAAATACCCCATTTTTGAACGTTTTCATTCTTTTTTGTTTTTGGTCTTTTTAGTCTAGTCTAGTTTGTTCTTTTTGGTTTGTTTGTATTATGCTTAACACGAGTCAGACTCGAGTGAGTATGATCTTCTTTAGATTGGATTTTGGGCCCTTTATTTGGCCCACACACTATTGCATAATATATGATACCTTTCATCCTAGAATAATGCTTTAAGTAATTTTACAAGGATATACTTCTCTTTAAAAATGGGTTTCAGAATTATCATTTGTGGCGGTTTAAGATTGCATGCAGATCTCTTCGTGCAGCTTTTCTACAACCCTAGGACTCTAGAGCACCTGTGAATTTTGTTTCAAGGTCTATACCTAAAGGAAAACACCCAAAGAATTTTGTTTCCCTAAATGCACAATGCTGATATCAGGGTACAAACTTAAGATCACCTGTGAAAAGGATTTAGTCTCATAGACGCACAAGCTGGCCCAAGGATATCGGTTACATTTTCAAACAAAAAAAATTCTATATAAGAACACCATACACTCTATCCTTTAACACATAGTGAAATCCCCATGGGCTGTTATTATTCAGCTAGGATATCTGCACACCATCTATCACACACTTATAGTTTGATCCATACTTGTTCGTTACTGATATAAAAAATCAATGGCCTAGATATCCATATTGAAAAGAATACCCTTTCTTTTATATTCATATTGAAATAAACAACCCTAAAGGGGGTGAATAGGGTTTTTAAAAATTAATGAAGAATTTAAATTAAGCACAATTACGAATCTCAATCAAACTAAGTAATACTTCAATGAAGATGCTAACTAAAAAATCTCAAGCAATTATAGAGTAATAATTAAAGAGATTGAGTTAGAGATACTTGACAAGGAGATTTAAATGGTTCGGCTTGAACTACCCTCAAGCTTACATCCAATTCTTCAAGGAAGTCCCTTGCAAGAGCACTAGAATCCACTAGCAACAATCTTCTTCTAGGTCAAGATCAAAACCCTTACAATACTTGGTGATATCCCCACACCAAGCACAAGCCTTGAATCCACAAAGCTCACCCAAGACTTGACAAACCCAAGCCTTGATCACAATCATTTTAGAAGATCAATAGTGTACAAAGAAACGCTCTTGAAAGGAAATGAGTACAAATAAAGCTCTAGTACAATAGAGAGATGAGAGAATTGATGACTTGAAGAATGCTCACTCTCAATCAAAGAATTCACAAAGATGCTCTCTTTAATGATGTAAAATCATGAAGATGAAGAGAGAAAATTTTAATCTATGAGCCTTGATGTTTCTCTAATGAATGGAGGCTTAGAATGTGGTTTCCATAGTGTATGATGAAGCCCCAAATCATTTATATAGAGAAGATATGAAATATAGCCGTTAGAGGCATCAAATGAGCAAAACTGCTATTGCAGTCGACTATATTCTTGAATGCAGTCGACTGAGTTCCGTATAAACTAGTCGTAAGGTCTTGCCTTGAAAATAGCCATTGGAACTAAATTTTGACCAATGTCGTCGATTGTATTCCAATGCAGTCGACTGTATTACCCTACTGCCTATCGGCTGCCTCACAGAACTCTCTTTCTTATTTTGGGCATAACTTTCTCTAGAAAAATAGGATTGAGGTGCCTTTTTTTGCGTTGGAAAGCTAATGAAAGGTTTTATCAAAATATGAAAAGTTTAGCACCAAAAATATTTTTGAAAAAATCTGAGTAAGCTCCAAATTCACTCATTTTCAAGAACCACACTTGTGTGAATGGTTATGAACTCACATGCAATGCATAAAGTGTCCTAAAGTTTTTTTAGGTCATAGTCATCAATCCAAGCATCAAATGAAGACTAGTTACATAATAGTAAAGATTAAACATAATCGATAGTAACTTAGCCTATGCATCATTTGTTGCTCTTTCACATTGGACTTGATGAAGCTTCGATAGCATGTCCATTATAGCTTTAAACTTCTTTGGCTTTAATTTATCTATCCAACTTCTCAAATGTGTCTTCATGAGTGTACATGTATATACCTACTAAGAATACACTCAAAGCACACATTAGAACATAATCAATGTGTAGTTATTATCAAAATAAGATGTAAGCCTAGATTATCCAACCATAGGGTTAACAGATTTGATCACTTTCCCATGATTAAATTGTAATTTTGGGATAAATAAAGCCAAATATTATTACTTCCAAAACTCAAAACTCAACTTTGAAAGGGTTTTCCTTAGTAATGCCAAAGACCAAGGTTTATGTCACCTACCTTAGGGACAAAACTACAAAAGTTTTGATCTTGATTCTTCTAATTGGGTACATAGGTTGTTTAACCTCAGTTGAAGAGCTCAAACCATTTAGATTAATATTATTAAATTTGTGTCCAAAATAACATAAAAATCATCAAATTACTGAGAACAACTACAGACCTTTTATTAGGGTATGATGGAGTGCCTAACACCTTCTCTCATATAACTTAGTCCTTTAAAGCAAATCTAGAGTTAATGCCGACTATATTGGCTAATGGTGATCTAGGTCAAATTTTTCTTTGTTAAATTTTTATACTAAAAAATTGGATGACAACACAAAAAATATGGTTCAAATATGTATGAATATATACAAAAAGAGTTTATCCACACCCACCGGTGGGAAAAGCCCCAAACCAACAACCATCAGCCAGATGCAATGAACCTATCACCCTATTTAACTCCTATTTAGTCCACACAACCTTTTATGAACCACCATCACCTTGCTTCTACCATTGTCCCTCACCATCCCAGTCCCCTCAATGCATTTATAGTTGTGGAACCACTATCTCACCGCTTCTACCATCGTCCATCACCCGTTAACTGCATAAAACCATGTGGTCACTTCATCGCTGCCACCCTCCCACCATAGCCAACACCACCCAAGACATTGTAGATCGGTATACTTAGGCTCACAAAAAGGCAAATTTGATGAGTGAAAATAGATTTATGATGGGAAGATTTTATGTTTGGTGGTAATGAAAGGCGATAGATAGTGGTTGCGGCCAAGTACAGAGTAATAATTTAGTATGTATACGTACATAATATATAGGTAGATATAAGGAGAGAGTGAGAGAGAAAGATAGTTAGGGGGAATAATACCTATTAATTGTATAAACTCTTTGATTTTAAAATCCTATCCACCTAAGTTGCTAGTCCATCCAAGCAACGCACCTTTACCTATTCTCGCAACATATCAACAAATATTCAACGGCAAACAGTTCAATACTACCAACTTGGTCAATCCAAGGCACATGCTTAAGTCACATGCCTTTCGTTTTTTATTGAGAAATTTTCCCAAGTGTTGGCTTTGAAGCGCCTCATCCCTTAGCCAAAGGAGTGAATAGTGTACCTTCCTTCCCTAAGGCGGTCAGACCTAAGTCCTTCCCCGAGGGGTTCGGCTCTAGGCCTTCCCTTAGAGGGATTGATCTGCACCTTCCCCCGAAAGGGGCTTTAGGCCTTTCCCCAAAGAGGCTTGTAGGAATGGACATGGGACTAGTCGGATGCAGATCTTATGAAATCTGAACCCACCCCAATTGTCCTCATGCACTACTCCACCCCCGCCCTGCCCCAGCGGACTTTAATAAAATCTAAACCACCCCCCCCCCCTCGACGCTCTGCACCAACCTGTCCCAATTTTTCAAATCTGTATGTGTTTTGCAAATTATAAACCTGATTATAGAACTAATCTAAGCTACAACAAATAAAATAGGACAAAAATTAAGTAAATCTCCAAATATTCCAAAAGAGAAATAATAGATTACACCACAAACTTGAAATAAATAGTTACATTTTCAATGGTTGCAATACACATAATAAACTTGATTACAAAACTAATATGTATTACAACAAATAAAATAGGAACTGAAAAATTGACCAAATACATCAAAGTGCACATTTCGTGGGACTCGTACAAAGGAATAGAGGAGGAAAAGGCTTTTTGGCAAAATGACCAGCAGCATCATATCATAGATCATAGAGGATCAAACTTTACTGTCTTTGATTGTAATGGTCCAACTACTAGAGAAGAGAAGCAGCAAGGCAGAGGTGGTTTGTGGAGGGTGCCGATGGTTTGTGGCCATTATGGGATGTCGTTGAGAACGATGTTTGGTGGTGAGGTGGAGGTGTTTGTGGCCGTGGAGGATAACTATGTGGGAAGGGAAGAGGGTCCGCACGGCGCGACGAAAGCGATCTAGAGAAGAGAAAGAAGAAAAGAGCAGCTGGAGTTTCAAAGAAGAGAGAAAAGAAAAGAAGGGTAGGGTAGGGCTTCTCTCTAACGTGTACAATTTATACTACTAGATGGATGGCTAAGATTGCATATCATTAACGGTTAGGATTTATATTAAATCAGGGCGGGTACAGGTCGGATGCCGGGGCAGATTAGAGAGAATACCAAACCCGACACGTACCTGCTGCGAGTTACTAATTTAGATAACTTATCCACTCCATAACCCTGTCAAAGTAAAAAAAAACACTCCTAACAGATTGGAACAGGTCGAATATCTGTCGGATCGGATTTAAATTGCTATCCCTAAAGGGTTGGCCCTGGCCATGTCACCAAGGGAGCTGGCCCCTGCCCTCTTTCCCAAAGGGTCGGGCTACACCGTCCCCCAAAGGGTTGGCCCAAGCTCACTCTCATTGCCCCTTTGGGGGCTCTCTCCCTTCACCTTTGGGGACTCTTTTACCTCACCCCTTATTCTCTTCTCCCCTTGGGAGCTCCATGCTCCATGTCTTTCGCCGCTTTGCCTGAGTGCCATGAAGCCCGTCGCCATAACGTTCGATCATGCCAAAAGAGCTGTCTATACCTCACGTGCCTTAGCATGATGCCCGTCACCGTCTTGCCTAACCAAGCTCGAGCACAGTCTTTGTGTCATGTGCCCTCTGGCGAGACGCCCAACCACACTGAGCCCGCCTCTTTTAATATGTGCCCCCCAACACTCTTTCCTCTGTCACGCCTATGCATGTCGCCATGTCATATGCTCCCGCACACACTTATTGAATGTGACCTTGTGCCATCTCAATAAAGAGTGCCATCATCACCGTACACATTTGGTTGCTCCTTTGCACTGCACCAATTATACAGTTGGTCCCCAGTACTTTGTACACTACCATGCCCCCAGATTTGGTCCATCCCTTACCATGTGCACCTTGCTTGGTCGTAGAACATGATTTGACCATGTCTCCAAAATGTGTAGGATCCCTCAAGGTAGGAGACTCCTTGGGACACTCTCTCAAGTAGCTTTGGGTGCTCCGGCATGAAGATGCCCTTTGGTGAGGTAGGTGACACATTCGGGAATTACCTCAGGCCGCCAGGTAAGCAACTCTTCTGGGACAATACCTTAGCACACTTCAAGTGCTCTTGCATAAGGAATCGTCGCCGGATAGGCGACTCTTCTTCAGCATTATCTCCTTCTGGGGTCCTGAGTGCTCCGACATAAGGACTCCCCTCTCGCCAAGTAAGTGACTCCTCTGAAACACTACCTCAGTCCAACAGGTAGATGAATCCTCTAAGACACTATCTCGGTGATTTTCGAGTGCTCCAGAATAAGGACTCATCGTCCTAAGCGAGGCGCAGGAAGTGCCTCTTGTGCCTAGGCACGCCTTTGATAATACTGTTCAAGACACTATCTCGGTCCTTCAGGCAGGCGACTCATCCAGGACACTACCTTGGCGTGCTCGGAGCACTCCGACATAAGGACTTATCCTCAGGACAGGGGACTCGTTCAGGACAGTATCTTTGGCAAAGTGTCTATGTAACTAGTCAACGTGATCCAACGTGGGGGCTCTTCATCAGCACCCTTAGGGACCATGACATTTAGGTCAGTCCGAAAAGGGAAAAGGTCTCCAAAGAGCATCGCGCCTAGTCTGCCTAGAAGTTGGGCATCGGGCCTTGCCCACCGCTGCCAAGTTTCCTGCATCTCTCGACACCTCTGTGGGACTCAGTATGGGCTTTGGACTGGTGGCTAGATAAAGAGGTTCTCTGGACATACCAGTGTTGTGTTAGCCTATCTTTCTAGACAAACAGAGCAAAGTTATGCAGGACAGGCCCGGTGGATATGCGGTTTTGATAGTCCATGGTGCATCGGCATATGTGGCCCCCTCGGTGAGGTGTTACTCATAGGAAGCAACATGTGTCACTTGTTGATATCATTTTCTCAACCCTTATAAATACGGGACTTGACAATTCATTTTCAAAAAGTAGAGAACTCATTTCACACTTCTCTTTCTTACTGTAGAACTCTAGATCTAGAGGAATCTAGAAAGAGAAGCACATAGGATCCTGACGTTGGACCTTGACTCTGGACCTAAGCATTGTGCGAGTTATTGTCGTCGTGTATTTACCTCGTGCCTTAGCCCTCGCAACACCGCTACTCCTCAGGCTCTGTCTGGGAAGCCTTAGTCAATGTCTTTGTTCTATCCCACATCAGCACACTTGGCTTCCGACTCATTCTGCATTCTTTGTGACACCTCCACTTGATCAACAAACCTACTTCCTTTGTATCAACCTATATATGCCGATGGACATATATACCTCATATGCTTCTCCAACTTTGAAACCGCAACAAAAGCATTATAATTAGCCATCGCACCAAAATAATTATGTACACAGTTATATTAAGTAATCACCCAATGGAGGAAGTGGCATATTGGCAACTGCAAAGCACTTTTGCGACAAAGACACTGTTCAAAAAATAAACCTATTCATGCAGCTATTACTGAAGGAATCTGCCGCACCATCTTTTATTTCTTATTTCTCCCCAACGTAATATGTACAACAAGTATACCTGAAGCCAAACGTACATACAACATGGGCTCTAGTGGAGTACTATTTATAGACAGCTCTAATCCTGTTACAACCTGAACAAATAATTACATTATAGTAACAGTAATTGGTCATATTATATGGCCCACAGATAGCTGTTTGTAATTCCTTCCAGCTTTGGAATTGTTTCACGGAGATGCTACCAATTTGCAATGTGATTTTCCGCTTGATGGATGGGTCTACCTCCATCAGGGGTGAGGGAGCACGGTGCACCGATGAACATGTGTTCACTTGCCTATAAACAAAGACTCGCTTTTTATATACGGGCATTCCTTAACTCTAATATAACTTTACATTTCTTGCGAAGTGCTGCATATTTGCCACCATATTGCATCGCTAAAAATAAAAATTCATCTTGAACGTGAAAAACTCGTGCGCAAGTATCAATTTTCTAAACTCGAACATAAGTCGACACGAAACCCCACACCTTACGTACTTTATTTTGCATCCAGACACAACCCCTTCACCTTGCATACTTTATTCTGCATTGGAAGGATTAATCTTTCCCTAATGCATGAAGAGTAAGGAGGCAAATGCTATAGAATGGAGGTTCTTATATTAAAAAATGGATCGTCAGCCCCCCAGTTTCCCCACATTCATTGGTCCAGCTTATCTTGGTCGTATGTGTAGGAACAGACCCACGTGCACGGGATGTCCAGGTTCTTCCCAATAATACCAAACTGATCGTGGCAACAGTACTCCTCTCACTCAGCCATAAATTGTCATTTCTTGCAGCGATCTTGACAGCAGAGAAATATCTTATAGCCCAACCCCTTATCAAAACTTCGGCTTCTTGTGTCTCGGTAACATCTAGTCTAATTAAGATTCAAGGAAGAATGATAAATGCTTGGAAACTGCTTTATGTCAGGGACGAGAAATGAAAATCGAGTATCTTTAAATAAGTCTTATAAAAATTTATGAAGTTTGTAATGCCTGCTTAATGTTGTTTTTAGTGATCCACTTCTTCCCCGCGTAAAGAAGTGGTCTCGAAACGTTGTATGTTGAATGTTTTACATGTGGTGTTTCTTGGGTAGGGAATACGAGTTTTGTACGTGGATCCCTTGCCCCTGCTTGGATCTTGTTGTTCATTGGTACATGCACATTTTTCTTGTGTTATATGAAGCTAAATATCCAAAAGAAGCTTAACATAGATGTGATCGATACAAGTACGCGTGAACCTTGGACACTTCTGACCACAATCACTCGACGCCCTGTGTTTCTGTAAACTACGGTCTACGGGGCATAATGTTGCGTAGTCCAAATAATTTGTAACAGTGCCATGTTAGTCAGGTCCTTGAAAGCTATTCTCATCTCAGGTCTAACTAGTATTGTAGACTAGAAGGTGGGATTCCGGGACTAGAAAGTTGGTACACGTGTGGTGTGTAGTCTCATTTAGACAAACAACTTAACCGACCTTCTGTCTGCATTGAAAACCACAGACGTCGCACAGCAGGCTCTTATTAAAAAGTGGGTAAGCGAGCATGACCTGCGTGGTCCCAGCCGGCCGCGGTGCCATACTCTTCATTTCCGCACGAGCCGTCGTTGGGAACACGTTTTCGTGTCTGTCTATGATCTCTCGTTAGTATATACCCACACGCGCGCACTACATGCACACTTGAGAATCTGCATTGACATTCAACAGAATCACATATTGACCAGAGAGGAGGAGAAAGGTGTCCGAGAAGAAAGCATGGTTTGCTCTGAAGTGGAAGGGAGATGCAAGACGCACCCAGATCACAGGCAACAGGAGGGGATTTGCTCGTCTTGTCTTAGAGAAAAACTCTCGGAGCTCTCAGGTGGGTTTCCTTCCTTCGCTTCACAAACCAAATCAACTGTGCAGCCGCTTACTTCATCTTCTTCCTCGGCTTCATCTCCCACCACCGGCATGTCTCCGGTACATCACAGTCGTCGCCGCCGCCATGTCAGAAATGCTTCTGACCTGATGGAATCCATCGGAAGAAGCAGTAAAGTTGGGCTGAGAAAGAGCAAATCAATGGCGTTCGTCGTCCAGCACGGGGAGGTGAAGAAGAACGGAGGATTTTGGTCGAAGCTGATCGGTTCAACGGGTAAGAAGAGGACCAAATAGGCCTTTTTGTTGTATCCAGTGGTCAGTTATAGCTGCTAAGCAATGATCTCAAACTAGAGTACAAGATAGCTGGCCTGATATTATAGCTTTAACAGAATGATCAGGAGGTATTAGTGGTCCTCCGGTCAAGTCCTAGTTTTCATACTTCCTCCATTTGTTTTCCTTGATTCTCTACATCATTACTTCTTCGGTAATGTAATTTCTTAGGCCAAAGCATCTGTTCGTTCTTAAATTTCTTTTTCTTAGAGGATATGGACTGGATCAATTAGTGGCCTTTTGCATTTGCAATAGCAGTTACATTAATGCATGAAGTAAAATATTGTACTACTGCTTTGGCACCAGATCTTTCCTTACTGAAATATGTCAAGCACAAACGATATAAAACTAAGACAGCAAGGCTGGTGTTTATAACATTGAAAGAGAGATCAAAAATTGGCGTACAAGTTCGTAAGACCTTCCTATGAGGGCCTTCATGGAAAGTTAAAATCTTAAACCACGCAGTAATTTGTGGTATCTATCTTCTGTATTGCTTGATATTGTATTGATTCCAGTCTTTCAATCAGTAAACTTCCAGCGTGCAGGTCCCCAAGCCAGCAGCACTCCCATTATGCCAGGAGACCAACTGCTAAAAAAATTGGTTGAAATTATGATTTCTGTACATTTGGGAGGCTGCTATCAATCCCTGTTGTCTACGACAGTACATGATTGATTATCTTCTATACCCTGAAACTCAGATATCCGTTTCATCATCAACATCACTATTGTTCCCATGTTCTAAAGCAGGCCGTTTCAATCTCTGAAATATCT
The DNA here is from genome assembly GCA_033070095.1 of Escallonia herrerae. Classification (NCBI taxonomy): domain Eukaryota; kingdom Viridiplantae; phylum Streptophyta; class Magnoliopsida; order Escalloniales; family Escalloniaceae; genus Escallonia; species Escallonia herrerae. Next base: position 1,052,285 of record JAVXUP010000014.1, read on the forward strand.
CATCAAGGGAATCCGAGGAGGAAACACGAGAAAGAAGTTTGGAGTCCTGAACTTGGCGTAAAGGGATAAATTTTTTGGCCCCAACGTTTGCCTTGAAACTTTGAAAACCTGACTTCATCGATGCCCATCTCGAGGCTAAACTAGATGTTGGAAGTCCTGTCGTGTTACTAGACTCCGTGTTGCCTGAACTCAGCAAGGACACTTTAGTGGAGGCTATGTTCTCCACAGGCTTCATGTTGGATGCTTGTTTACTTTGTTCCTTTATGGCAGCGTACTTGCTGCTGATGGCTTCTTTGCTCCCACCATATTTACGAACCTCATCCCTCAACGGTTTTGATGAGCTTTCCTTCAACTCCTCCTTGTTTAAACTGGACGTTCCTTTCATTTCAAGAGCGCTAAACTGCACGCGCACACAGAGAGGGAAGGAGAGTACATATGTGCATTCGTGCGATTAAACCGAAGACACTGTTTATCAGAGGATTTCTAAGTCTGTATTCATCAATGTGTGCTTTACCTTAGCACATCAGACCTAAACGCATTTTCAAACATAATAGTTTTTTTTTTTTTTGGGAGGAGGGGGTGTGTGGACAGGCAATCATATTTGGTCTTTGAGCAAACATTGCATACCGTGCTATTGCTGCCAGACTCCAAATCCACACTTGCGCCATTGAAATTCCTCGCTAATGGAATAACATGTTCACCAACCTTACGCCCTTGTTCGAGCCAAGTTCGCTCTACAAAAACAAAAGAAATTTGAATTTATGGCGTACGACTAAAACAGGCAGTAAGCCCCTGAGCATGGGGAAACATATAAGAACATATCATTAAAATTGCAGTTATCTTGCGAGTCGGACAACACAAAATATTGCAGGAAAAGTGTAAGTAAAAGTCAAAACTTGCCTTTTTGCAGTATAATTAACCCAGATGGATCGAAACCGTCTAAATCATCTGCTTCAGTTTGGAGTCTAAATATCTTCCAGTTCCCGAAATAACTGATTACTCGGTCAAAGAAATTGCTTGCAACCAAAAGAGTATAGATAACCATGATAAGCGGATAGATTTTGTTAAATCCTTTCCCAAAGAAAGGGACAGCATCATCAATGTTCCCCATGCGCTGCAATTATCAAGTCATCAGATTGGAGAAAATGTTCAAATCATAAAGCATTAAGTGTATCATATAACTTTAAAAAGGAAAATGATCTGCCAAGTTGACTCTCTGCGAGCATATGCAACATAAGTGCATGAATGTCAGTAGGTGAAGGAATATTACAGGTCAAAGTAGCGCTGACAAAAGACGAGGACATGATAATGAATGGTTCAAGGTCGGACAAGTATTCATGAGAAGAAATGCCCTAACAAGGAGAGAGACTGAGAGACAGAGAAGAGAGGAGAGAAAAGATTACTGTGCCTAAGGGGATATTAAAGGTTGATCAAGTATTACAAGTGTGACAGAGACACAGAGGAGAGAGAAAACATTGTGGCCCTAAAAGTAAATAAAAAATCCATATGAGAGTATTTTTAGCCTTGGACTTCCAGAGTGGCTTCCTCTACATAGAAGAGAATCCTGTAGCTACAACCATAAAGCTATGTTACATGGACTCTTCGGTTGGTGTGAAGTACCCGTGTCAGACACCCGACACATGGACATGGGTATGGGATATGTGTCAGACACATCTCATAGGATATGACATTATCAATACTATATATAGTTTTTTGTTTAATTAGTTATTGCTTTGATAGAAGACAAGTTGTCAATTAAAACCAAATGCATCACACAAAACACATTTTTACCTTCGAAACAACTAAAAAGCAATAACAAATATGAACATTTTGCCATGTCCCCATGTCTAGCGTTTTTAAAATTAGACGAGTCCGACACTTGGACACGTATCCGATCCGAACACTCGAACCGAGTCCATGTAACATAGCCATAAAGTGAAAATTCTTGTTCCAGAACTATAATCTATCCTTGACGGAAGGCTTTAGTTTTCATTATAATAACTGTCCCTGTAAGCTGACGTACTATAATAACTGTCCCTGTAATCTGACGTACTATCATAGAAGACTACAATCAAAACCATGTCGGCCAGTGAAATCGAGCCATTTAAACATTCCAAAAAAAGCTAGTTGGTAAATTCAGTTACATGCACACTCAGACAAGTTTGAACACATGCCATTAGTCCACTTAAATCTTGTTGAGAAAATTGCATACAGAAGAATGTTGTACAAGGAAGGCTGACCTTCTCGAATACAGTTTTTTTCTTCTCACCAAGACTGATGAGATTCAAGAAATTGTATGATATTGGAGGCGCATATCGGGCAATCATCCTGGCAGAGATGTTGGAATTAAATCATACGAAAGTAGAATAAGGAAAGTATGGGATGCAAGAAATAACTTACGAGCAGATCATAAGCAAGCTGACTGAGCTCGTCTGTCTTGGTGTTAATGAGTAAAACATGAGCATTCCAACTTTAAACAACGAATAATACATGCAGATGCACATGTACATCAGAGGAACAAAAGCAAATACCTAGAAGGCAGAAAAAAAAAATTTACTGTTATAGCAAAAGAGGATGTTAAATAACAAATTGCAAAGCTACAAGACGATGCAAGATAAACAACTAGCAGCCATTTAGAAAGCATATAGTGATCAATTCATGAATCCTAGCATATAAGCTAGGACAAAAAAGGCCAATGGAATTGCCAGAGCAAGTTTCTTATTGTGAAGGTAACGTATGGCTGAAACTGCATGAGGCTTAGACCACCATTTGATATGTCATCCTTTTCAGTTTCCATTCTCTCAACTATCAATAAATCGATGCTCTCAGGACCACCTATAATTGTGCAAGCAGAACATATGGACCTGAAGTTAACCTTCATGTCGATCGCCTTTCAACCTCTCATGCTAATAAAGCCAAAAAGGGAATCTATGAAGTTATCTGCTAGATTTCTTGATACTTGCCATATGTGTTGTCTTACGAGAAGATGAACTCTTTAACTTCCCTTACAAGTGTATATCACTTATGAATGGGAGAAGCAAATTTCTTGCCAACCAGGACTCAGGTTACAGTTGTTTTGTGAAGGCAGCTTTCTTCTTGCAGCAGTTAACTTCACTCCAGCTCCAACAACTCAGGGGATTCCAGAAAAATATGGCATCCACAGAAGAGCACAAATATGGGGGCAATAGTGCCTAGTTGTCTTAAAAACAGAAAAATCTAAGGAGCCCTAGACAATGGCTTACCTTTGACTTTATCATCAAGAAACTAATTCCTTTATAACAGTAGTGCACCAATACGTACATTTTCAACAGCAATATTGTGTAAATAATGGCAACATCCATGCACAAGGTGAGAAAACATGGACAGGCACTACTCTCGTTATAAAAGTGGGAGGGAGGGGGAGGGGGGTAATCTACATAATATTTACCTGCACAAGCACCTCATCCTTTCCAGCAGATTTTATGAGAATCGAAAACAGAGATAAATCAACTGCACTAGGCAACAGTGTTGCCTCAGCTAAAAGAATTGCAGCTGACATGCAACCAAGAATGACAGCTAAGAGTTTCTCCAATTGGCTCCGTAAGATACATCGCCAGATTAACTCTGCAAGGAACCAATCCTCACCTCAATGATCACAATTACTGGTTGGGTGATACATTCTCTAATCCAATAAACTGAGAAATGTTTCACTAAAGAAAATTAAAACGAGTCAACTGGACCTGATATTTACCTATTGTATCCAAGATGGGGCCTGACGAGCCAGTCCGATCAGGTCTGAGGCTAGAGATAAATTTCCTGCAATTGAAGTATGAGATTTTGTTACAGTCAAGGGCATGTAACAACCAGCAAGAAGGAAGCTTCTAAATCACATGACTGTACTTACGACATCCAAAAAAAGGTAACCAAAGCTTGGTAATGATGTGTGGGTTGAGGAATTAACACTGCAGGTTGCGCCTGAGCATGATTTCAAACTCCCAAAGTGTTTTGAAAACCAAACAAAAAGTGTCACCCTAGATTCATTCTATAATCATGCGTGGCAAAGGTTCAGACGGGAGTTATTGAAACAGTAATGACAAAAACAGTGTAACAATGTCCTAGATATCATTAAATTTCTTGGATATCAAAAGTGGAGAAACCACAAAATTGTGTGAATCGTAGGTTGGTGCATTGGCTCATTTGGTAGAATAGTTCCAACTCCTTAGCTTTGGTGTTCGGTAGCTCGGTCCAACTCCGGGTGTAAAACTGTGAGGGATGGCACCCCATCTTAGGCATGCAATACCAACCTATCCTTCATATGCCGACAAGAAGGCCATGATTTTTTAACGGGAGTGTTCAACCAGTAACGACAAAAACAGTGTAACAATGTAATTATCCTACATAATGTCATATGACTCAATTTTTTTTGGATCTCAAAAGTGGGGCTAGATCACACACTTTATTAGTAAACCCGCACCCATTGGTTGCAAAGGCATTAGTGACACTTCTAAATCTTTTAGTGACAAAAGTGTATGGATTTAGTAAGAACAAAAGGTCTGGATTTAGCCTCACCTTTTTCAATCCATTAAGACTAACTTGTATAAGCCTTTGTTGTAAGTCCTAAACATATAGTAATTTAGCCTCACCCCTTTTCAATCCACCGAAATTAACTCATCTATGTCTCCGTCACACTTCCCAACCCAGTTGTGTCGGCTATATGCAACCATTTCTTCCACTCCCCTATCCAGACGGAATTTTCCGGTACATTTCTAGCAATCAAGTCCTCACTCACTATCTTTATTGGTGTTATTCTCAGTCTACCTCTACCTCTTTGTATCCCTTCAACTTGAGGAAAGTCACTGTTACTACACAGAATATGTCCAAACCATCTCAGGGCATGATCCATCATCTTCTCTTTGACTTGTGCCACCCCCAACTTCAATTTTCCAATAGCTTATATCCCTTACAAAGCTATGTGATAGGCAAGTGTCCAAACACCCGACCTAATCAATGTACACTCCAGCAGAATAATTTTTTGTGAATTGTAACAAGCTAAAACTATCGCCTAGTGATGAAGTCAAAAAGGAACTTGTAGAGACGTGGACTACAATCTGATAGGCATTCTAAGATAGTAATAAGCTTTCTGTGATAACAAACTATAGCAACCCAGGTACATGGCCCCACCAAAGAACAGTGCCTTCCTCAAATGGGCTAGCGACGTAGGTACTTGTAAGTTCATGAGTAGGGTCCTATAAGACAAATCACAAATTCTTGCTAAGGGCCAATCTCAACATTAGTCACAGCTCAAAATCTTCCTCTCTAGCCATTGTTATATACATCAAGTGGATGACCAAGTTTGAATCTGCTTTCGTGTCCCAACCTCCAACAACCAGACTAAATAGCCTGAGGTCTCGTGAGTCAACTCTTATACCATATTCAACGACCCAGGTCGACAGCCCCACCACAGGGCAACGTGCCCCTCAAAAGAGCAAACCAAACAGGTGCTTATAAGTTCATGGGCAGGGTCTTATAAAGTCAATCACAAATGCTCCCACATCCGATGTGGGATATCACAAAAAAAGGGCATAGGTATTTTGGAAAGGCTTCAACTATGTTTTGTTTTTAAAATATTGGAAAAGTAGTTAGCAGGTAAGGCTGTAAGCCTTCATACAAGGTTGTGATTACGCGGAGTACCTCCAGTCCTGAACCAAGTGATCAATATTCATTTCCAGAAGTGCGATATTGTCTAACTTGCATATCTACAATCAGCCAGTATTGCTCATGCAAGAGTACATAACTTTGCAAGGACATGCATCTATAAATTTTATCCAGCTTGCTCTACAAGTTGGAGACCAGTATATCAATACAAACTCGGGTAACTTCAACAACAGGCAGACAACAGATTGAAATAAGAAATACGTAAGCTCAGAGCATACCATCCAGTTGAACTACGTCGCTCATAATTCTTTATCGTATCTTCCAGTTCAAGAGCCTCCAAGACATATGTTAAATACTCGCTGCAAAAGCAAAATGTAATTAGGTACAGAGGGACAAAGATACTTGTTATCATATAGTGATCACAAACTTGAATGCGGAGTATTGGAGATCAAAGAAAAAGAATGGCTCCATTGACTACATAGACAAATCTCTCTCTGCGCGCCTACCTTCAGTAAACTCTGGTGAATTAATTTAGTGCATGTATGCGCCTTCGGCATCAGCAGATGAAAATAACAGAGGCTCAATTACCGAAGATGAATGGCGCATACTATTGGTTCTTTTAGAATTGATTGGGATATGCCAGGTTTATTCAAGCTATTCCCGAGATTAAGAAGGTAATAGAGTAAACAAAAGGACTCCGAACCGTATGATGTTGGCAGATATTCTTTCGAAGGGGTTGTCAAGAAAACTCTTATGTATTTGTGGAAGAGTAGTTCTATTCCAAGATGTTTACAATCATAAATACCTCTGATGTGTCATTGAGGATTTATGTCCTTGGATTAGTATTTCGCATGTACAATATTGCGCTCCCTTGTTGACCCCTTTCTAATCATGTAAGGTAGATTTTTTAACTGTTAACACGATAAAATCTGGAATCTCAACCATGCATGCAAGAAAATTTGCTCTTAGGTGAGCTGTTTTGCCAAATTCATATTACTGATCTATTCTGGTTTGGCCCCTTGGAGGAAGTAAGGAAATTCTACCACTCATGTTCATTGAATCAGGTAACTCCTTAAACAAGCACAAATATGCAGAATTTGCCTCACGGAAGATGGAAAAGGTTGATGGTATCTGGAAGAGTCAAAACTTTAGAGTACTAACAAGTATTAGAGGTTAGGGAAGAAAAGAGTATTGTGTCGTCCACAATGGAGACTCGTGATGGTATCTACAGAATCTAGTAGATAATGCAACTACATAAATACCATCAAGGACTTGATGATAAAATGAAACGACAAACAACTACTGGTAGCTAGCCCAAACTCTTCAAGAGGTGCATAAACCTCCAATGCCCAGCTTGCACAAATCAGAATTACATGCAAGTGGAAAAACCCTTAGTAGGATTCTGTCCTAACATATGGGATAAGGAAAAATGAAATAAACCCGAAATCACACTTCAACTCCACCTCAGAATGTGAATCTCGTCAGTTCCTTCCTAAGAGAGGAAACTACACGTGAAGCTGCATTTCAATCACGTGTCCAAGTCAAGCACTTGAACTTGAAAAGTCTACACAACAAAAGCTAAAATCCGTTATCGCTAATCACCCAAAACAGTAACGAAGCAACGAGGTCCCTTGGCAGCAAAAAGTGTTAAAGCCGCTCAATACCACAGCTCATCCAACTAACAAACAGCCCAGTATATCCAGCCAAGCAAGCTATGACTGAGTCAAAGTCATCCCCATCCAAAACTCTAAAGCAAGGCACAACCAAGCAAACGAAGCTAGACAACGGAGGCCAGTCGAAGGCCATGTAGCACAGAAAGGCAGCCAATGCATCCAAACTCTAAGTGAACGGTCCAACTCAACTGAACTAAACCTTAGCTGCAAACTAATTGGGGTCGGCTCCTTGAATCATTTTTTTTAACTCTCAGGCAAGCACATATTTTAAAAAAAAATTCTACAACTTTTGTCATGTCATTACTTTTGTCCTTGTTATACTAGATCGACCCTGCCTTTTATCTCATAAACTCAACATTGGCGTACATTTATGTCCAAATCATCAAGCATTCTCCTCTTATCTTCAATAGATGCCACCCCCATTCAATGGTGGACGTTCGTTCCTACTCCGGAGGTGTTGAACTAATCATTTTTTGCTGCTTTAATTTTGTGGTGCTCTGAGTAAGGTAAATGTTCTAACTCTTCCATGTTAGAGATAGGGGATTGACAACTCGACTAGGCTGATCAATCCAAGGGTAACGTCATGGTGTATATACCAAAGTTCCCGGGGAAATCTAGGGTACCTAAACAAATAGAAAGCATCATTTTGTTAGGGTTGTAGCTAAGCCAAGGTCATGGGGTCTGATTTCCAAACTTTTTCTTCCAAATATCTTCATATTTAAGCTATTCTTCCTTGTCAGATCACTCATCCACCGAAACATTCACAATACTTAAGCACACACGTTTCTCTTTAACTGATAATATGTGCATTGTGTTTTAAATCATACATATCACCTCACCTCCATCCTCTTATTTGTTCCAAGCAATTCGATATAAAATAATGATTTCGCAGAAGACTCCAAAAGCACACCTAAAGCATTCAATTCTAAGTATTTCCTATAACTCCGACCATAACTAATCCTATTCAAGTCTCATCAATTAATACTGTAGTCATATCCGCAAAGAAAATACTCTCAAATGTACAGTAGTTACTGCTCCGTCATACACGTTCTTGATCACATGAAAATGCTAAGTAGATGCACTCCTTTAGCTTCCAAATCTCTTCATTAATCACCTAATTAAGTAGCACGGACACGAACACCACGTCAAACACCGACACTGACGGGGACACTGTACAATGCAATTTTGAAAAGAATAAATTTTAGACAGCGCAGGATTTTTGTATATATTATGTAGAGTTAATTACGCCATTGACCATTGAACTATTGGGCAAATTTCATTTTGACCACTGGACTTAAAATTGTGTCAAAGTGACCACTGATTTTTAAATTTTGTCCAAATAAGTCCATCTGTTAGGTTCCATCAAGAACAAATCCGTTAAGTTTCAAATTTGAAGGGTAAAGTCGTCACTCTACCTGTCCTTCGTTTCTTCGGAGACACATATCGTCTCGTCTTTCTCTGTCCTTCCATCTTCTTCGATTTTCAGAGGGAGATCGTTATTCCTTTACTCGAATCAAGTAAAATTTGTCATTTTACATGTTCTTCGTTTCTTTAGAGACACACATCGTCTCCTCTTTCTCTGTCCTTCCATCTTCTTTGATTTTCAGAGGGAGATCGTTGTTTCCTTTACTCGAATCAAGTAAAGTCCACGGAGATAAAAGATTGCAATGGCGTGGGTTCTTAGAGAAGAGGGTACCCATCTTGAAACACACGATCTTTACGGTAAGTTTTTCTATACATTCTTTAGATTTAGTGATATGTTTTTTAAATCAACACGAATCCTGATGTAGCCACCCACACAATCATGATCCATGAAATAATGTTGTTTACACAGATTCCCAAATAAATTGCTGTTATGTTAATTAAATTAAAAAAATTTCTTATTTGTTTATGGGCTTGGGAATAACAATTTGTTGTTCAAAATTACTATAATATGCACTTTATAACGTGAAATTGGAGTATTAATTAGTAAATATCTTATAAACAGGAACGTCAGTAGACTTCTTTACAATTGAGTTGCACAGTGGTGGAGAGTTTGTTTACATGCCAAAGACGCACTACATTGATGGCCTTGTTAATTATTTCGATTACTGTGAGTGTGATAAGATGTCAATGCATGAAGTGGATGAAATGTTAAAGGAGTTCGGTTATGGGCAGGTGATGTTTTACTATTACAGGTTCCTGGGATGAGCCTTGACAATGGGTTGAGGGGTCTAGGGGGTGATGATGATATCAGGGAACTAATAAGAGTTATAACTGAGAAAAAGGTTAATGTTGTAGAAATCTATGTTGAGCATGGAAGTGCATCAGTGGAGGAGTATTTTGTACCTCCACCTGTAACTGGTTCATCAATTGTAATTGAGGAGATTGATTTAGGTGATGAACATCCATTAGGTACTCAGGATGACCTGGATGCATCATACTATGAGAACAATAAGTTTACCCAGCTTCTTCTTCCCCCACGTGAAACTGAACATCCCAATGAGCAAGAGTTACACACTGTTTACAGCAACTCAGAGCATGAGCATGTAAACACTGATCATAATGAAAGTGGGCATGGGAATGAGAGTGAGCACGTGAACACTGATCAAATTGGGAGTGGGCATGGGAATGAGAGTGAGCATGTGAACACTGATCAGAATGAGAGTGGGCATGGGAGTGAGGGTGAGCATGATAGTGACTCAGATGACTCACAATACTGCCCTCCTAATGATTTATATGATAGTGAGTATGAGGTTGAGGAAGATATAGATCTTTACCATGCAAATGTAGATGCAGGTGAAGATTGGAATGACATGGCCATCAGGGATCAAGCAGTACTACAATCTGAGGAACAAGAAAGGACATCAGATTATGATGACTCTGATGAACTAAGGAGTTTGACAAGTATGTCTGAGGATGAAGTTGACAAAGATAAGATGAGTTGTGTTCAGTTTAACCCTAAAGTAGACATGAGCAGGCCCAAATTTAGTGTAGGTCAGTTGTTTGCTAATGCAGGTGTCTTGAAGCAAGCTATCAGAGAACATGCAATCCTGACTAGAAGAAACATAAAATTGTACACAAATGAAAAAGAAAGGGTTAGAGCAAAGTGTTATGGGAGTCCACAGTGTGATTGGGTTTTATATGCTTCCAAGCTTGCTGAGAAAGATAGCTTAATTGTTAAGACATATCATAAAGAGCACATTTGCCCACAGGTATAATATAACCAACATATCAAAGCTGATTGGATATCCCAAAAATACCTAGTGAAGTTCAGATCAAACCCCACATAGCCACTTGAGTCAATAAGAGAAACTGTTAGGACAGATTTGGAAGCTGGTGTTTCTAGAAGTAAAGCTTACAGAGCAAAAAGGAAGGCAGCAGAAATGATTGATGGCAGTTATAGGGAGCAATTTAAGGGTTTATGGGACTATTGTAATGAGGTGACCAAGTGCAATCCAGGGACCACTGCACTTATAAAGCTGTGTGAGCCAATAGTTGGCGAAGAATTCCCTAGGTTTTTAAGGTTGTACATGTGTTTGGGCCCTCTAAAGAATGGGTTCAAGACAGGGTGTAAGAAAATTGTGGGGCTTGATGGGTGCTTTTTAAAAGGTCCTTTCCCAGGACAACTGATGACAGTAGTGGGTATTGACCCTGATAATGGTATGTACCCCTTTGCATGGGCAGTGGTTGAGGCAGAAAACATGCTCTCTTGGGAATGGTTCATCAACCTTTTAAAAGAAGACTTACAGATTGGGGACCAAAGTGAATGGACTTTCATTTCAGACCAACAAAAGGTAGTAATCAACCATTAACTATCTTTCTCAACTTATTTGCTATTTAATATTTTCCACTAACTTGTTTACTTTATTTAATCATTTTTTTAGGGTTTGCTGTCAGCACTAGAAACAGTTCTACCTCTGTGTAAACAGAGGTATTGTATCATGCACATGTACAAAAATTTTAAGAAGCAGTTTAGGAGTTTAGATCTTAAGAATGCCATGTGGAATGCTGCAAAGGCTCCCAATGCCATATACTTTGGCAGATGCATGCAACAGATAAAAGAAGACTATGTAGGTGCTTATGAATACTTAGCTAAGATCCCACCCTCTTATTGGTCTAGATCTCACTTCTCACTGAAGACTAGGTGTGATCTATTGCTAAATAACTACTGTGAGGTGTTTAATGGGGCCATTGGCAATGCTAGGGATAAACCTATAATTACATGCCTTGAGAACATTAGAAATAAAGTAATGCAAAAGATTGTGAAGAAGAGAAAAGAGATGGAAAAGTGGGATGGTTTGTTGTGTCCCAAGATTCAGGCTAAGTTAGAGAAGTTGAAGTCCTGCCACTATAATTGTGCTTGGAATGGTGGCAGTCTATATAGTGTGAGGGCTGCAAGTGGGGAAGGTTATGTGGTTGACCTGCACAACAAGACTTGCAGCTGCAGAAAATGGGATTTATGTGAATTCCATGTGCACATGCAATTTCAGCCATTTACAATGACATGGCTAATGGAGGGAATAGGGGTGAACCAGAGCAGTGGGTTGATGAGTGTTTAAGGGTTGAGACTTTTAAGAAAGTCTATGACTACTTAGTGAACCCCCTTAGTGGTCCCAACCTTTGGGATCAATAAACAATGGGACCATTCTTCCACCTATATATCATAAGCAACCTGGTAGGCCTAAGAAGCTAAGAAGGAAGGATTGGGATGAGGTCACACAGTCTAAGAGGGGTCTACCTGATGGGGCTGGAAAATTAGGAAGAAAGGGAACAGTTATCACTTGTAGCAAATGTGGCAATGCTGGGCACAACAGTAGGGGTTGCATGGAGCAAGGGTGTCAACCAAAGACAAGAGAACCTAAGAAGGGGAATCGAGGTCGGGGCAAGGTCATGGGGAAGGTGACAGCCACAGGTGGTCATAACACTGGGAAGGCAGGATGCACTACACAAGGCAGTGAAAAGAGAACGCAACCTAAGAAGAAGGTGACAGATCCAAACCCCAAAGGTTGGCTACAACCTGAAGCTGGAAGGAAGAAATATCCAGTGAGTTTGAACCTATTTCTTATTAGCCATCTACATTTTGTATGTGAATTACTTATTCATTAGTTATTTTATGATTTACAGGTGAGGAGAAACAATGCAACTTCTGGCCAACAATATGCAACAGGAGGTGCAAGTACAGCAACTTCAAGCCAAGGAGCAAGACCTACAACAAGACAATCAGTTAGGAGATAACTTGTGTACATGGGAAGACTAAAGCCTTTTGTGGATAGCTATTGTGAACATTATGTTGATACAAACAGCCTTTTGCTTTAGCTGTAGCTTTTTGATTTAGGAAGCATGTTGGGATAGATGGAGTCTTCTGTGGATAACTTATAGCTTTTATGGACATAGTATTCTACAGCCTTTTGTTTTATAGCTGTAGGTTGGCAGATTTGTCCTTAGAATAATATTGATGTTATGTTGGTAAAGAAGTACTGACAAATGCCATTTTGAAATAAAAGCAATTATAGTCAACAATATCCATACATTACAGCTTCCATTATATTCTTTCCATTACATTTATTTCCATTACATCCCAATCAAGCACAAACAAACTGTTAAGCAGATCACACTCTAACATCCATTACATGCACAGCCCTTTCCATTACATTACATTAAAAACACTAACATTACAAAGAACACAAGTCCCCAAACACAAATTTTTGCCTAGATCACAATTCTCCAATCTCCAAAAGCAAATTGTTGTTTGCAGTTCTTTTTGACTTGAAGTTCATTACAAAGAACACCCATGAGCACAACAAGACAAACCACAATATCTTTTCCTTCCATTGATAGCTTCTCAATTTCTTCTCATATGTCACCAATTGCTCATGTTTCCCTTCAATTTGCACCTTAAGCCTTCGAACCTCCTCAGCATTTTCCATTGATCCTTCGTAGCAGTCCAGGTATGACTTGCACAGCCCTTTCACACATAGGTGGATCAATCCAAAAGAAATACTCACATGGATCTTCATTTTCAGCTCCGCAAGCCATGAATCTTCTTCCTGGATTTTTTGGGGTCCATGATGTCTTAATTATTAGACTCTTTCGACAGTAGCAACCCATGGAAGGAGGAGTGGATTGGGTTTTTTTTTTCTTTTTGTTTGCTGTGGAAGAAGAAGTAGAATGTCTTGTGATGTGGAAGAAGAGGAGGGAAAAGGAGATGAGATGCTGGGCGGGAAAGACTTACGGAGGGAAAGAAGAGAAGAAGAGGGGAAGATAATAGGCAAATTGACGTGGTTACCCTCACTAAAGGGAGTTAACAGAACGCCGGTAGGCTCTATTGAACGGAATGACCTTATTTGGACAAAATTTAAAAATTAGTGGTCACTTTGACACAATTTTAAGTCCAGTGGTCAAAATGAAATATGCCTAATAGTTCAATGGTTAATGGCGTAATTAACTCTATTATGCATAGGCACGTTTACACCAGCTTCAAGCCTCATGAAACAACCAACTAAACCATAACAATGTTTTTGTTGGAACCACGGAATTGATGGAATTTTATTTCAAATACTCAAATTTTGTTGTTTTAAACATTTAAAAAGGTAATTGAAATTGAATTTCATAGGAATTAACTGGATTTGTTTCGACAGTGTGAAATCTGAAGAGAAATGGTCGTATTTCATGGGATTTGGATAATAATAACTTAAAAAAATTATACCCTTTCCTGAATCTCTATACCCAAAGAACCCACCAGTACTGTCTCCATTACCGCTCCGCCACCACACCTTTACTACCACCGCTACCATTACTGCCACTATTACGTTACTGTCACTACCACAAATCACTGGCAGTTACACCCGCCACAACCACCATACTAATGTCATCGCCACACAAAACAACGCCGCCGCCATTGTAACCACCGCTGTCAAGCATGTTACGTCGCCATTACGACCACCATTATCATTAATAGATAGCGATGTCACTTCCGCCACACACCACTACTACCACCACCACTACCATCAATGAAACTACCACCGTCATTGTTACTATCATTACTATTGTGCAACTGTATCAACCTTGTCATGATCAACATATACGTAATCACCACCACGACGGTCTCTGTTGCCGCCACCATGACTAATATCGCCAACATACCACTAGTGACACCTGGGTGCCACCACCACTAGTACCACAATCATTGTTATAATCATTAAACCGCCTCATCACCACCGTCGTTGATGCCACACAACCACCAGTGCCGATGTCACAACACCACCACCACCGTCTCTGCTACTGTCACCGTAACTTATGTCACCAATGTTAACACAATGCCCTAGTACCACTAGCACCACTATTACCGGTACCCATTAGACCGCCCCACCACCTCCATCACAACTACTATTGTTGTCGACTACTGCCGATAACACCACCGCTGACCCCACACCACCACCATCATCGTTGTTGATGTCAACAATCATTAGTGTCACCATTCCTACCACTATTTACACCTCAATACCACCACCACCCTACCATCATTACCGTTACCATTACTCAACCACCACACCAGTTCCACCTTCAATGCCACTACACCACCTGTTACATCGCTGCTATTCACACACCACCGTCAGCATATGGTGGCACAACACACGTTAAACCACTTATTGTAGTTTGTAGTTCATCGTAAGTCAAAGACATAATTGTCTAAAATTTTATTACCTTCCCATTTCCTAGTGTTTCGAACACAAAATAGGACTTCTGAAATTTGAATTTTCTTTTGTTCCAAACAACAAAAGTGAATTGAATTCCAAATCCAAAATTCCTACTCTGAAATTCAATTCCCGAAAGAATTGGTTCCAAGCTTAGTGTAAATTAGAGTCAGACTTGAAATCAAGTTACTATTGATAATATAGTAGTGCAAGATTCCATAAAACAAGCCAAAAGGGAAAGATAAACGGCTTTCATCTCTTCCATCCACCAAAATTTAATCTACATCAATTGCCTCATCACCTTTATTGTCCTTCGCTTAGTTACAGGAAACTCCTAACAAGGTGACGTTTCTCTCTCGGAAACTCGCTTTTGCGATCCCAAGTTAGGAGCTCAATGGGATATCGTCCCAAGTTAATATGGGAATTCGATCTCGTTAGCTGGATAGAGATGCATGGAACAACTGAGAGAATACAGAAAAATCAAGCCCTTTCAACTCAATTCCTTATTTCTCTCCTCCTTCAAGTCCTTAAAGCCTCCTTATCTGTTGTTGCCTGCTATGTAAACTATACTAAACAAATGATAATACTCTTTACTCATTTATTTATTCAAGCGGCTCCCAACCTTAGATTCTTCTTGATGTTTACGCTCCCCTGCCCCCGCCCCCGCCCCCGCCCCCGCTTTGTGCAACTAAGGTCCTTCGCACGTCCAGATGAACCTCTTCCCAGCACACACTTCTCAAGTAAGAGATCTGTCTTCTAGGTTAGATTGTCTTCATCGAAGAGCCCTATAAAATAAAACAATTGGGTTTGCCCTTTCCAACATATAACACAACCCCATCTTTGCCTAACATTCCATCATCACCCTCGATTTAAGTCTAAAACTTCATAGTTCTACCCCGTAGGTATTGGACACTTTTGCTCCCGTCTAGGGCTTGGTTGCAGCTACTGCTGAGCCTTGAGACCTCCGGTATACATAAAACGAGAAACCATAAGGTGTCAGATACATCTACATAAGGTGTCCGACACGGTGTCTGACAATTAAAACAATTAATATCCAGACACCGCAAGTAGGTGTCTAACACGTGTCTAGAGGTGCCCAAGGGGTGTCTGGGTGTCATAGGTATCAGATACCTTGATCCAAAAGAGGTTTCAAGTGATCTCCCAATCAAGAAAACAGCTTCCATTATGATCTCTCAGGCATCAAACCAAGCTCGTTTCCTAGTCATCTATTTTAAGTATTGTCTTTGTCTACGATTCTCATACCCCTCAGAGGAAACCTCCAAAAATTTACCAAAAGTCCTCACCTCATTTTGACACACCAATCCAAATGACAGCGTCGTAATCTGACATCTATCCCTCTTCCGAAATTGGCATGAACTCCGACATGGCCCAAGCCCATGGCCCTACGTCCGCCACGTCACCAATCAGAAAAGGATTTGCAAAAGCCTCCTCTGGTTTACTACCTTCATCCATAAACCACAAACACTAACGCAGTACTTAAAGAATCCCAGAAGGTCAGCACCCCCACTAAACCTTCATAGTCTATCAAGTAACCTTTGGGGGACTCGATAACAAAAGGAAACATATCGGCTAGGAAGCACAGACTGCTGTGCGGGTGGGATTCGCAGATACATCATTTTTAAAAAATTAAGGGATTTGAGGGGCTATGGCAGTTATTATAGTATATCAGCATATGTATTATATATGTGTAAAAGAATTTCAATATTTCCAACCAAATTGTTAGAGTTTGTTAAGTTTGAGGGATGTTTTCATAAAAGTTGAAATTGTATAGCAGAGTACAGTAAAGTTTGTACGTGTATTACTATTGTTTCTTTGAAGTATTGAGGCTAGTTAAGTAATAAATTAATAAGTGGGTATTTAAATAAAATAGCGAATTGGAAGTTACAGACATCTAAAAACCATATAGTACATATATGGACAAATAACATCAAAAGCAGGTATCTCCTTCTTCTAGAATCACAGATGCTACCGGCAAATACCGCTCGCCTTTGCCGCCTTGGGTAGCCGGTGACTTTTTCTTCTTCTTCTCTCTATCTCTCCTCCCTCCCTCCCTCTCCTCTCCCTCTCCTCCGTGTCAGGAAAACCCTCATAGGCGATCTCTTTTAGGTGGTCAACAGAGTCGCAGGTGGTCGTGGGTGGTCACGCTTGTTGTTATTTCACCGCGGCTGCTCTCTCTCTCTCTCTCTCAGCTCTCCCCTCTTCACAGATATGCTTGTTACTAGGTTATTACAATTTTATTATTTATGTTTTGACCCCTAAAACTTCTGTTTAATGTTTTGGGCCCTGAAAATTCTTTTGAAGTTTGTTTTTCACCCCATAAGTATCTAAATACGCACCCAACCCATATGATATCCGCACCTGAGCCGCACCCAGTATTTAGAAAACCCAAACAATAAATAAAAAATAGCGACATGCACACAAGTCTCGATCGACCGCACCTGCACCCGAGACGTACCCACTGCTGGTGCTTCACCCATTTTGGCGCACCCGTGCTTCATCATTTACTAGGATCTCTTAAAAGGTCAACTCCAATGGAATCATAAAGAAAAAGAAACTTTGCCCTGTATGATACGTGATGATGTCAGATTACAAAACTGTCAATTTTATTGGTCATAATCCTCTGTAATTCTGAGTCAAGGCACATGAAGGGTGTTGGCAAATTTTTGGGGTTTCCTTGGAGGAGTATGACATCTAAGTGTTAAACCTTTTGGTGGACATTGAGATAGAACTCGCACAAGAAGGTGGCAAAGCTAAGAAAATAAGAGAACTAGAGTGTGTTGAGTATCCAGTAAAGAGTTGCAAGAAGATGGCGGAGGAGGGACTTAAAGGTAATTTGCTCCTCTTCATTGTTTTGTTTCAATGGCCTTGAAATCTTTATCAAACAATGGTGTGGAGTCCTAATTCTGCTCACAAAGGAAAAATGGTCAAGTAAAAATGGTCAAGTCTAAGAGCTTCAAGTTGATACACAATCTTTAAAGGGTTCAACGTGGAGTTAGAAGTGTTAAAGAAGGCAACTATTGGGTGTGGGAAAAAGCTAAAGACAACCCAAATGCAACGGCCAACCAAGCCTTTACACGTGGCAGTTTCCGAGACTTTCTAATATGAGATTGAAGGGACGTTTTCCTCTGTGTACACAAACACATATTTCATGTGAATTTCATCAAAGGAGACACCACAAGTCAAATGTGCTTAGTGCTTCCATATGCCAATTTTAAGCAATTCCACGACATTGTATTGCACACTAATCTATAATCACAAGGGACTGTAAGAGCTATTTCATATGTTTGGCTTGAAGAAAAAGGACTTTAGTTACTACTACGAATTGATTATGTTATATGGATTCGGTGAGTGTTGGGATAGGATACATGTCCAAGTGTCGGATTCGTGCAATTTTCAAAGCCCAAAACTCCGAGATAGCACAAAATATTCGTACCTTTTATTGTTCAGTAATCACTTCCAAGGTAAAATGGTGTTTCACGTACATTGTTTTGAATTGAAACTTGTTTCATCTTTAGTAGGCATAATTAACCAAAAGAAACATAAAAGATAATGTTCTTAGTGGCATATCCTATGTGTGGTGTCAAAACACATATCACATACCTATGCCAAGTGTCGAGCGTCCAACACAGGTACTTCATGCAATTTGAAGAGTCCATGTAACAGATTATACATGTTTGCTCCAAGGCTTAGTGTCGTTGATAACAATTATCTCTCAAGGAAATGGGGAAAACATTCCTACCCCTCGTCCTCCTTTGGTCAATAAATCAAGGAGGTTGAGAGGAACAAAACAAGATAAAATATGTCATGTGAAGTAGCATCCTTTTCTCTTCTCATCTATAAGACTGGTACGACAAAATCCCTTGAAAAAAATAAGCTTTTCCATATCACAGTTATTGATATCAATTACCTCTTCTTCCTGCCCTTTCCACCACTCAGGGATCCCAAATGAAATTCATGTTTACCAAGCATACTAGACCTCCGGACATGTCACAACATCTCCTTATTACTCATGGGCTCTAGTACAGAGTAACCCTTTTTTTTGGGGGGGCAAGTAAGATTTATAGGAAAAAGGCAATAGAGGGGGTGCACCCCATGTATACAATCTGCATAGCACAAACCAAAAAGTAAAAAAGTCAGACCCTATCTCATTTACACGGAAACCTCTCCAAAAACCACCTCTGACCCAAACAGAGGCTACAAAAGGCAATCAGAAGATAACCATCTTCCTCTTCCCTCCCATTACAACCGTACGCTATCACAGTTGACTGAAGAGGAGAGCTTCTTCGGTTCTATTACACTAAGTGACAACAATAGCACAGCAAGCACAACGTGCAGTTTAAGAATTCAAGTAGAGATGCCATCCTTGACAAAGCTGTAATGATTACAATTTTTAAAGAGTCATGTACCTTTTAAAGCGGTAATACTCCTCTCGAGCTCCCCTTAGATGGCGCCTAAGTGTTGCCATAGATTTCTCATCCGTATCATAATCCATATCATTTTCTCCTAAATGGCCGCCTTGTGGTTTAAAGGATGGGTCTTCCCTGAACTGAGAATTGAAACTTAAATAAAAAAAAACGCAAGCAAGACCCTCTTTTAATATTGGTGGAACGATTTTGGATTTAAAAATAGTAAAAGAAAGCAAAATTACCATTTGAACTAACATATTATCGATGACGTCCATGTAGGGTCTAAGAGGATCACGCTTGGACATTTGTTTGGATGTTGCCTGTGCGACCTAATGAAATTCGCGAGGACAAAACTAGGCAAGTAAGAAATGAAATTATCATTATGATAAACAGCTATGCTTCATGCAGGTGCGATGTAAGATAAGCTTAGAATGGCTAAAAAAAATATATCTATACTTGATCTTGAGAAAAAGCAGCAGGCAAAGTCCTCATGCTTCACAAGATGGTTTTAATAGCGTAATCTACAATAATTCTTCACTAATATTGCTCTCAAAAAGGCAAAAAGCCAAAGAAGATCAGCATATCTTTGACAGAGATTTACTTTCCATGCCACAAAAGTTATCAAACTTCCTATGCTATCAACATGCTTCAGCAGTCATAGCTACATCACGTCCAACACTGGCGTCTCCCTAAACATTGTTGCAATCTGGGATACCACTTGCAACACATATCAAGTAGCCCTTTGCGTCAGGGAAAAAGGTTTAGGATGTTCATCAAACTATACCTTATCACAACAATGCTGTGATGCTCACAGCAAAAGTTGATCAAAGGTTCAGCTAACTCAAAGATACTTCAATCAAATCAAGTGGCACGTCACATCAACATAAATACACCAATTAACTAAAGACCAATGCCCACAACCTTAGCTAGTGGAGAGTGGAAAGCACTAAATATAAATCAAGTCACCGCTGCAAAGAAAAAAGTTAGGTTGGAATCCAATACAACACAACAGAAGTACTGGACTTGGACTAAATGTTACCAAGGGAAGGGAAACAATAAGCATCACCCAAAAAATGGATATCTAACATACAAGTTTAACTTCTGTAAGAAATACTATATGTTCAGATTGTAAACAAGAGAAACTTGCCACGATAGCATTTGATAACTCCTGATGTGCATCATCAAGTTTCACAGCCATTTTGGCAATTTTATGAGAAAGAACCTTCTGGCGAGTGGTCCAATCAGCACTTCTCCAAACATTCTTTGGAATTTCACTTAAACCAAAGCCGAGAAGAAATGCACCTGTCACAAGTCCGAATGTATTCGAGCACGCCATGGCTAGACCCAAGATACTACCACTCCTATTAATGAAGATATCAATGTAAGACAAATAAGGAAAAAAAATATTTAGATTTCTATGAAGAGAAAAACAATAATTGAAGTGAAGTCATGCTTGTCAACTAGTACCACTACGGGGGTCGTGAACGTGGCCAAAAGCATAAAGTCCTCAAGAAAGTTGACATTCTAAAACATTCTCATAGACAACCCCAGCAAATGAGGAAATTATGTCAAAACAACTAATCTTATGCATATTTACGAGATTATGAGGCCTAACATTCATGTTAAGACAAGGATGCACTAATAAACTTCATATACGAAGCGACATAGCATCACTAATCCCCCGTGTGCAACCAAAAAACCAGAAGCTCTTGAGAACCGCACAAAAATATGAGTTTCACAAAGCTTCCTCAGAGAGCTCCAAAACCAGTTTATCCATGAAGGGATGCCAGCAGGTCTAACACAAGTGAAAATCATACTGCCTACACCACCCCCACCCCACCTGGGCCAGTGTATCTCCATCTCTGGTCGGAACGTGTAGCTGGAAGCAACTATTAATTCTATTGCACAAATTACGGGGGAAAAAGTCAAATGCCATGCAGAAGAGCTAAATTGCAAAGAACCACTAAGGTTACAACTGACTTACAATCTATAAGCATGGGAAATCACATAAGCAAGAAATTACCATTCGCAAAGACAAAATAAGATAAAAAGACGAACCAATCTTTGCGCATAATAATGAGCAGAACGAGTCCAAGAAGGCCTATGGATCCCAAGATTAGATAGAAGACCAAGTTTACATGTATGCTAGTCCTCAATCTTTCCTTAACTGTGAAGTCTCCAGCATCTTCGAAACCCTGGATAAGGGGGACAATGAGCCTGCTCAGAAAATAATATAAGATGATTACATGAGGATGTGAACATTTTCCAGTGGTAAAACATTACAACTTGTTTTCTCGATACAAACACAAACAAAGGCATTCTATGGCGACTACTACACAAGACATAAACATAAAACATTCATGAATCTTTTTTGTACTTCTAGACTAGGAAGACATATAATTGGGATTTCAGAAACTGATCAAGTTATAGGTGAAGGAGAAAACCAAGTAACGGCAATGGATGGGAGTGGAACCAAGTAACCGATCTCCCACCATAGCTGTATTTGAATCTCTTCATGCGTCAGTAAATAAGCTAGTTTACTTAAGTAACTCGACTGCACAACAAAGGGGATAGTTACATCCCCTGGAATCACACAACAGAACATGCTAATCCAAATTTCTAGTACCTTAAGGTAAAAATTCAAAAAGGTAGATAGGAATAGGAAAAGGGGAAAAATCAATCCACAAGATTATAGGATGACGTACCAAGTAAGCAAGAACGTACTCCAATATGACCAGCTCCAAAAGAAAGAAATGCCTCCATTATCAGAAGCAATTATTGTCTGTACATCAATAACAAGAATTAGTAGCTTCTCAAAACTACTTATTAAAAAGAACTGCTGCTCAAAACCAATTAAGTGATGCATAAAAAGAAGTAGGTGGCACAAAATATTTTCAAGCAAATGAATCAAAATAAAGCAACGCCTCTCCAAACAGCTAAAAATACTCGTAACAAAAAACAAAATGGCAATACAAGTCACAATTATACTTGTAACAAATGACAATGTTTAGAAATCTAATATTCAAAATTATTCTAGTAAAAGCAACTATGTTGCATATGCAGATAACCTAGATAAGCAGGTAAGATGTCCCTTAAAAGGATACAGATACATCAACATGGATATGGTAATAAACCCATACCCAATAATTACAAGAAATTTTTTTCATAATGGCATCTTAATGATCGTATTGTAAACCTCATACCGCAGTGAACATAGTTTCTGGTAAAAATAAAATTAAATAGCAATTTCCATGTGGCCAATCTTCAAGGCACAATCTGGAAAGTCCACGTAATAAGGACAATACCAATGTTCCCAGACCACTTCCACATGCTGCTCCTCATCGTGCAGACTGTTAGTTTTGTTATCCTTTTTTGGACTGAGTGGTCCAAACTTCGAATATAATAAAAAAAAAACATTGCCCATTGTCTTAGAGGCAAGCGGTCAGGACCATTAATTGAGAACCCCAAGTTAATTTATTCCACAAAATGGGTGGACTCTATTTCAGCTTTTTAAAGTGCACTATTCCCGAGAGTGTAAGTGTACATGAACTCCTGACTCAAACTGCAACACAGACGTCACTAAAGTTCTCCAATAACTCATGTCCAAGACTTCGCAATGGTCCTTCTACCGTTGGCTTCATCAACTTAGTGTCTACCGTAACGTGGCAAGCTCCGGCAACTGGATGTCCCCTTAAGCCAATGACAAGAAAAGGAGCATTTTGAAAGAAGAAAAAGAACGCATAGCAGAGGTGCAGAATAGAACAGGGATGTCAGAAGTGCACAAACATGCCAAGAAAACGGCATTGATAGAACATGGAAAATGACAACAAACAAATGCAGCAGAATCTCAAGCGATGCCCCTTGTCTTCTCAGTTGTGTCACCGCATCTTCTTACGAATCTCTAATTTCTTGCTCTTATTTCTATCCATATATACCCACTCCTCAAACTGGAAATTTACAAGGCATTTACACTTGTCTTATAGTTGCCCAGCATTCAGAACATACACCACAGAGACCTCAAATCTGTACTTTCAATTTTTTTCATGAACTTGATAGAAAATTGTTATTACAACACTGCAGAAGCACTTCTCAACTTTCACGTGCACTTATTCTAAGGGGAACATCTTAACCAATATTTTCATCCTTATGCAATAACAATCCATGGTGCCCACAAAAGTTCATCTTATGATACATCTTACACATATAGCTTCAGCCTCTGCTCCCCGAAGTCTCAGTAGTATGACAGTGCGTATAACGGTACTTAAACTATGGATTTACATTCTGAAGTATTTCTCCACAACTCCAGTTTTGCATTAGCCATATTCTTGCCTCAATAACCACATAAAAATGCAACATATCACCCACAAATAACTGACACCACACGCTTCGTACAAACTTATGTAAGCCTTGCCTCTAGCTTCTATTACGAGCTTTTTGCTTCCTTTCTGGCCAATTTATACTTCCCCTAGTCCTTCTTGCTCGAATAGCTTTGAAACCCTTTAGAACATCCCTTTTCGACTTGGCTGCTTCCAGCAACCTCCTTCTAGTTCCATGTTTACTTACATTGTGGATAATTTTATCTCAAGTCTAAGGACGTCTCTGGCTAATGTATCAAAACAATTACAAACTCTAATTAGACCCATCATTCAGGACCCAGGATCCTACTCTAAAGCATTGTATCCTGAAAAGTAAGAAACTCATCTGCAGTCAGATTCCAGCACCTATGGAAGTCTCACACCTCTGTCCTTCCTCTTCCATCTCTTGATATATACGTCTAACATCATGATGTCAGATTATTCAGATAAACGCCTGGGACGAACTTACACTTTTTGCATAAAACGCAGTCCTCTCTTTTACAATCTTTAAAAGAAGCTTGGTTCTCTCTTCTTCAATTGTAGTAAATCTAACTACCAAAGATTATCATGTATCAGTCCTTTTTTTGTTTGAACATGTTTGATTGACAACAGGAACAATAAATATCAGATTCCTAGTTGGTTTTTGAGCTTAGTGAAAGTAGATCATCTAGATGGGTTGACTAAGGACTTTAGTAGGACTTAACTCCCACCTCCTGTCGCAGTATAAGATCCCTAGTTCCGTATCAGCTTCTTCCTGCAAGGTCACCTAAAGAACCTAAGTCCGCTTGCAGGCACCATATCACAGAAGAGAACTACCAAGTCGAACATCTTTGAACACGGTTCTTCTACTTTGAAACAAAAAGCCCCATCTAAAACTGTTCAAGCTCCCACTATGCTCAAAATTTTGCTAGCTCGGACCATTGGGAACGAGCACACCTGACTAAGCTCAATGAAGAACCTTCTAAAGCTCCTGGCTCCTGAAATGCTCAAACTTTGTTAGCCCGGACCAAACAGGAGTGAGCACACATGACAAAGCTCCAACACAAAGACATGCCACTCAATTCCTAAACTCAACTGACAAACAAAATTGCTTGCTAAACGCAAGCAGGGACAGACTGCTTTATAATAGCAGCCAACTTTAATAAAGCTAAAGGCCGATGATGACGGTTTGATCGACTCTACCACACATCCCGGACACGCGGCCAACATCATCAACTAAACTATAGTTACTTTAACAAAGTAACCATAGTTCGTTGGTAAAATCTAGTATGCCTATAAAAGGAAACCTCCTCCAGTAGAGCAGGCAGGCATTAGACAGTGAATACAATAGCATATAAGCTATCTTATAAATTGTCTTCCACTTTTCTGCTCCTCTAAGGTCTCACTATATTCCTTCCAAGTGCTCTTGTAATCTCCCAATCCTCTTTAAATCTTATATGTTTAAATAAAAGTTTATTCCCCATATCTCTCTACTTGCTGAATTTGCAATTGCTGCAACTTTCAATTGTAAATATTACACTTGGAGTTTATTCTTGGTATCAGAGCATTCTTTAAACCAAAAGACATCACATTCCATTCAAAATGATCCACACTACATATCTTTGTACAATTCTGATCCATACTGTCGATCAGACCGTCGTCATCATCCTTTACCATTATTTAAGACGGCTGCTTTTATAAAGTAATCTGTCCCGATATGCTTTTAGAAAGCAATGCTGTTTGTCGTCTGTTGATAAAGCAGACTCCTCCCCTTAGAGAGTGTAGGGAATTGCTCAATTTGTTTGTCTGCGCTGGGTTTGGAACTTGTTCCTGAGTTAAGATCTCTTAGGACGATATCATGCATTGTTATTAAAAGCGCCTAGGCGCAAGGTGCGTTCAGGCTCACCATCTGTGCCTCCCCTAGGCCTAGGCACAGCGCCTTCAATAAGGCTTGCGCCCAGGCGCAAGGTGCGCAGTGGCGGTGGAGGCGCGAATTTAGGCGCATGAATACTGGCCGTTGGATGTTGTATCATCTTGTTATACGGGCCGTCCATTTTTCTTTCTGATTTTTTTTCTTTTTTAGCTTTACTAATTAGCCCTAACTCCAAAATCCCCAAAATCCCAAATCACTTCACGTCTCTCACTCTTAGTATCACTCTCACTCCTCGCCGGCCGTCCATCCCTTTCTCCGGTCGCCGTTGCCGGTACTCCTCCTCTCTGCCGTTGCTGCTCTGCTGCTGGTCTGCCGCTCCACCTACCGGTTTGTCTCTCTCTCTTTCTCTGTCTTTCTTTCCCTCCCTCACTCACAATCACTCCCTCCTTGATCCCGACTGTGACAATGTTAGCTAAATTTTCTTGACAGAATCAACACAGTCGTTGAATATTCTTTCAGCAACTTATACTAGTATGCTGTTCTCTTTCTCTTTTACCAATACTTACTGATAACATGGATCCCTATATAGGTCAACCAAAGAAGTGACCTTATGAGCTGCATTTTCAGGGAGTAAATGCTATACCAAAAGAAAATACCATTGAGCTTAATGACCACAGTGTCAGCTGTTTCAATAGTCAATTGCAACTTTCATACAAGGTTTAAATCCTCAGGAGTGAAAGTTATGATGTGCACTATAATGTGTTACGCTCATTTTGTTTGTATATAGCGACTACGGTCGATCTCATTGCTCTATTTTTCTATTTTGTTCCACCCAAATTCTGCCACCCTTGGATGGTAGCGCTGCGGTATGCGTCTTTTTTGTTTAGTTAACGCCCAGGTTAGTTCTTTAGAAATTCTAATATGGGTTCTAATCAGATTTTAATTTCAGTCTATATCAGTGGTGTTCTGCTGAGAGAGTACCAGAGAAAAAGCTGTCACAAGAAAAATAAGAGAGGAGAGGGAAGAAGGGAGAGAGACAGAGAGGTTCTAATTGTGCAAGTAAGAAGATTGAGTAATTCTAAAAGGCCATCTTGGTTTTTAGCGGTGTTTTGGCAATAAACATATCTTTGCTTTCACAAGTAGTGTATCTGCAGATTCTCTTTCTACAAGAACCCATCTGTCCCTCCTCACGATTGTCCTCATTCCATGCCTTCAGCAAACTCATTTTTCGTTTATATATATGTTCATTCCTTTGTTACTCTAGTAAACTCATTTTTACTTCTGTAACACATTCTGAGTTTTGAGAATAATTTAATCTCAGGAATATCCATGTCGACACCGAGTACGGATACAAAGGACCCAGCTTGAAAATATGGACGTACAGCTAACCCGAGCAATAAAAATGCAGTCACTTGTAATTAAAAAATTACAAAGGGCGGCATTTATCGACATAAGCAACGCCTTGCTGGAGGTTATAGGAATGCTTCAACATGCCGAGAGTGTTCAGAATATGTAAGAGATGAGATATAAGAATTGCTACAATCTGTCAAAGAAAAGAAAGAACTAGCTAAGTGCGCCCAGATTTTGATAACGTTTTCAATGATGAAGAAGAGGACGAGGACGATGATGTAGTTGAGATATCCAAGAAGAAGGGAGTTTCATCCACCGGGAGTTCTTGTCAACCTCCTCGTAGGAATCCAAAGGCTAAGGGCCCAATGGATGTGTATTTCAACCCAGACCCGGAAGAGGTAGTGAAAAAGAGAAAGATGAAGCAATCCACAGTGCTTGAAAATGAAAAAGCGAAAAAGGAGACGAGGAATCGGGCTTGTAGTGCAATAGCAAGATTTTTTTATGATGTGGGGATTGCATTCAACGCCGTGAACTTTGATAGCTTTGGGGCTACGGTTGAGGTTATTGGTCAATATGGTCCGGGTTTAAACCCACCAAGTTATCATGAGATTAGGGTTACCCTATTGCAAAAAGAGGTGGATAACACGCGTAAGTTGATGAAGGATCATGAAGAAGAGTGGGAAAAAAACGGGTTCTTCGATTATGTGTGATGGTTGGAAGGATAAGAAAGAAAGGACACTAATAATTTTTTTAGCCAATAGTCCTAGAGGAAGTTTGTTTCTTGAGTCCGTTGATGTTTCTGAACATTCGAAGACCGAAGACTTGACGTATGACTTGATTAAGAAGACTGTTGAGAAGGTCGACCAAAGAATTGTTGACTTATCGATTTTGATGATTGTAAATTGATTATTTCTAACATTAAACTGACAACATTATTAAGATAAATATTTCAGGATTTATCCTAATCAGACAAAGCTTGGACTTGAACTCGGACTTGGACTTGAACTCGGACCACATTGAAGATGTAGTGACTGAAGTATATTTTTATCTTTTATCTTTTATCTTTTCTGCATTGGTTCTAAGTCTTTCTTAAGAGATCTCCCAGAAATTCAAGTAAAGAACCAAAATCTGAGAGCTTCATTCGAAGGCAAACTATTTCCATTCAACTCAATCGTGCAGTTTTTCTTTTCTTGTCCTAGAAAGACTTTTCCGTCGAAGCTAAACCTTTTCGGTCGAAGCCAAAGTTTTCGATCGAAGCCAAACTTTTCCGTCAAAGCTATAGTTTTTAGTCGAAGCAAAGTTTTTGGTCGAATGAAATGCCATTTTCATTCGACTCAATTCTTCAGTGTCTTTACCATCTCTTCTCACTAAATCTTCATTCGACCGATTTCTCTGAGATGTACTTTGAGTCAAATCAAACTTATGTTTTATTCGAATCAATTCTTTTTGGCTTCCCCTTTATAACGGTTCACTTTCTACTCCAGTATAAAAAGGGATCCTTGAGAGAATTTGATACACTTCTCGCCAATCACAAAAAATCTCTCTTACTTCTCTCAGAATACTCTCTCATCTTATTCTCATACTTTCATCTATTCTCTATTGAGTGAGTTCATCTTTAAAAAAGTTTATTGTAAGCTTCTTAGTTTTTGGTTCTTGAAAGAATATAGATCTTCCCACCTAAGAAGGCTTAGTCTTATATTATTCATTGTAACATCTACTCAAGAAGGAGTTTGTCTGTAGTATTACATTGTAAAATTCTTTTCAATTGGAAATCTTGGAACGGTTTCAAAAATTGCACTGGGGTTTGAGCTAGAACCCGAAGCTAACTGGTCAGTGGAAGGCTCGAGTAGGTCTCCCTTGTGTGGAGTGCTCGGGGACTGGACGTAGGCTGGTGGGGCCTAAC
Source organism: Escallonia herrerae (assembly GCA_033070095.1). NCBI lineage: Eukaryota > Viridiplantae > Streptophyta > Magnoliopsida > Escalloniales > Escalloniaceae > Escallonia > Escallonia herrerae. Next base: position 1,081,155 of record JAVXUP010000014.1, read on the forward strand.
CAGTATAAATCTCTGTGTTGATTTATTATTATTACTTATGTCATTACTTTGTAATTTCGTTTTTAATTTCTGCTCAAAGTTGTAAAACACTTATTCACCCCCCCCCCCTCTAGGTGTATTTAGGAACCTACAAGAATGTGGTTCAAGTTGTCACTGACAGTGCCTCAAACAACGTAAAGGCAGGTTAGTATATTTTAACATATAGTATGGCTCAAGTAACTTATGTTTTATTAAGTATACAATATTGTTAGCTAATAGATAGTCCGGCATTTAATTGCTCAATTTCTTTGCACTTTGTATGATAGGCAATTTATTGGAGCGTGATTATCCACACTTGTTTTGGACACCATGCGTTGTGCATTGCATTGACTTGATCTTAGAGGACATATTTAAGTTACCTAAGATGAAGTCAACATTTCAAAAGGCTCTCGTTTCAAATGGTTACATATAAAATCGCTCGGGTGTTGTAAACATGTTAAGGAAATTTGCAAGAAGAGAGTTGCTTAGGCATGGCAAAACGAGATTTGCAACTGCCACTATCACTTTATCAAGGATCCATGAAGAGCAAAATAACTTGAAAAAAATGTTTACATCGGAAGAGTGGGCCAATAGCAAATGGTCAAAGGAGCTACAAGGAAAAAGAGTGGCAAAAATAGTATTGATGCCTTCGTTTTGGAATAATGTTGTATATCCTTTAAAGGTAGTGTGCCTCTTATTCCAGTACTTAGATTGGTTGATGGTGAGAAAAAACCTCTGATGGGATACATTTACAAGGCTATGGATAAAGCAAAAGATGCTATTGCAAGTGCTTTCCAAGGGAACGAGTTGAAGTACAAGGAGGTTTATGAGATTATTGACAGTAGATGGAGTGTTCAACTCCATCGTCCTTTGCATGCAGCTCGTTATTTCTTGAACCCGGAGTACTATTACTCTACCCCAGACATTTAGAGTGATGAAACGGTTATGACGGGTTTGTATGATTGTATTCAAAAGTTGAACCCTGACATGGCAATACAAGATGCAATTGATATCGAGTTGAGTAAGTATAAGAGAGCGAAGGGTCTGTTTAGGAATCCCATGTCAAAGAGGATGAGAGATAGAAAAGCACCAGGTACTGTTTTTTTTTTTTAAAGTACTCATTATAATGTATAAATTAATGAATAGACACTAATTAATATTTGCAATTTTCATGTATTGAACAGCGGAATGGTGGGCTTCGTATAGGTACGCCTCACTTGCAAAAATTTGCAATAAAGGTTTCTGGATGTGAACGTAACTGGAGCGTTTTTGACCACGTAAGTTCAAGTTACAATCTAATAATAAGTTTTACGCTAAAATTTGTATTTATTTCATAGGCAATGACTATTAATCAATTTGTATATTGTACTTTACAGCTTCGTAGCAAGAAAAGGAATAGGCTTGAACAAAGTCGCTTGAATGATTTGGTGTTTGTGAAATACAATAGAGCGTTAAAGCGACGATACAATTCACGTAACACGATTGATCCTATTTTATTGGATAATATCGATGGAAGTAATGAGTGGTTGCTTAGGAGGCCTAAGGAAGATGGTGACAACGTGTTTGAAGGTAACCCTTTAGGTGGCACGGAACCAAACTACCATTCAAGGTCAACAGCAAGAAGTGTAAGGTCGTCATCAGATAGGGCTGCCACGTCAAGTAGATCTACTCTTTCAGTTCACCTAGTAAACGAAGAGGATGAAGTTGAGGAAGAATCTTTACCAGACTTGGAGCCTATGATTCCTTTTAAAGAAAGTGTTGCTACCTTGACCCTTAGCGATGATGAGAATGGTGGTGTTATATTTATTTAGAATTTAGTGATTTACTATTTTTAAGTGGTTTTCAGACTTTTATAATGTTATAAATTATAAATTTGTTACATTATGATGTTATGAAATTTGAAACTTTTTCTATTATTTGTAAGCTTGTTAATTGTAATGTTCTTAATTTTTCTTTACATATTTTTATTGTTTTAATGCATTGTTATTTATTTTTTATTATTTATTTTAATTTTGCGCTTCGCTTATAAAAGGCGGGAGCCTTGCGCCTAGGCTCTAGGGACCTTTTGCGCCTTAGGTGCGCCGGCGCCTTTAATAACTATGGTATCATGACTGAGACCACTTCTATTGAATTCATTGTCCACAGTGTCGTCACATCAGCTCCTCCTTATGCTAAAACACATAATTCTACTTTTCAAGTCAAAAACGTGCTTACAGTTATTGTTGCCAAACACTAGCTCACAAGCTATTTAAGACGAAAAGCTTTCTTGAGCCTCTCAAAAGCACTACAAAATTGGGCCGTCATTGCTTTTTCGACCAACTTACCACGTTTTCCTACATAACTCCAAGGACATCTTTGGCTATTGTTACTAAATCAACTAGACATCTCATTCCAACCCATCATTCAGGCTCCATAGTCATTCTCTATGCAAGCTATCCTTAGTACTTATCTCCAGTCATATTCAACCACCTCTGTAATCTCATGCAATTGTAATCAAGTACAAGTCCTTTTTCATTCGAAGGCTTTGATATACTACACAAAAATATCAGATTCTTGATTGTTTTTTAGCCTAGTGATGATATATCATTTAGCTAAGTTGCTTAAGGACTTGAATATCATCTCATGTCACACGATATGATCTTTACTTAGTTTCTTCCAGCATGGACAACACAAAAAACCTAAAGAGCCTAAGTTTGCTTCTGCCTGCATGGTCAACACATCCTTAAAAAGAGACTCCTAAGTTCGCTTCTGCTTGGTAGCACACGACTTACTTCTCGAGATCAACTACTTCCTGCATGGTCAGCACAAGGTCCACTCCTTCCTGCATGGTCACCACCTATGTTACACGGACTTGGTGTCGGTGTCCGGATCGGGTACGTGTCCGAGTGTCGGACTCGCCTATTTTCAAAATTTTAGAATACGTGGACACCGTCCAAAATTTTGACACGGGTACGGGAACATGGCTAAAAATTTTAAGATACATAAATACTTTAAATGAAATTGAGTGTTAAAAAATTTTTATTTACGGGCATATATAAATTTCACAAATTATATATAATTACTGCCTAGAATAAAAACGTTCTTTCATTTTTGGTGATTTAGATAATTTTTGTACCTTTTTATAAGTCAATGCCAAAAAGTTGGGGGAAAAAAAAGAAAAGGAAAAAGAAGGGCTAAAGCAAGGCTGTCAAAAAGCAAGGTTGTGATGTCAAAGGCTGTCGAAAAGTAGAGAAAAGACCCACGGGCAGAAGGTACTCTCTCTCCTTCTTCTTCTTCTTCCTCTTCTTATCTTCTTTCTCGGAGGTCGATGGCCATATCTTCTTCTCTTTTCTCTCTTCAAAGCATCAGAGATCTTCTTCTTCTCTCTTAGCAACCTTCACAGATCCTTGCCAAAAAGTTGGGGAAAAAAAAAGAAAGGAAAAAGAAGGGCAAAAGCAAGGCTGTGAAAATCTAAACCTTCACAGCATCCGACATGGGTACGGATCCGACAGGGATCCCGTTCCCGTGTCGGCGTCGAGTCGGGTCGACACCACCCCTTCACCCCAAAGTGAAGGGTCCATGTAACATAGGTCACCACATGATAAGATCTTTACTTAGTTCCGTGTCATCTTCTTCCTGCATGGTCAACATACACCTGAACATCCTAAATCGACTTGCAGGCAGTATAACCACAACCTAACAAATATCTTATTGCTCACCACACAAGATCAATACCCAGTCAAACATTATAACAAATTATGGATAAACCACATCAATGAACATAATTCTTCTGCTTACTTTGGAGTGAAAGACTGAATGAGGATCTTCTCCTCTAAGGTTTTCTATTAGAACTCCATCTTTAGTTAATTCTAGCAGCTGACTCAAATCTGTTCAAGCTCCGACCTGCTGAGCTCAAACTGCGCTATAGCGGACAAAATGGGGGTGAACATGCCTTACCAAGCGCAAACACAAAAAACATGCAGCTCATAACCTAAACTCGGGTCGGCAACCATTAACTACAGATTGTTTTATGTTTTGTACATAGAGGCTTCCTTTATGATTCTAAACCTACCTAAAACACATAACCGATATGGAACACTTAAGCTCCCTGCGTCCATATATATATAGGGCTTTCCTTTGCTTTGATTGCTTCAATATAAGGAGTTGCCAACTGCAATAAGCTAGAAATCACACGTTACCAGTGTATAAGAAGTCTAGAGAACAAATCAATAGTAGGTAGAATACCAGCAACTCAGATCACAAGTCGTAGACATCCTACGAAATTGTTTGAACGATCCTCCACAAATTCCAACCAAAATCAAGGATGCACAACAAAATTAAGTCCTAAAATTATTCAGATGAATCACTAGTAAGCCTTAATTGTGACACGGGGAAGGAATTAGGAGAGGGTGGTGCGTACCGTCCAGATGTCGGCAGGGACGAGGATGATGATGGAGATGGAGCAGAACCAAGTATACCCGACAGTGAAGAACACGTAGCGCGGCACGTCGGGACCGGAGAAGTACCTCAGCGTCAATGTTACCATGCCCAACGTTAGGGGCAGCGATATCAAATAAAACACCCACATCTTTCTTGTCTCCCTTCGCGCTATCTGTACTGCGAGATTAATGGGGGGATCGTTAGAGGCAGAAATAAGGCATTCGTGCCAATCCTCTCTCTTTCTCTGACTTCGTCTCCTTGATCGCTGAAATTCCTTTTCCTTCTTTCAGCGAACTTTTGTTCCCACCTGAAATGTCCAGGCGCAGTTATGAGTGTTCTTGTCTTTCCGTTGCGGTAACTGGGCCGACGTGGGCCTTATAGGGTTTGGTGACAGTGGCTGGGCTTGCTGACCAGCTTTGTACCTTTGTCAAAGCATAGAGCCCAGTGGGTTTCCAATGCTAGAAAGCCGAAATATTGAGACAAACAACTTAATTGGGTAACCATCGTATGTTTGAAATCACTTCTAATTTTGATTTTTTATTTTCAAAAAAATTAAAATCAGTTTAGTTTTTATTTTTACAAAAATAAATGGGTGTTTGATTACCCTTTATTTGAGTTTTTTTTCTTTTTGGTGTTTAATTACTCAGTTTTTATTTTAATTTTTTTTTTGTGGTGGTTGCGGTGGAGGTGGTGGGGCGCAGCAGTGGCCTGCCAGCAACGGGGGCCGAGGGGGGAGGGGAGGTCTCAAGACAAAAACCAAAACTAGAAACTTAAAACTTCAAGATGGGAGTTTTCAAAAATAGCTCTGTTTTAAAAACTGATTTTCAAAACTAAAAAAAAAATGAAAATTATGTGTAAAACGAGTTCTTTTCTCCAGTTTACAAAATTGGAAAAAAAAAACTCAAAATGGAATGGTTTTCAAACATGACCGAAGTTGCATACCTTACCAGAAAACAAGTCCATGCCATATGGGTTGGGAAACGAATTTGAAATTTTTTAGTTTGGTGGGGGGAAAATTGTGTACTTTGCATGGTGAAGATGAAGGATAATAGTGCTTTCTTTTTTGTTCTATTAAACGAGAAAATCTTTCATGGTTCTGGATGAAAGATATGGTCGATCGTGGTCTATTGAATTGAGGAGAGCTGATGTGAAGGAAAGGGAGGAGAGGCAAACTATTAGCTTTCACCTCTCGCCTTTACTGTAAAGCCTCTCCATCACAGACTAGCTTGCCTCCCCTTCCCCCTCCAGCTCCCATGGCTGTGAGGTTGGAAGGGGGAGGCCCTCTCACTGCTAATCCTCTTCCTCCGTCTCATTTTGCTCTCGTCTTCCACATCTTTTGTTCCTCCTGATCGGGCACCCGATTTCTACCTTCATCCGTCTCATTTAAAAACTGATTTTAAACAAGAAAACAATGATCTAATCGGTGAAGGCTTATTCCATTGTGACACCTTAGATTTGGGTGCCATCAAAGATTGATATTGCAACGCCGAGGATGGATTCTTCACCTTGAATCGTCCAACTTTGCTAGTGGCTGATATTATGGCTTCATTTACCATTGTTTGCATTGGCAGAACTACATGGTAACAACGGGGCTGAAGCCCCCCCCCCGAACTTTTGAAAGAATTTTTTTTTCATTGATTAAGCTTTTGTGGTTTGTTTTTAAGAGGATTAAGCCCCCCTGAACCTAGACCAGATGTTGTTAAGTTTAATTTCATTTATTATATAGAGGTTTAGCATATATGTTTGGTTAATTTAATTTCAGTTTGATTCGGTGAATATATAGAGGTTTAAAATAAGTTCTTAAAAAATTTAATATTATTTTACTAATAATTTTCTTTGGTGAATTCGATATAATTTTTGCATCCCTTGAAAAAAAATTATGATTTCGTCCCTGATTGTTTACCATAACACCCACCTGTATAGGAGGAAATTGATGATGGTGGTGGTGGATATTGGGGGTTTGGGGCGACAACAGGCGGAGAATCTCGTTGGGAAAGAGAAAAAGAGTAAGGTTGCATCCAACTAGGGTGGACCATGTAGCTGACAATTTGAGGAATTTTAGGGGTACTAGGGTACCTTCACTCATAAATAGTAATGACATTCAGGAAAAATAGCAAATAAAATGGCTAGAAAAGTAGCTAGAAAAAAATGGTGAAAATGATAAAAGTATACAAGCATACGAAAATGGTAAATGAACGGGACGTTTTCCTGCCCTTACTCTTGCCTTTACCCTACCCTTTTTCCAAAGTGTAAGCCGTAAAAATGACATTGTTTGATTGCAAAATAAATATCATAAATCAATCCACCGTTTTTTCGATCGACAGTGCTAAGGCGCCACAACTGGGATGTAAGACAAATATCACGAGCTTATATTACATATAAGTATGTGAAAAGCCTAATGAAGATATCCAAAGAACACCAATAAGTAAGCTTTTTTAAAGCGGCCGGTTGATGGGAGTTTCCGCTGAGGTTCCCTCGAGCTTATTAATCCAACAATCTTTCAAATTACGTATGCGAACCATATCTTATCCCTGTCAAAGTGGTACCCCAAGAAAATTTTGCAAATTCCCCTTCTGGACATTGGCAATTAGGAGAACTTGAAAAACGTTATTGTTCTGTTGGTTTTCCTATGAAGAGAGTACTCAGACTAGAAATTGTTATATTTGAATCAAAGTGTTTTAAAGTTGTACAGTAAGAAGAAAGCATCTGAAAGTGGTGACGAATAAGTTGAATTCCAAGTGCAGCAGTAGAAGATAATGTCGTTCCTATTTCTCCAGGTGAGTGAGAGAGAAAGAGGAATTATGTTACAAGCTGAGTTCAAGCAACAAGAGTTTGGAATGGTAACCCGTGTTTTGAGCCATTCTTTGGAAGATTGGTAGTCTAGATTACTAGCCACCTCACGTTGAGAGAACTCCAAATGGTGGTTATATTAGGACTTTGCAAAAGAAGGTGCACAATTGATTCGTCTGTACATGGCAATGGGTTGTGTTTTGGAGATCTATACCAGATAGAAAGCCTCACAATGGGGGTCTTCCTATGAGCTATTGACAAAGGAAAAAGGGAATTTATCAGGCAGATTAAGGTTCCAAACTGATTTCCAAACTTGAGGTTTGATGTTTTGGCTTTAAGGGGGTACAATTCTATCTTCCACTAATTTTTTTTTTCGAGTAGACGGTAGGCTGATAAAATTGAGAAGAATCTCTTATTGGCTTGTCGTTGCAAATACACGCTATCTTGTCTCTGAAGCCTGCTATATAAAGATGAATTCTTTTAAACACTTGGGCTATGTGGTTTGGGAAGAGCGAGTGAAGAGTTTGAAAATTCCAAAAGCTGTTTTGAATTAAATTAGAGACTCAAGTGTGTAATTGTCCTGAAATTTTGAATTACTTAAGAACGGATGAAAGATAATTATATACCCAGAAGTCACTCCAAAGATCGATAGACTTTCCATCATTAGCTTGCTACATAATTAGCTTTACTAGAGTAAGATTGCCTGCTTTTCTGCCTCACTGTGCCCCAAGAGCTCACGCGTAAAGGAAGATAATAGAGTTCGAGATTTATAGTACGGAGTATTCGACAGTAATAACTCTTGCAAGTAAGCTATAAGGCCCAAGTTAAAAGGTCTAGTATCACAAAAGTCTAACCCGCCATTAGACATGGGTCCACAAAGAGCAAGCCAATTTACTAGGTGTAGACCCCTCTTCGGACCACCTATAAAAGAAAGTGACTAAAACTCATATAGAGTTGATTGCTACCATAAACAAGGAAAAAGACATACTACAAGTGGTAAACAAGAAGTCTCATGGGAGCTGGAGAAATTAAGAGTGGCGTGGCCTGCTCTCTTGAGAAGCAAGCCTTGCTAACTAGAGCATCTAACTTAACTTTGTTGATTAAAGACCGAAAGAATTCGTTTTAGTTGGTCACTATATTTAGGGTTGTCCCAAAATATTGATTAACAGAACTTAATACATATTTTTCTTTTCTTTTTCTTTCTTTTTTTGCTTCAGAACGAAGCTAGTAAGTTCCTGCATGCAATACCCTCTAAGCGTCTTGGTGCACAACCAGAATACTTTACCAACTACGAACAAATGAACAATAAAACTTTTGAAGAATGAGACCATGGTAAAATATGGTGTATAGATGTATACAAATGTAGCTTTAGCCTTTTTCTTTACCCATTGTTTTTGGAAGTAGAATTGTAGCTCAAATATAGGGTGGAATGTAAGACTGGTTAAAGGGCAAAACAAATATTGAAGTCATTTTTCATTACCAGGCCCTAATGTTAAAGCACGTATCACTTCAGTGAAAATAATATATTGTTGTTATTTCACGATATATAACCACTTGAAAATAGAATTTGACTCAGCAAAATCGCTTAAATGGGACTAACCTTTACTCAACAACTTCTGATCCATGTCAGTGTCCTGTTCCGATATAAAATCACAACAAACAAATTGGCATGGGCCAAGTATCTCACCTTCTAAAGCACATCACTTGCACATCACACGCACAAACATTCAAACTTTGAAGCCTCTTTCCCTCTCTTCCATCATGAGGTCCAATACTTTGGTTCATTTGCTTTTTGTCACTTCCTTTCTCCCTCTTTAGACCCCTTGATTTAGTGGTTAGATGGGGATGATATGATGCTTTAGAAGATTCTCCATGAGACTAAGAAAAGCTAATATGCACTTCCATCGGTGGAGATTGGCTAAATTTATGTTGCTTTTGTGCGACATGGATGGTCCTTAACTTTGGCCTCTTTTCCAAAGTGAGCTGCTCAAATTCAAACCAAGTTTTGTGACTCGGGGTTCTGGCAGATATCCCACCACACGTGGCTATAAAGAGTTTTGCAAGTCAGCCGCAACGCCAAGTTAGTCCAGCATTTGGTAGTCACTGCATACACATCACAGATTACGACTTGGGCCCCAAAGAAGTAATAAATTACGTACTACGACCCATATATCCACACAGATGCCAACTTTTGATTGGTGGTTTTCCTCGCCCACGGTGCACGCTCCGTCGGCTGGGTAAAAGTTACTTTACGACAATCAGAGCAGCCGCAAATGTGCCTGTGGTGCCAAGTGCTAGCTGCATTTGTTAGTTAAGGGTGTATTTAGAACCGGGTCAATTGCGTTAGGCACCTTCAAGTTATCACTGTGTAGCGCTCTGTATCATAATCTGCATAAGTTTCATTTTTGAAAACTAAACACCTCTTTTGCATTCTCATTTTGTTTTCAGTTTCCTTCTCAACTGGCTATTTTTTTTCTTTTTTGCTCTAGATTCAATTTTTAACACCCTTGTAATTTGCATTTTCTTCTCCAAGCCAAAAATTTATCCCACACCAGTGACAGAGTCACAAACTTAGTTCAAGGTGGGCACCTAATAGCCAAAATATTTTTTTGCTTAAAATATCGTCGTCAATGAGTTAAACCTAACAAACTACGTGGGCAAAAGGGGCAAGAAGCAAGAACTCCAATTCGAACTTCCCAGTTCGTCAGGTGAGCAGTATATTCAACTTGTTCATGAAAACTCCAAATTCTCAAACCCTAATTACCAACTTTAGTGCTAAATTCTCCCCAAATGCCAAATTTTCACTTCCTATTGGGAGGAGGCAGTGGAGCAATTCCAGTAATCAGTGCAAGGATGGTGGCATTATGTTTGGAGAAAAAAGTTAGGGTTCTTCATCATTTTTAGGCTAAAAGGATTGTCGTGGAGAAATTAGGTAAGAACTGATAATTTGGAAAAGAAAATCTGGGGAGAGCGTCACTGCAAACCGTGACAAATCGACAAAGCTAGAGGAATAGATGAATTCGAGCAATACACTACGACTTCACCCATTCAACCACTTTAGCGTGACTGAATCTACCGTCTACGCGACTTTGTTGGTCGGCTGAGGTGGACCTACCGGTGGTTACAATGGGCCGTGGCGTTGAGGGCATAAGGTCGGTGAGGGGACTGCGGAGACGGTACTGTGCTCCGTGCCTTTCTCTATTATGTGGCTTTCAGACTTTGGAAACAAGGAGACTTTGAAAACAATAGAGAACAAAGAGAATTTTTTATGTTGACTTTAAGCGTAGACCTTTCTTTATTTATTTGTGTAGGTTTAGCATTTTAATGGCTTAAAAGACATTTTTTTGAACTCTTTAATTTTTAGATAGCTCAACATATAAAGTGACTAAGAATATATCTCTTTTAAGTATTTTTAAAAATTTTAAGTAGACACTTTTCTCATTTAGGATAAATATATACCATATAGAATAGAAAATTCACTGAAAAGCAGTTGGGCACCGGCCCACCTATGCTCCCCATTCCCTGCGCCCCTGATTCTAGCCACCTCTGAAGCACCACAATTGTTCCATCAAACTTGCACCACAACCATCATCCCTATAATCAGATTCAAAGCACCACCACCATCAATTAGAATTTCAATCTTTAAAACTTGTACACATAATAAATAATAATTGATTTGTTTTGAGGAGATAAGCTTTTGTGAGGAGCAACAACAAGAGAGACGTCATTGACATGGCGATGCTGGGCATATCTATGGGTGGTGCCTGCGTTAGGGTGGCAACAATGGGGCAAATATGTGGGTGGCGACGACCCTAGCTGAGGTTGCAATGGTGCGTGAAGTCTGAGTGGTTGTCGATGGCGGTGGTGCATTGAGGTCCAATTGGTTGTTTGTGGCAGCGGGGTGGCGACAATTGTTCAAATGTGTAGGTGGTGACAGCTGTGGGGTGGCAATGGTGGACCAGATCTATGGGTGGCAACGACGGGTGTAGTGGCTGTGGGCAGAACTGTGGATGGCGACAACAGTAGGGTGGGGACAGTGTAGCAGACCTATGGTCGCGCAGCTGTGGGGTAACAACGGTGGGACAACCTGTGGGTGGCCACAGTGGAATTCAGAGGCAGCCGATGTACTGGTGGAAATAATGTAACGAGGAATGAGTTTTACAAAATGTGAGTATCAAATTACATCAAAATTGTCTACCAAAATTAATTTTTTTAATTTAGAAAACTGAACAAGTAATTAAAAGCAAAAACTGTCAAATGCTACCTAAGTCTGTCATTAGTTGCTGAAATGCCAAGTAAATTTTGCTGGAAAGATATACATATTAACCTACTTCACGCCAAATAAAAGACTTTAATGACCTCTTTTTTTTTTTTTCTTTCGGGTGTGGGGGGTGTGAGAGGGGGGTGCAAATATGAGAATGACATTTTATCAATAAAAGATTGCAGAGTTTTTAAGCGTTTCGCCAAGGGCATTATAACCAAATAATAGGCGACGACATATCTCCCTGACTCAATTAACACATATTGACACTCAATTACCTTATCCCCAATATATTTTCTACCGAGTAATTCCATCTTCTAGTTGTTTGCACAATTTTTAGTTTTCAAGCTTTTATTGCCAGAGGCTTAAGAGGTGTAACTGCACCCTTTTTTGGTGATAAATAAACTTTCCACCGTCTATGAAAAGATTTTCTCACTTTTATGATGGATTTTCTTAGTTCTCTAGACGTGTTTTTAGGAGATCTTTCAGCATCAACAGTGTCCTAATAAAGGCTACAAGATTACCAAAGCAGGTTGATTTTCACCTACTAAAGCAAAAGAAATGGACCTCTCCTTTGAAATTAGCGGATAGAGACATAAAGCAACATAACCTGAATAACAAGGAGACATGTTGTGCTACATCATGCATTTCAGACAACCGACTTCCAACTACCCCAAACTTTGCAGAAGAAAAATGGGACCTCCACCTTTTCTCGTTTGCTGCTATTTTGAATGTAATCACCGGGAGCGGGTGTGAGCTTTCGAAGCGTACGGTCCAAGGTAAAAGCTCGACTACTACTATTGAAGAATCTTACAACTAAAGTTTGAGAGGCGCATACACTAAATATATTCTGAATTTATTTTATGACGTTCTTCTTTAATTATTATGCTAAACTCATATTAATAAACAAGCGACTTCTTACAACAAAAGAGAAATACATCTGAAAGGAATATTTCAGCTGACACAGCAAGCATGCACATGGGAAGTACTGAATTCATATGTGAGGGGCGGGAGTGTTTAGATATACAGAGTTAATTAGTAACTAAAAAAATATACAGATAAGTCCTTCTTAAAATCGTAATATTGGATTTAGGTACATGTAAATACTGACTTTATTTATTTTTTTTTTCACTTTTTAATTAAAATTTATTTATCTAAAATCCCTATTTGAGTTAATATATATATCTACTTACAAAATTTATTTCAAGAATTCACATTAGGTCGATTGAAAAAAACTTAAGGGAATGACCTACGAATGGAATAGTATGTATCTCCAATGAAGGAATTTATTCCAATGAAGGAATTTAAATTAGTACGTATTTTAAACATTTCAACCATTTTTTAGTTAAACAACAAATTTTTATATCATTGGATAAGAATCTGTCTTCTTAGTTACATGGGTAGCTAGGCTACTTTCTAATTAGACCAACATACATATGAGTAAACTATTACACCCATAAAGATACTAAAATAACTACGAGTGTTTTAGCCTATCACTTAATTACACTAAAATCATATTTGAATAGTTGGCAGATTCAGCATCAATCTCAAATTGTTTGCTATCTAACAACAAGCAGACTTCTTTTTTGCTTTTGATCTTTGAACAAATAACTAACAAATATACAAGATTAGATTACGCTAAGAAACGATACAAGAAACATCAAATAAAACTCCCCTAGATCTAAATAAGAAAAACCATCAATTGCAGTTTCATCCTTTTTTTTTAAAAAATTTACAAAAGCCTACTCTATAGCCTCCCTCAAAAGTTAAAAAAGAAACTCTGCCGAACAATCCAGAACCTGGAGGTTACTCCGAGACCCAAGGTCCATTCTATCAGAGATAGGCGTGAAAGCCACGTCCACCACAATAACCAACATCAATAGAGAAGCCACTGCAAATCTCGACGGAAATTAAAGTGCTAACGGCAATGCCCCAGTCGTGCACCAAAGATTACAAAACAAGATGCCGGCCTCCAAACAATCTAAACTAGGAACCAAAAAATCCAACAAACGGATGAAAAAAACTGCCATAATAGAGAAGAAATGATCCAGGGGAACCACTACTTTGGAACAAGTGGTGGCACAACTTGATGAAACAGGGACGCCCGAGGAGGAAAAAATACAATTAACTAATACGCTACAGATTTTAACATGCCAGCCAAAACCCTAACACAGGAAGTTTAGACATCTTAGACCGATATGGTCGACACACTTCGTTGACAACACTGTTCAAATCTTTACTGATAAAAGTAAAATGCAAGTAATGAAAAGTAGAGCGCATATCACGATCTTCTATTTCTATTATAATCCAATTCCGTAAGTGAAATATGTTAATACCCGTTTGCCAAAAGTTTGAGATGACCAACTTATTTTTCTGCACTGATAAGCTCTATTCTCAACTTTATGAATCAATTCACCATTAGGTTGTCATTTCACATTTGTTTTTTCTTTACAAGCAACGAAGCATGCTGTGGTGTACCAATTGGGAACAGACTGTTTCATAACATCGGCAGCCTTATTTAGGCGTATAATAATTGATTGAATAATGATACTGGACAAACTTTTTTTTAAAATTTCAGAAGCAGTTGGTATAATTCTTTAAAGTTTATATATGCTTTGTCAAAAGTTAAAATTATTTTAATAGTAAGATTAAGCCATCCTATTCCCATCATGATGCTAATTATAGTTTACGTGGATCATACAAAAATAATACTCCAGTATTAGTAATATGATTAAGTCAATCTCTACAGGTCGACACAGTCGGCCGTTGATCATTGTTGATAAGAAGACTTCTTTTTTCCAATTGGAGTATAATTAGGAAGCCACTTGGGCAGATAATAGTTTAAGAAAAGCAATAATACAAGTGTTTAACTTAGGAGGGTTCTATCCTCGAAGTTCAACTATATTCCCGCTTAGAACTTGCACCAAAGATTAGTTTTTTTTTTATATAATTTATTTAGGAAATTTGTAATTTCGTTCCAAACTTATACTGACCCTACTTTGTCTCGTATAGTTAGTGCCGACTTAAAATGGGATCAGTTTAATTAAGGAGTGCGATCATCGTCTCTCATTCTTTACTTATACATTAAGAGTCCATTTAAAATTGATTCTGAAAATTAAATTTTAGCCTAAATTTTACAATCAATTTTCAAAATTAAATTTAATCTGCTTTAAAGGTAATCAGTTTGTTGTTTGATAAAGGCAGTTGTAAACTAACTTAAAGTTATAAAAAAAGTTTGACTAAAAAGTGCTTATATCAGTTCTATTATGGCAAAATGACCATAGATGATACCTAATAAATAAATTTTTGATATACATTTAGTTAAGTGATGTTAACTTAACTTTCATTTATACATAACCATAGTATACACATAAATTATGAAAAAAACTATTTTCACCCGCTTACAAAAGTTGTGACTTCTTGATTTAAATTAAAAATTCCAAGAGTCTCATAATAGTGCTTATAGTACGATAGCTTTTCCAAGTTAAAGGGTACGACATGTCTTTTTGTGAGAGATATGAGGATAGTGTGGTAATTAGAAGGTCAAATCTGATTATGAAAAATTGATTATCTCATAATACTAACTTTTCAGGATAGTGGATTAAATCAAATTTTAACTTTTTAGAACATATTAAATCTCTAAGTTTTTTTTTGTTAAACACTCACATTCCTGATTTAATCTAGATTAAATCAGGTTTAGTCATCTCAAAATCAATCACAAACACCCTTTAAATCATGGCCCACCTCTTCTCTGATTTATTGATTTAGTGAAGCGGGGCGCCTAACCTCGTGCAGTAAATTTAGAGTCATTTACAAGAGAAAAGGTCTCAGCAAAACAATTTTAATTTTTTTTGCCTCCTATTACTACTATGAGTTAAAAAAAAATGATGACTTATATGATAGAACATGCAAATTGTTCCTTATTGCCTAGTAAATAACCCCAAAATCAGGTTTATCATGCGGTCTGCAATTTGGTATAATTGTCGGTGGGCTGGCATACCAAATACGCTTACCATTATCACATCACAGTTTTAAAAACAAGTGATATATTGTCTCGGGAGCTTCACAAATAGGACACGTAGGATCTACCCTTCCTCCCACTATTTGCTCCAGTGCGTATATATGAAAGTAGAAGTTCACATAATTTTCTTACTACTATATTTCTGAAGACAAGCGATTACCCAGACTCCCACACTTCAATAGAAAAAAAAGAAAAAGGAAATGGAGGTAGAAGTCATGGGACAGCTAGCATTTGAATTTGGCTGCAAATAGTCTACGCAAAACAGCTCTCTCCTTTGATTTACAAACCACTGTCAACTGCTAACCCACCGAACCCGGCAAATAAATTATTATTAAAACACTAATTCTGCTTTTTTCACTATTTCATTTCATTCAATAAAAAAGTATGATGAGGTTGTCGCGTTTGATTCCTTTTCACAGCTAATCGGGTGGCAGTCCAGTCAACTTGGGATTCTGCACCCACCGTCAACACCATGAGTCTCCACCGCACAGCAATATGTTTGAGTTTCCTGGAATTACTTTCATTTCATTCTTAAAACAAAATGGGTCAATACTCAATACGGCAAAAGCAGAAAATAGAAGAAGAATCAGGCTAATTGCATCATTTTGCTAACAAAAAGTAGGTCTTTGAGAAGTTTTAATAAGAATGAAGCTCAATATTTGCTTGAAACAATTGTTACTTGGTTATCGGCCAGCATCTTTTAATAGAATATCAAGAAAGGCGTTATAGCACTTCTGATAAACTAGTACTCATTTCATTTTACTGAATTGCATCATCTGACATTTTGTCCATTTCTAAGATAAATTTTGCTCGTAAAAAGATTTTAACGCTAAATTTGAATCAATTCAATGAGAATATCATACGAAAAGTCAAGTGCAGTATGGTTAATTCGTAGATCTTTTCACAGTGCATTTGGATGAGATAATTAAACCAGAGATTCCAGTTTGACGGAATAGTTGAAAATATAAATTTACCAAATTCTAGAAGAGATTTGAAAATGAGATTTGGTATATCACAAATGTAACTGCATTTTGAGTGAAAGTGACTCTCTTTTATCTTCAAAATTTTAATTCACTTCTTTCTTAAAAAAGAAAAAGAAAAAAAGAGAGAGATCTTCTTTCATTAGTTTGTAACCATATAAATCGAATCATCAGAGTTTAATTTTTTAGATCTAAATTCACGTATAAATTAATTTTATTAAAAAAATCTGAATTTGCAATTCCACAAAATTATAAATTAATAAATTTTAAAATAAATGAATCGTAAAATATAAAATATTCTAAAATTCTTCATCTAAACATATTTTAAACCTTTTATCAAACAACTGAAATCATTCTTTTCATACGTTGTGCATCCCCAGTTCTAAGTGGCCGGAGTCCTGGGGCCGATGTATCCGGGAGAAACGCCACCAGATTCCTTACTTTTCACCGCCAAACTAATCAAACGCTTAACCGACACCATCAAAGCACTCGAACATTCTCTCTCATCTGAAACTCGTACTCTGCAGTCACAGGCCATAGAATGTCACCCACTTCCCGAATCCTCCAGATCTCACGTTCAATTATCCTCCCTCCCTCTCCATCTCCCTCTCTCTCTCTCTCTCTCTCTCTGTGTAACGCCGCCACCATAAATCACTGAGATAGAATTCACAAAACCACCAAAAAAGGGAAAAAGAAAAGAAGGAATATCTGTCACACTACCCTACAAAAACCTCCGTGTGTCCAACCATTCTCTCTCTCTCTCTCTCTCTCTCTCTCTCTCTCACACGCACACACACACACACACACACACACGGGGTTACATATTCCGGGGATACAGTAAAATGCTCCGCCTCTAGCAGGATGGTGGACGACGACGTTCCGAGGACGTTCCGAGCGCTGGTCGAGAGCGCGGACCGGAAGTTCGCCAGGGTCCGGGACGCTCCGGCCTACGGGCGCGGCCCGAACCGCTACTTCCACAAGGTCTTCAAGGCGTACATGAGGCTGTGGAAGTACCAGCAGGAGAACCGGGCGGCGCTGGTCGAGGCCGGCCTGCAGCGCTGGGAGATCGGCGAGATCGCCTCGCGGATCGGCCAGCTGTACTTCGGCCAGTACATGAGGACAAGCGAGGCCAGGTTCCTGCTCGAGTCGTATATATTTTATGAAGCGATTTTTAACAGGGTCTATTTCGAGGGATCGAAGGATAGAGGGGTGAGGTTCAAGGAGTTGAGGTTTTATGCCAGGTTTTTGCTGGTCGCTTTGATTTTGAACCGGTGGGAGATGGTTAAGGTACTTGTGGAGCGGTTCAAGGCTCTCGTTGACGACAGCAGGGCTAATTTCCGGGTACAAATTTCGCTACTTGTGGTCTATGTGGTTTTATCTACTTCTGATTGCTCGAGTTGAGCTACTTCTTCCTTGGCTTTGGATACCGTAATTTCATTTATTTGAGGTTATTGTTCTGTCCAGTTCGTATGTTCTTGCTCCAGGGCTTTTCTTATGTCGGACGTGGGAGTGCGTTGGTCGGTTGTTAGAAGCGAAATAAATGTAGGCTACTGCACTATTTTCCTGTGTGTTTCTGGGGTAGTTAGACGATTAGGATTTTATTGGTTGATGGATTGGAGGTTTTCCCATTAATGAATTGAAAAGCAGGGACTTGAATTCTTGAATAATTTGGTATTTGTTGAAGGTGACTTTACGATACTATTAAGTGTTATTTATGTTTATGAGTGTGTAATGAAGAGGATAACTGAGTGATTTGAGTTTCCCGAGCTAACTAAAAAATGAGGGGCAGCGGTTACTGAATAGGATGCAATTGTGTCTGAATGCATGCGATGCTTTTGGACACTTTATAGCTTGATATGTGCCATGCGTCCGCCCTTTTTTCGGATAAGTAATGTTCTCTTTTTTTATGTTCACTTTTCTTTTGCTTTTTGTTTGCGAGGAGGGGTGGCATTCTTTGTAGCGGGAAAGTGGTACAGGGGGCAAAAGCATGCCCCAAGGATGGGCTCGTGATTCTCGAACACACCACAAGTAATCACATCCTTGAAAGGCATTGACCAAACAGTAGGCTGGAGGTAGGAGACAGAGCAGTCCTGTTGAGGTCTGAAGGGCGCCGTTAGAGCCTGCGGCACGGGGGAGACGGGGAAAGGGGGGGCACTGTTCATTGTGCAGTAAAGAGAACGCACTAATGTCATAGAACATTGGGGTTTCAACCCCTTCAATTAGGAGTTATGACCCTCATTGATATGGGGAGGAGATCACTTAGGGGCAAATAATCGACTTGGCCAAGCAATTGCATTTATGGAGACCATCATTCCTAGGGTGAATAGGGATTAGCCTCGGTGCGCCATGGGTGCAGGCCATCGCTGGTGAGGTGGCCCGACCACCGGACTCTGACTTGAATTAAATGCATTCCTAATCCGCATTAAATTTGACACGACGCTTCGTGGATAAAGCTGTGTTCACATGGGAACGCACTTCCCCAAGCTAGCAGTCGGGGTCTTTCTCTTTTGACTGATACTCTTTACCCCAATTTTCACGCCAGCATGCCACGCCCTAGACCAGTACGAGGAAGACCATGCATTAAGCTAATTGGAAATGCCTTGCCCTGGTGCGCCTGTCCCAGTCTCCAGTCCTATACCCTTTGATTTATCCCAAGCAGCACTCTCTCTGAAACGTAGTCAACTCTGAGTTGTGTGCTAATCTATTGGATATCATTCCGACACTAGCGTACTGTGAAACAACCGCAAGGCTGAGATCCCTACGGAAGTTGTGAGCACCAAGGGAGCGTCATGCCCCTCCCCAGCTAAAAACGCGGCATACTAGGTGGCATGTCCCACTATCTGCGCCCCGTGGATGCTTCCATTGAGGCAGTCCATGCATAGGGGCCAGCGAAGTGGAGGGCATTGACCTATTGACACCCCCAACACCCCCCCCCCCCCAACACACACAGACACACTCACACTCACAACGCGCGTGCGCGCACAACCACACGCGCACAGCACTATCCCTTTATACCGGTTCCAAGGACAGGATACTTGTGTGGGATGGAATTCCCTTTCCATGAGATACATGTCGAGCGGGTAACTGGCAGGGCTATGGGTAGAGAAACCAATATCAACAGTGAAACGTTGAGACTCACGTGGAATAATTAACCTTGGGGAAAGAGAGTTTAAATATTGTACTTTCTAATGCAATTATTTGGGATTCATTTTCTCCAGTTTATTTGTTGATGGAGTGGACCTCAATTCCTCAAATCATGCTTCATATAAGCCAATCACATTCCTTATTGTTTAGTTATGTATTAAACCCTCTGCACGTTACGAATTAAAGTTGTTCAAAATAGAACTGTGAATGCAGAGATCAAATAGCCAATGAGGCTACATAAGCAATAAAAACAGTGAAGGAAGAGGGTTTGCAATCCTGTATTATGGTTCTAAGTTAAACAAACATGGAGAAATGAATTTGATGAGCATTGCTTGAACGAGCATGCTTTGTTAAATTGATAAAGTATTCCTTCAATACTGGAATTATCAATAAAGTACTTGAACCAACTGTCACAGTACTCGATAAATTATCAACTTCTGTAGGCGCAAAGTTAAAACATTCTGGCATCTCTTCTATTTCATATGAAGTGTCTTCACTGATTGAAGAACAGTTTTGCTTGGAGAAAATTTTGGAGTGTTTCTGAGTTCAACGATAGTGGCAGAAATGAAAATATGAATTTACACCTTCACTGTTAAATAGTCAAAAGCGGTATTTATCATTTGTCCATGGAGAATTATCTGATTCAGAGCTGTACTTCCAGGAAACCAACTTCAAAGAATGGAAGCAGGTGGTGCAAGAAATTATCCGATTTATGAAAGTTGATGTAGCCTACATGAACACTAGGATTTTGCGATATTGTTCATCATTGGATTCTTATCCTGTTTCTCTTCCACATGTGGCCCGTTTTCATGCAAAGAAGGTTCTGAAGTTTCGAGATGCACTGCTAACAAGCTATCATCGGAACGAGGTAATTTCGTTAACATGTATAGCCCTTAGTTCTTCTGTAAAACATAATCTTCTCTAAGATGGCCACTTTAAACTGTTCATGGATTACGCTTTCAGGTTAAATATGCAGAACTTACTTTGGATACTTTCAGAATGCTGCAGTGTTTGGAATGGGAACCAAGTGGATCTTTCTATCAGAAGCATCAAACTGAATCACGCGAGAATGGTGCTTCGTCCGACTACTCTGGAACTTCTGGACTAATTGATATAAATTTGGTCGCTGATATGACAGATCCAACTTTGCCTGCAAATCCGAGGAAGGTTATTCTCCATCGGCCATCTGTGACACAGTTAATAGCTGTGAGTGCTAAAGCTTTAACATTGCTATATCTGCTGTTTTCACATTGCTTTGTGATGAGACCCAGTGTTCACACCCCCTCTGATCACGGATCATGAAAATTACTTAAGTAATGAATTGAAACAGTTAAACTTTATTTTTCTCGGTGGTCTATTCGTTGTGGGCTTGAGACAATTTTCTGATCTATTCCGCTTCAAAATCCTGACCTTGCTCAATTTGTTCTTGCACCCGTCATTACGTTCAAGTCTTTTGAATGAGGAGTAGCATGCGCTTGCGATGGAAGTTACATTTGTGTATTTTGTTTACTTAAAAAAGTCATTTAAATGAAAAACTGTTTCCTTTTTTTTTTCCTTTTTGCTGGCAACTTGCAGTGTGTGGTAAGAAATACGATATAGTAGTTGTGTATATAGTTTATTGGAATAGCATCCGACGAATGGTTGTCTTAAATGTTTCATTTACACATTGTCTTGCCTTTAATTCATGGCCAGGTTATTGCCACGATCTGTGAAGAGCTCCCTCCCGATAGTGTTATGCTTATATACTTGTCTGCCTCAGGTTACTTCTGCCTTTCACTTGTTATATAAACTTGAGCCACTTATAGCCTTCCTATCTTAGAAAATGACACCGGTGATGCTATGCAGGGAAGACTGGTCATGGTAATCTTTCACAATCCGAGAGCTCTGGAAGCTCCAAAAAATCTTCCAAGCTCAATGTTCTTCCTCGTACATTCCCTGAACAAAATAATTTTAGGCCCGGAGTACATGTAAATGGCAAGGGGGAGTCGGCTCTCCATTTCGAGAATTCTTTGTGGTTGGGTCCTAGCAGAAGTGGAGGTAGGAGTACGCATCTTCCCTTTCTTATGACGTTGCTGGGGACCTTGTGCAAAAGATAGTCCTTATACGTTATGCTCGGTTGGAAAATTTTGTTATGATTTTCAGGTTCCAATTGTCTCTACCCCGGCGACATAATTCCTTTTACCAGAAAGCCCCTTTTCTTAATTATTGACAGCGACAACAGCCATGCATTCAAGGCAGGTTTGTCAGAACTTTTGTATAACTTGATGCACTCTAGATAAATTGATTTTGGGAAGTGGCCAGGAAAATTGATGTGAATATAAAATGAGAACGTTGCATGCATCGCTATCACCAACAAGAAAAGACGTAAATTGGAAAGGTATTCATGACCTAATAAAATAAGTTTTACATTCGGATACTGGAAACTTTAACTATACCAGCCGTGAGAGGGGACGACAAATAATATGACGGGATCTTAAAGAAAGCAATGATACTAAAAGTTATTAGTCCCTATCCATGCGATCCATCCTTTCTTTGTGCTTTACATAGTTGGATTTCGTTCTGACTCAACAAGCACATGCAAATCGGACCTTCTTTTGTGAATTACAACTTCCGGATTGCCCCACTCTGCTCAACAGCTACTGCACCAGCCACTTGCCTCATTCTTTCAAAGGCCGTTTCCAAGAACCACTTTCTATATGCCACATGATTGTCCTTCCCAAAGAATCATGCTTCATTTTGTACACCAGTTTGTACTCTTTGAAGAACAACTGCAATTCTATTGAGTAAATTCTGTGTAGAAAAGGCACCAAAGGCTTAATGTACTTGGCAGAACTGTCCAAAGAAGTAAAAAAGACCATGTTACTGCATTACTATCCCATTTGACTTGCCCAGGGTCTTCACATATGTTCATTGCTTTCCAGGTTCTGCATGGTGCAGAAAGGGGGGAAACAGCTGCTTTACTTCTTTCTCCTTTGAGACCAACATTCAAGAGACAGACTGATATTGATGAAACACAAATTCGTAGCCAGTTCAGCTTGTTTTTGACTGCACCCTTGCAGGCATTCTGCCAAATGGTTGGGCTTACCTGTTCTGATACTGATGTGGTAAGTTGATTGCAAAAATTTATTAACTCCTTACAGAGCTCTGTTAGACGACTCATGGGCTCTATTTCCAGGATGTTTATGATGATGCTGACAACATTATCTCTGCTGCATTCTCGGGCTGGGAAATGATACTATGTTCATCAACTAGCCTTGATCTTGTTTGGGCTCAAGTCTTATCAGATCCATTTCTGAGACGGCTTATTCTTAGGTGATTTTCTTCCATTTTTAAGTATGTTCGTGTAATTCATTATGGGGTTTCTGAAGCTTCTGAACACATGGCAACTTTTTTGACAAACATTTTGTGATCTTGCAAATATAATTGTCTTCATCGTTCTTCAGTGGCTTATGTTTCACCTTGTTGAATCAATTCTAGGAAAGGCTCGATACGTATAGTAGGTTGAGGACTGTCAATGTGTGGAACGACCTCCCGATCGCTTTAATATACTCATTTGTAGAAGCTCTTATTGTCAAAAGGCAATTGCATTAAGTGAGAAGCCACAGAAATATTGTCTACTCATCATACTGCGAAGGGTCTGACGGCTCCTATTGTTTATGGGACTCTACCCCGGAAATCTAATTGACTAGAGCCTTGTCTTCGTGAACTAGTTTGGAGATGATATTGATGTAGGGGTAGAATCAACTTACAGATATGTGTGAACTGCTATTTTTACAACCTTCTGTAGCTTTTAGGGGATTCAACTCCCAGTGTTGGTTGGATACTCATATCGTGCTGCTTTAACTTTTGACGTAGTGTCACGCTTTAAAAGATTAGAGAGATGTGATCATGACACATCTCTTGAATGTTAGAACCTAATGTGGGATATCAATGGGACAGATTGTGATTTTGGCATTGAATGACATGGGACATTAGCTATTATACCAGTTCTTAAAAGGGTATTAACAACAGTCTTCCTTACTCCATTTTTGTTCTATGATATCCTCTTATTCAGATTCATCTTCTGCCGAGCTGTGCTTGCCCATTATTGTCCCCGCAAAGATAGTGATCAGCATGTGCCCTTTTGCCTACCTGAACTTCCCAATTCCATGTCTCCAAATTTCGAAGCGGTGCAATCAGCTATTATCCGACTTGCAGGCCACCTTAAGGTTGCTGACTATTTTCACTTTGATGGCTCGTAATTATTTCCAGAATGTAGATGCAGGTTTAAACGACGGGATTGCCGCAATATTTGGGAAAAAAGTTACTACATTGATTTGGTGGGAACATCCCAGAACTGTGCTAGTGGGCTTTCAATGAGGATTCAACAAGACAAACCAGTCCTGGAAATACAAGGACTTTTCTGGTGCCTGGTGGGATGTAAATCAAGTTGCCTTTGCACAATAGACCTATTTTCCTCCGGTGGCTTAATTGGTTTCTGTGCAGCGTATGCTAGCGCCTCAGTGGATGAACTCTTCTACACTTGTGTACAAGTTGATTGCTATTTTACTTTGTTATATACGTTAGGACTTTGTTGGTGCTAATTTGTTTATACCTTTGTAACGGAGAGGATTTTTTTTCCTCAATCTTCTTGTCCATCGCTCTCCTTTTTTCTGGAGGAACTGTATCCAGTTTTCATATGGGTATGCTGCTTGAAAAGGTAGCTTTTAGGTGTGCTGAAATTCATAGGAATATCTACACTATTATCAAGGAAGAGAACTTTTACACTTCGGAACTCATTCTTTCAGGAATTGGATTTTAAATTGTAAATTTGATTTGAAATTCATTTCTTATTGCTTTGTTTAGAACAGAAGGGAATTGAAATCACAGAATTTCTGTTTTGTGTTCGGAAGAGAGACAATATTAAAAGGTAATGAATTTTTAGACTAATATATCCTCAGCATATTGAAACACAACTATGATAAGTTGTTTCACATGTATTGATGAAAGCATATGGTAGCATTGGTGTATGAGTTGTAGTTGCAATATGAGTGATAGTGCAGCGGCACGGGTGATGGACATGGTGAGGATGGTGTGGCGTTATCAGCAGGGTGGTGGGGTGGTCTAAAGTGATGGTTACAGTGGCAGTGTTGGTTGTGTTATTAGGGCGTCATTAGTGGCCATCTGGTGATCACAACAGCGATGGTGGTGGTGTCGTGATATCTGTGGCAGTGGTGATGGTAATGGTGGTAGTGTTATTCGGGTGTCACTAGAGATAACGTTGGTGACAGTAATAATGGTGGTAGCAACAACGATGATATGACGTTGGTGTGGTACCAAAGACAATGGTGATGGTTTTGTATCAACGATGGTGGCGGTGAGACAGTCTTGTGATGGTCACGGAAAGTAGTGATGGCGGTGATATTAGGGTTTTTCACTAGTGGTAAGTCGGTAACATCAGTGATGGTGTGGGCAGCAGCGACAATAATGGTTATGATAACACTGGTGTGGAGGCGACAGAGACAATGGTAGTCTACTATTGGTGGTGGTGATGTAACACACTAGTGGTAGCGGCAGTGATATGGTGGTGTGTGGTGGTTAGTGTAGTGGTGGGTGTGATAATGATAATGGTGGTAGCGATCAGGACAATGGTGATAGTGGTGGCAGTGAAGTGATGTGGCAGCGATGTTGATCGTTGTGATTGTGATGGTGTTGGTGGATTCATTAGTCGTGAACATTAAAGAAATTATAAAATAGGGTGCATAAGTGTTTTTAGTTTAAGTAAATTCGAATCCCATGAAATCCGACCGTTTTCAATTGCATTACATTATAGGTAGAGGAACACTCACAAAATCCAACTCCAATTCTTTTTTAGTACTCCAAACAACTATAAACAAGTATATGAAATGAAATTTTATTAATCACATGGTTCCAAACACACTCTTATAGTACTAATGCCTTTTTTGAAGTTTTAGTTATACTCCTCATAATGTAATAATTTCAAAATTTTAAAAAATGTCAATCAAGGCCACCATGGGGAACTATCAAAATGTAACAATTAACCGCTTCATTCCATTACGATTAAAACTTCTTCTCTATTATTATTATACTACATCAATACATCTAAAACCTCAACATTTTTACTTCAGTTCCACTGCTCCTTCCCTCTAGGTCTTTGTTTCATGATAAAATCATTTCCTTTATAATGCCTTTTTTTTATTTATTTATCTATATCAATTAAATTTGCTAACCTATCGCTTGTGCCAACGAGCTCTGGTGCTTAATGAAGAATCTACATGTTTGTGTATTATCCTTTTTTGTTGTTGTAATTCTAGTTGGCTTAGGAATGCTTGACATGGTAGAGCCAACTGTCCTCTCTTCAACCAAATCCCCATCTTCCCTATAGTACAGCCTCTCTCTCGTCTTTCGTCACCACCATCAATTTCCTCAAATGGGTGGTGGCGCGATTGTTAAGGTTTGCTTGTGGTATTCAAGTTTTATCCAAGTGTTTAGCTTAATTGGTTTGAGCCTATGTTTTTGCACGATTTTAGACTTTAGTTCATATAAAAAAGAGAGTTGATACACAAAAATAGCAAACTAGTTATATAATTACACAACATTACTAAGCAAAAGGTGTGATGAAGCATGTTAATAAGAAACTCTAACTATAATTATGAAGCAACCTGGCAAATACTCAGGACATAATCCTCCTATGAGCATCATGAAAGTGATAGCCACTCCTGGTAAGTGGAAGAGTTTGCCTCACTCGCCGTATGAGCAACAGTTTGACCACAGGTAATATGTCTAGATTCCATGTAAGTATGTTGCACCATCAAACCTAGAGCAACAACACCATATCCAACTCCTCAACACCCGCCATCTGCGAGAGAATCTGAGTTAGTATGGATGGTTATATGCTTTAAAGAGTGTTGTTGAGCCCATAAGCATGCTTTAAGTATAGCTATAGGCATGCCGTAGAAAAACTGGAGGCTGAAGATTGTAGTGACCCTGTTGTTCTCCATGTTAGAATTTGTTTTATCTTATTTACAAATTCTTTTAGTAAAGCTTTAAAACCTTACTTTATGTTCTTTATTTATGTTGGTCAATGTAACATATTATATTAAAACTTTGTCATAATTTTATTCATAATGTTTTTGACCGTTGTTATTTATTATGTGTGTAACTCCTAGTCTTCTTCTACTATAAAAGGAGACTACTCCTACCATGGAGAACACACATATCAAGACATATGCTTGATATTTTATATATATTCTCTACATTCTATATACTTTGATTTTTGGGCAACTTGATCGGGCTAGTTCAACAGTCTTTCTGTGGACGCACACATAGAGAAGGCGACGCTGCGAGCCTTGGGTTTTATCTTGGAGGATTTATCGTTCGTTGGAACCCGTAGGTAGGGAGACGATAAAGCCTTTAGGACAACGACTTTATCGCGACTCTCACAGGCCAGCGTTAACTTACTTTAATTTCTATATCTTGAAATTGCATGCTAGTTAAAATACTTGACAAGTTGTTTATATATATATATATATATATATATATATATATATATATATATATATATATGCTTATAATATGTTTAATATATTTAATTAGCAACAAGTTTTGATTATTTTCACGGTTAGATAATTATATGTTTTAGTCATATTTTGTGATCAATTGATATGAGAAATTGATGTAGCAAATCTAAGCTATATTTTCCAACAATCTAAAGGCTTTATAGTAGCTTTGATTTGTATATGTTTGAGAAACTGAGTTTACAATTTTATTGTTTTGTTAAATTGCAATTTTGGGCTAAGATTTATTAACTTAGTATTACTGTTCATAATTTTTTAATTTATTAGCCATATTGTTCACGTAAATTACTGTTCACATTCTTGAGATACTGTTCACATAGTGTTCATTACTGTTCACAGTACTGTTCATACTGTTCACATAAAAAAACTGTTTTGACTTTTCAATACATAATTTAATTCCTTTAGATAAAGTATTGATAAACTCTTTTACTACTAATTTTTTTTAGTCAATTATTTAGATAAAGTATTGAGACCTAGCATTTTTTTTTGTTCTCATAGTTAGTTTGCTTTGCCTTAGCTATTCCTATGGCATCTTATGATGCAACCATCACCCTTAAACCCGAAAAATTCAATAGACAAAATTTTAAAAGATGGCAAAGACAAATAAAATATTGGCTTACCGTTTTAGGCTTCATCTCGGCTATAGAGGAAAACAATAGTCAATCTCGGGAGTCGAGTTCTTGGTATACTCCCGAACAAATTAAATTTCATTGCCATAATAGAATCCTAAGTGCTCTTTCGGATCGTCTTTATGATGTATATCATGCTACAAAAAGTGCTAAGGAACTTTGGAATCTCTTACAAGGTAAATATGGCATTGATGATGCCGGTATAGAACGCTTTAATGCGTCTACGTTTAACAAATTTATTATAGTCGAGGGAAAAGCAATTAGCAATCAAATTCATGAGTTTCAAGACCATTTAAGGGCTGTTGAGGAGAATGGCTCTAAGTTTAGTGAGGATTATAAAGTGTCTTGCCTTATAGACAAACTTCCTCCTTCTTGGTCCGACTTTGCTAAAGGTCTTAGACATAAACAAGGAACCTTAACTTTGACCCAAGCTTTCAATTCCCTAAGGATAGAAGGAAAGCATAGGGAAAGCATCAAACATAAGGAAGTAACGTCGAACCAAGCTAATTTGGTGGAAAATAATATAACTTCAAACACACCACACCATCTTAGACCTAGGGGGAATAACTTTAGAAACAATAATAGGCGGAACACCCAAGGCAACAATAATTTCCATCGAAGAAACTCCCACCACAACAACGTCCTAGTCAACCGTTTTTCTCAAAACAACAATAACCAACCCGCAAACCTTCCAAATCACAAGAATGCAAAGGATGCTAAGGGCAAAGGAAAGAAGAGACCATGTTACGTGTGCGGAAGGACCAATCATATAGCTCGAGATTGCTTTTACAAAAGGGTTGAGGAGTACAAGCCAAATGGTAGAAACCAAGGAGATCAAGTCAACATGTTGGTAAATGATGAACCTCTTATTAGGTTTGATCCTAATCCTTGTTTAGTGAATTATAGTTATCAAAGTAATGATTGGTGGTTAGATTCAGGTGCTAATGTACATGTTTGATTTGATCGTGGACTATTTAAAACTTATCAGAACTCAAGTGAAGGAAGCGTGACACTAGGAAATGATACAACCGCACAAGTGATAGGAATCGGAAGAGTTGATTTAAAGATGACATCAGGAAAGACGCTAACGCTTAACGAAGTGCAGCATGTTCCGAAAGTCAAGAAGAAATTTGATTAGTGGATCATCCTTAGTCCGACAAGGATACAAAGTTGTTATGGAGTCTAATAAAGTTGTAATAACTAGAAATAATGTATTTGTCGGAAAAGGTTATGTTTGCGATGGATTGTTTAAACTAAGCATCTTGATCAATTCAAATGAAAGTTCTTCTTTAGTTTTAAATGTTGAATCTAGTGAGAAATGGCATGAAAGATTAGGACATGTAAACTATAGAAAGGTCAAGAGGTTGATGGATTTAAGCTTTATTCCAAAAGCAAATGTAGATTCTAAACGCAAGTGTAAAATTTGTGTAGAAGCAAAACAACCTAGGAAACCTCACAAACTAGTTCATAGAAATACAAGCCTTTTAGAACTTATACATAGTGATGTATGTTACTCAAACCGAACTTCTACTAGAGCAGGCAATAAATATTTTGTGACTTTTATAGATGATTTTTCAAAATATTGTTACGTTTATCTAATCAAGACCAAGGATGAAGTGTTTAATAAGTTTAAGATATATAAGAATGAAGTTGAAAACCAACTAGAAAAGAAAATAAAGGTCCTTAGGTCTGATGGAGGTGGAGAGTACACGTGGAATGAAATTAAGAATTTCTGCGAAGATAGTGGGATAATACATGAATTAACACCTCCTTATTCACCCCAATCAAATGGTGTAGCCGAGAGGAAAAACCGAACATTGTTAGACATGGTTAATGCAATGTTATTAAATTCTAGTGCACCCGAGAACTTGTGGGGGAAAGCCGTCTTGTCATCTTCTTTTATACTAAATAGAGTGATTGTTAAGGATCATGACAAGACTCCATATGAGCTTTGGAAAAAGAGATCTCCAAGGCTAGATATCTTAAAAGTGTGGGGGTGTTTAGCTAAGGTAGCCATACCCGAACCTAAGAGAAAGAAAATCGGGCCCAAAACAATAGATGCCATATTTATTGGATATGCTCAAAATAGTAGTGCAAATAGATTTTTAGTTGTTAATTCTGAAATTAGTGAAATCTCAAAAAACACTATCATAGAAGCTAGAGATGCTACATATTTTGAAGATATATTTCCTTTTAAGACTAGGCTTTCTATCCAACCCTCTAGCTCTATAATCCAAGTAAGTGATAAGGTACTTCCTAGTAGCATAACTAGAGAAGTTGATCTCGAGTCTCCCATTGAACCTAGGAGAAGTAAAAGAACGAGGACGAAAAAGAACTTTGGGGAAGGAATTATCACCTATTTAGTTGAGGGAGAACCCAAGACTTACCAAGAAGCTATGTCATCCATTGATTCGCCTTTTTGGAAAGAAGTAATCAATGATGAGTATCAGTCAATCATTCAAAATAATACTTTGGTGTTATCTGATCTACCTCCTGGAAGCAAACCTATAGGTTGCAAATGGGTATTTAAAAGGAAGCTAAAACCTGATGGGAGCATAGAAAAATACAAAGCTAGGCTAGTAGCTAAGGGGTTCACACAAAAACAAGGGATAGATTACTTTGACACATATTCTCCTGTAGCTAGAATAACCACCATTAGAACCCTGTTGGCGCTAGCATCTATACGCAACCTAGTGATACATCAAATGGATGTTAAGACCGCTTTCCTAAATGGAGATTTAGATGAAGAAATTTATATGGAGCAACCAGAAGGTTATAAGGTCAAAGGATAAGAAAATAAAGTGTGCAAGTTAGTGAAATCACTTTATGGTCTTAAGCAAGCCCCTAAGCAATGGCATGAAAAGTTTGATGAAGTTATCCTAGGTTATGGGTTTAAGATTAATGATCATGATAAATGTCTGTATTATAAAGAGGATAATAGTGAACATGTCATACTTTGCTTATATGTGGATGACATACTGATCTTTGGGACTAATCTAGATGTTGTTAAGAATGTGAAGACCTATTTATCTAGGAACTTTGATATGAAAGATTTGGGAGAAGCTCATAGAGTTTTGGGAATGACGTTAGAAAAAACTCATGAAGGGATCATATTGACTCAATCTAGCGCCATAGAAAATATGTTGAAGAAATTTGGATATTATGATACTAATCCTGTACAGACTCCATATGATTCAAGTATAGCTTTAAAGAAGAACTTGGGAGAACCGATATCACAATTGAAGTACTCTCAAGTCATAGGATCCCTACGATATTTCACTAATAGGACTAGGCCTGATATAGCATATGCTATTGGGAGACTTAGTCGATATACCCAAAATCCTAACAAGGAGCATTGGAATGCTTTAAAGAGAGTACTTAAGTATCTTAAAGGGACATTAGAGTATTCGTTATGCTATCAGGGGTTTCCAAATGTGGTGGAAGGGTATAGTGATGCTAATTGGATAACGGATAGTTTAGAGATCAAATCTACGACTGGTTATGTTTTTACACTAGGAGGAGGATCTATATCTTGGGATCTAAGAAGCAAACTATCATCTCAAGAAGTACTATGGAGTCTGAGCTGATCGCTTTAGATACAGCTTGTACAGAGGCTGAATGGTTAAGAAATCTTTTGCTAGACATACCTTTAGTGAATAAGCCTTTACCAGCTTTATCTGTGCATTGTGATTGCAAAGCTGTTATAGATCTTATTAAACAGTCCCACACGAACAAAAAGATGAACAGACACTTACAAGTAAGGTACAAGTCAGTCAAGGGACTAGTAAATAAAAATGTGATATCTCTTAATTTTGTGAGATCTGAAAAGAATTTGGCTGATAACTTAACTAAAGGTTTACCCAGAAAGGGTGTAGTTGAATCATCGAGGGGGATGGGGCTTAAGCCCACAGGGAGTCACCAGCAAGGGTAACCTAACCTTTATGATTGGAGATCCCATGAAGAAGGTTCAATGGGTAGGAACAACTCGTAGAGCGTGACTTATAATGATAGCACTAATTTTATAGAAGAGCGTCTCCTCCCCATCCCTATGGTGATAATGCTACTTTGTGTAATGTTAAGGAAGGGTTTTACCCTGAATGAGCTCGAGGCGGATATTTTCACGAGGTACAGTCACACGTACCCTTGGAGGACTCACCTAAATAAGAGTGGTCGTGAGGCCGCGACTGTGGGAACTGGGCTGATCCCTAAAGACTCTCATGAGAATCAAGAATAAAGCGCATGGCCTTTAATAGCGCTACCCGCTATGAACCAAGCCCTATATTAATATTGCATGTTTGGCAAATTGAAGTTTGATCAAGGGATCTAATTCAAGGCGTAGTCCATTATGGCTCCCTCAAACAGAAATTATTAACACTAAGTGTAGTTTCAAGCTCGGAAGGCACCTACACCCATTGTGCAGTATAAAGTTGCCCATTTTTAATATATTATTTTGATTTTTTAAGGTTTTAAACCTTTGTGGGGGATTGTTAGAATTTGTTTTATCTTATTTACAAATTCTTTTAGTAAAGCTTTAAAACCTTACTTTATTTTCTATATTTATGTTGGTCAATGTAACCTATTATATTAAAATTTTGTCATAATTGTATTCATAATGTTTTTGACTGTTGTTATTTATTATGTGTGTAACTCCTAGTCTTCTTCTACTATAAAAGGAGACTACTCCTACCATGGAGAACACACATATCAAGACATATGCTTGATATTTTATATATATTCTCTACATTCTATATACTTTGATTTTTGGGCAACTTGATCGGGCTAGTTCAACAGTCTTCCTGTGGACGCACACATAGAGAAGGCGACGCTGCGAGCCTTGGGTTTTATCTTGGAGGATTTATCGTTCGTTGGAACCCGTGCGTAAGGAGACGATAAAGCCTTTAGGACAGCGACTTTACTGCGACTCTCACAGGCCAGCGTTAACTTACTTTAATCTCTATATCTTGAAATTGCATGCTAGTTAAAATACTTGACAAGTTGTTTATATATATATATATATATATATATATATATATACACATAATTGTATGCTTATAATATGTTTAATATATTTAGTTGGCAACAAGTTTTGATTATTTTCATGGTTAGATAATTATATGTTTTAGTCATATTTTGTGATCAATTGATATGAGAAATTGATGTAGCAAATCTAAGCTATATTTTCCAACACTCCACTGGTATCATTGAAAAGCCTGGCTGTTCCAGCATGCTTCTACATGGAGATGTATCAGGTTACGATAAGAACACATTACATCTTGCAATTTTGGATGAAGAATAATAAGAAGGAATGACTCTAAGGACTTGAATTGATTGTTATTCTCTATTGTGAGTCTAGATTGAATGGCTGGACTATGGGTTTTTGGCCTAGGCTAATGTTATTGAATTGTGTACGATATGAGCCTCGGTAATGAAGAGATATGCAAAAGGAATGTGCTGCACTATAAACTTGTTTCCATACAACCATATGCACCAGAGTCTACAGATGAAGAGTACATGAACTGAAGGAGATATGCGGAAGTAGTTGAGTGTGTTGTTCACGCAGGCTATTGACCATTCTTTGAAGGATAGTCTTTGCACTGAAGTGAGGATCCCTAGATTGCATCCAAACCAAACCACCTGTAGTCCAGAGATTGTTGACTAATATATTAGACACTTCACTATCTTAATGGCAGAAAACACATGTCATCAGTAATCACATTCCTGGTCATAAGGATGGCCCTCATTACTAGAGAAACATCTGGATTATAGCGAGGATTGCTAGTATCCAGAGGTTGGTCCAAATGTGTGTAGAGATATTTGGTTATCAAGGGGTGTGATTGCACTAGCCCTCGTCATTTTCAGTTAGTGTCATAAGAAATACGCTGACTTGACTGTAAACTATTCATTTCTCATGACTCCATGTGAGCTGGTGACCATAACCTGCGAAGGACATATAAATACCTTGGATAATAGTCAGAATATCAGGTGGAAAAATGGTGTTTAGGATATCATTGTTCCAAAAGGTCTGTGCAATAAGCTCGTCCACTTTGTCCAAGGGTGTTCTGGTGTGCGAAACTTAGCAATGTCCTGGGGGTCAACTGATGGTACCCACTTATCCTCCTACATGTGAATACACTTTCTATTGCCCACCTGCCAACACATGCCCACAAATATGGTGTGCCTTCCAACTAGAATTCCTTGCCAACCCAAGAAGCAAATGCAGAGCCTTGAACTGTAAAGAAAGATGGTAGTCTGCAATATTTGAGATTGAAGGAGGAGGATAACTGTTCCTCGGGTTAATGAGCACCCTCCCAACTTATTTTTACTAGTAAAGAAAACATTGAAGAATCTCGTGAAGCAAAAATCCAAACCTCTCTTGGATTTGGGTCCAAACAAAGAAAGCCAGTTAACCCAGTGGAGGCCATGACCCTTCTGATCACCCTTCGACCATAATTTACAGAAACTGGGGATAATATTACTTGCATATGAAAATTAAACAAGGAAGAACAAACTAATTGAATCATTTTCACCCTTCCTGCTTTATTCAACAGCAAAATTATCCACCCTGTACATCCAATTTGGATTTTATTTAGAAGAACTAAAAAAACTCCTTTGGAGTCATGATGTCGAGAGTGGTACCAAGATAAGCATCAAACGTGGAAGAGTGTGGAACACCTAAAGTTGCTGAGCTTTACAAGGTTAATTTGTTGAGTCCTCTAGATAGTTGTTAAGTAAAATCTTGAGGAATTGACAACATAATGGAGTCACGTGAAAGAACAAGATGGAGTCATCCACAAATAAAAGGTGAGTAAAACTTGAAGATTGAGTATTTAGTTTAATACCCTGAATACAAACCAATTCCTTTGCTTTGACTAGAGACTGAGAAAGAACCTCTAATAGGGGTAAATTACACAAAACTCCCCTAAGGTTTGCCACAATTACACTCCACTCCCCAACTTTAAAAATTACACTCCGTTTCCCTGAAGTTTGTACCCGCATTACACACAACTACACACCTTTAACGGCAGGCCTAACTCTGTTTCAAGATTCCCTGACACACTACTTTATGCAATTTTCATACCGAAAATACCCCATGTTGTTCTTTATACACCTATGTGGTCTTCTTGTAATGTTGGGTTTTGTAAATTTCAGCCAACTCCACAGAGACCCTTCTTTCCTTCCTCCACCTTCTGCTCGTGACCTTTTATCCATTGCCTTCATCAGACCCACCTACTTGAGGAGATAACAATGTCAACAATTCATGTACCTAAACCTCATATCCACAGAGACCCTTCTTTCCTTCCTCCACCTTCTGCTTGTGACCTTTTATCCATTGCCTTCATCAGACCCACCTACTTGAGGAGGTAACAATGTCTTGATCAGAAAATAGTGAAGAATGGTTGGATATGAGGTTTAGGTACATGAATTGTTGGTGTAGAAAGAGGGCAAACTTCAGGATTGTTGAATCTGATGAGAAGCCAAGTAAGGGTAAGCTATTCTTCTTTTGTACAAGTGGTGGATGTAAAATGTTCAGGAAGTGTATACCTGATAGAGCAACGATGAAGCCAAGTGGAAGGTCAATGAGATGCTCATCTGACTTTCTGAAGAGAGTCAAAAGCCTGACATCAATGAAGAAGCAAAGATGCAATTTTTTAATGGAAATGGAGTTGTAACCAGGGAGAAATTACAGTTGATTGAAGCTAATCAGGCAATGATGGAGTTGTTGGTTATTTTTTCTCTAATTTCCTCATGGATGTGTATTATGGTGATGATTTTTGTTATCTGCAAATGAGGGATTTGAGTGTGTGTTTATGTACTGCAAGTAATGTGGGCTTCATTGTCCTTTCCATGGTTCTTTTGTAATCTTTTGTAATGACTCTGAATGAAGGTGAATGAATGTGATTTTCTATGGTTCTCTCTATTTGGCCTTCTTTGATGTTAAAGTTAGTAGGATCTCAGTATAATTACTGCAAATCATAGAGGAGTTTTGTTTAATTTTAAAAGTCATTATTTGTTGCTCATGACATGTTGTGAATGAATGTGATGCATGAATGGTTGGATTGGAGTGACACATTGCTGAAAAACTTGCACAAAGTCACTACTCACTGCAACAAACCAAATGCACAATCACAGTGCACTTGCAAACCCCCAGATCAAACCCCCTGCTCAAAACAAATGCTCAAACACACCTATCATACTGCACTGGGGTGCAGTGTACACACAAACAAACTGCACCAAATCATAGCAGTATACACCAACACATTGCAACAACCTCCACAACCACACTACACCAAAATGTAGTGGGCACACAACAAACTGCACCACCATAACAGTATGCACCAAACTGTAGTGTGCACACAAACTGCTCAAACATTCTGTCAAAGAAACTGAGCATATTCATGAAAAAACACAAAGGGAAAATTACACAAAAGTACTGAGATTTAATCCAACCATGGTTATATTATCAAAAAATAGATAGTTTACATTATCCAAAAACAGATAGTTTACATCATCCCCAAGGTCTAAGCTTACATAATCCAAAGTTGTGCATGTGTGTTGACTGTAACCTAAACTTTACAAAGTGTACACATTGTCAACATGTTTGGGACCTAAAGCTAACATATTCCTTGGACTTCAACTTCAAAAACTTGTATTCAGTCACAAGGTCTTCACAGTTTCCTTAATCAGCTTCACAAAATAATCTTCACACTATCTTCAATTAGCTTCACAAAATAATCTTTAATCTATCTTCAATTAGCTTCACAAAATAATCTTCATTCACAGCTTCACAAAGGTCATTTCATAACTACAAAAGAATCTGCACAGTTCACTGTAGCTTCAAGGCTATGACTCCTGGGTTTGAGCCACCACCTTAGGTCCTCCCTGTTAAAAAAATAATAAAATAGATTGAGAAAACTTGAGAAAAACATAATAAATTAGAGTCTGAAAAACAATTAATGGAAATCACTTACATACTCATTCATGCTAACTTGGCTGCATCCAACCTGACTGCCCCTAGCTTCACTGCCTCTACCTTGACTGCCCTTACCTTGCCTCCCCCTTTTACAATTCTTACAGCATTGGCATTTCTATTGCTTCCCACTGGTGCCCTTTGGCATGTCCTTTTGTTATGCCCAACTTGCTTACAAATTCCACACTTCAGAGTGCATGAACTTTTTCCTTCTCTAGCAGGTTTCAACTGCCCTCTTCCTTTCCTTTCCTTTCTTGGCCTTCCAGGCAACCTCCTAAAAGGGGGAGGTTACAAAAGATCCCCTAGAGCTGGCTGCCAGTGGGTCTCACCATGCAGTGGGTGCATAAAATGACCATAAGCCTTCAAATAAGTATCCCTGATGTAGCACTTATCCACAAAATCAACCAAATTCATTCTCCTGGTGTTGATGCATGCTTGCAAGTATGCCCGTAAGATCCTAAACCCTACAACAACAACTTATTCTCACTAAATTCACAACATGCACCTTCCCAAGGTCAACTACCTTAAAGTCTATACCCTCAACACCCATGACTATTTTACAGCACCTAGATTCAGTAACTGCCAGTTTGCATTTCTTCATTATCCTTGAAGCTACCACATCCTCCCAAGAAGCAGCCTTTTCAAACCTTTCATGTACCTTTATCATCAGCCTAGTTCTAATGTTATCAATCATGGATAGCACAACTTTTCTCCTCAATTTTCCTAGCCAGTTGTTGAAGGACTCCACCACATTACTGGTTACCTGCTCATTCTTAACAGTAGGGTCAAATGTATACCTAGCCCGATTCTCTACCTTATGACCTTTTAACCACTCAGCTGCTTCTGGTGACTAGTCTTCCATTTGTCTCATAGCTAGGTTAAAGTCATCCATATTTTATGGCTTAGCAGCATACCAAAAATAGCTTTTAAGCTTCATGCCAGGGTATCTAGACCTAAAGTTGTAAAAAACATGCCTACAACACCTTCGATGAGTTACATGTGGTATAATGTCTGTTAGGGCAATTTCAATACCCTGTTGTCCATCAGACGTGATCACCCATGGCTTTGGCTCAGGACCATCACCTATGATGCTATAAAGGTATGCAAGAAAAACCTTCAACTCTGTGTGTTCTCATTCTCAACAATAACAAATCCCATAAGGAACAACCCATTATTCTCATTTAGGCCCAAAGTAAACATTAATACACTCTATAAGGCCAGTTAAGATGGCATCCATCAACTATAAGAAATGGCCTACAACTATTCTCAAAGCTATTTTGCACAGCTGCAAATGAAAAGAACAGCCTATGGAAGTGAGGCAAATCCAAGATAGGTGTAACTCATTGAGTTTCAAGCTTGAACAAGCTCCTAGGGTTAGTCTTCATCACCTCATGCCCATACATCCACAGCTTCTTATATGACTCAACATGAGACCCCTCAATCTGTTCTAGTGCCTTCTTTTTTGCCCTGTACAGCTACATTCTATGGGCCTCTACACCATAGTTTCTCTAGCAACAGCTCTTGCAGCCCATCTAAGGTAATATCAGGATTTCCCCTAATGTGCCCAATCAGCTTCTGTGCAATCTAAGTGGAATTGGCCTCCTTGTTAATATTGCCCGTTACATAAAAATGTTCAGGACCTAAACTCTTGATTTTGTAAGTTTTCCCATTAGGAATAGGAGATGCATATATCCTCCAACTACATCCAGGATTGCCATAGTGGGCAACAACCCTATTCTTTTCATTTCTATCTCTAACCAGCTTAAACCCAGTCTGAATACAATAATCCCTCAAAGTTGTCCTAAAAATATGGACATCTTCAAACAACAAACCCTTATACAGTTCAATAGTTTCACCTGCCCTATGTTCAAATAGCTCTCCCCACATGTATTTGTCTACATTTACTGCTTCAGCATCCAAGTTATCATCATTGTTGTACAAAGGGTTTTCATCTTCATCATCACAGTTAGATAACTCATCTTCACTTACTTGATCATCATCTGTCACAGGCTCTTCATCACCTGCCTCTTCATCAGTCTCACTTAATTCTTCCCTTACTTCCCAATCATTGTACTCAGAATCAGAATCATCACTAGTATGGTGCATTTCCTCCTCACTTCCATCCTCACTATCACTCTCACTCTCAGATGCCCTACTAGTCCCGGGTCTACTGTCATTTTTAGCTGCCCTTACATTTGGTTATGGATAACTAACTATTGTAGGTTTTGCCCCAACAGTTTCTAAGAACACATGAATCTCCCTTGAATTCTCATACAGTGCAAACATGTCAAGTAAAGACTTATCGGATGTTATCTTAGCCCTGACATTGGTTCCAGGCAAAGTAAAGTATAGGGCAATAGCTATACCTAACTCGGGGGGGGGGGAGGTCTTTCAACATTAGATCATTTACATCACTAAGCAGGTCCATATGTCTATATCTGTCAGAATCCATATCAACTATGCAATCAACAGTGTTACAGTAGTGGACCATCAGTTCATAGCTCCTTTCAGTGGCCATTTTATAGAACAAGGATAAAGAATTAGGGAGTTAAATTAGGGGTACAATTAGGGCATTCAATTAAGGGTTCAATTACGGGTCTAAATGAATTAGGGCATTCAATTTAGGGTTCTAAGTGAATTAAGGGGTTCAATTAGTTCAATTTAGGGTTCAATTAGTTCAATTTAGGGTTCGGTTGGATTAGGGCATTCAATTTAGGATTCAATTAGTTTAATTTAGGGATTGATTTGATTAGGGCATTCAATTTAGGTTTAATTAGGGTTCAATTAATTTAATTTAGGGTTCAATTATTTCAATTTAGGATTCGGTTTGATTAGGGAATTCAAGGGCTTAATTAGGGTTCAATTACTTCAATTTAGGGTTCAGTTCTATTAGGACATTCAATTTAGGATTTAATTAGGGTTCAATTACTTCAAATTTAGGGTTTAATTAGCGTTCAATTAGTTCAATTTAGGGTTCGATTACGTGTCTAAGTAAATTAGGACATTAAATTATGGCATTCAATTTAGGGGTCAATTATGGGTTAAATTAGGGCTTTCAAATTTTGGATTTCAACTAGGGAAATCATGCAAAATGAGAGAGACCAGAAATGGGGAAGTAATGAGTAAAACGTGAAAGAAATGAAAGAGTTAGGAAAACATACCTTTAAGTAGAGAGCTAGCATTCACTCGTCCCGGAGCACAGTGACACCAGAAGTGGGTGCATCGCCTTTGAGATGAGATTAGGGTTTTGTATGATTCGCTCTGATTTTTCTCTAGGCTTCACTCTTGTGCATATTCTCCCTTTTCTTGATCGCATAGTGACCCCCTACCTACCTACCTCTCTACCAACCTGTTTTTCCTCCTTCCATAGAATAAGTTTTCCCTCCAAATTCCAAGGAAACATTGTCTGAGAGGCATTCATGTCTTTTTGCATTGCACCGTTAACACCTAAGAGAAAAAATTACTTTTTGAGCGGAGTGTAAATTTTAAAGTTAAGGGGTGGAGTGTAATTATGGCAAACCTCAGGAGAGTTTTGTGTAATTTATCCATAGAATAAAGAGAAATTGCAACAGGGGATCTCCTTGACGAAGACCACCAAATGGAACAATGAGAATCTAAGGAGCATCATTGATGAGGATGGAATAAGATACAGTAGTAATGCATTGCATGTTGAGGTGTACCATCATTCTAGAAAAACCAAACTGTATAAGCACTACTCAATGAAATCCAAATGTAATCTATCGAAAGTCTTATTCATATCCATTTTGAGTGTGCCAAGTACTTGTTTACCTGATCTTGTTTGTTAGTTTCTGTGCAATAAAAATGTCATATGACAGTCAGTTGTCTGTGAAGGTATTTTGAAATGGAAAATAAGAGTGTTGAAATGACAAGTTTGATTTTGTTTGCCAAAACCTTTGAGATAATCTTTTATATGGTATTGCAAAGGCTAATGGGTCTGAAATCTGCATGGTGGGAAAGTTGTTGGACTTTAGGTAAAAGGATAGTGTAGGTACTGTTTGTTTCAAAGACCATACGAATGACATTTCCACAAAGCTTATAAGTTGGTTCACAAAGCTCCCGATCTAGGGGATTCGAGAGGATTAAACTGAAAGACACCTGCCCTTATCTCTGATGTAGTGAAAGGCATGTTAAGAGATAACCTTTGCTCCTGATATTGACTCGCTGCAATTAACCCCATTGTGTTAAGATTTCAAAAGGAAACTGAATTACTTTATGTAATAGGAGGATACAACATGGATGTGAAATGTAGTAGAAAGTGAGTTATTATTTCCTCGTCTGTTGAACAAAGGTTCCTAGTTACATCCTTGATTTAGGAAAATAGATGTCTAGAATGTTTGACAAATGTAGAGCATGAAAAAAAAAATTGGCATTGCGATCCCCTACGCCCAACCATTTATCTTTTGAACACTGAGCACAAATTCTTTTTTTACAATCCAATAACTAATTAAGGTGTTCGCGAAGATGTAGTTCGTGATGGATTGCAACTGGGTTAAGGAATAGTTTCTGCCATTCTACCAGCATTATCTTAATCGTGAAAAGTTGAGTTTGTAAGTTACCAAATTTTTTAAGGTTCCAAGAGTGATAAAGGAGCGTGGTAAGAGTTTTAATGCCCAAATTCATAAGAGTAAAGTGGGGCACTGAGAGGCCAACCAATATTAAAATAGTCATAGTCCAACTTCTCATAGGTACAATACGCAACACTGGAACCATTGGAGCATGTATGAATAGTCTCATTCCATGGAATCTCCAATAGCCTTAAGAAGTGAATGATATTTAATAAATATTGATAACCAGGATAATTTAAAGTGTGATTCCTGCTTTTTTCTTCTACAGATAATGCTTCGTTAAAATAACCAAGTAAAACTAAAGGACACATAATCCGCGAAGATGCTTGGATAATACATTCCCACGTTCTTTGTCGTTTCTGAACTTGGGGGTGACCATAAATGAAACCCACAGCGAGAAGGGAGCCAACACTTATTTCAAAAGTGACGAGAATAAGATATTCTAAACTATAAATAATAGTTCCATGTATAGAGGGCAACCAATAGAATGGAATACTGTGGCTAGGATGTGGGAGGGTTAATTATGTTTATAGGTAAGTGCATGGGCTCTTCACTAGGTCTGTGGGTAATAATATCAGGTTTAGATGTTGTTACTTGGGTAGAGGTAGAAGAAAGAGAGGAGTGGTAATGTGGAATTAGTTATGGAGTGCGGCATCAAAGAGGCTTTGAACTGAAGACAATTCTCTATAGGATTGGTCATAAAAGCCTGAGAAATAGGGAGAAAAGGATCGCCAAAACACAAAGGGTTTGGTCGTGAAGGTTTAGACTGGGTGAGAGGACCTTCGGTTGGGCTATTAGAAGGGGGTGGGGGGTGGGATTGGGGACCTTGGATTAGGTGGAAAAAGACTAGGGTTCAAAGAATTGGGTTTAGATAAGTGCAGAGGCCTAGGGACTAAACCATGAGATGTGGGCTAAACAAATAGTGCTTTAAATTCTAGATCTTACCGGTATTATGTGTGGCTAGTCCAACGAGGTGTAATAATTGCAAAGGCCTTAATTTTTTTTGGCCCAACCCAATTCAAATTTGGATAACAAACCAAGAACCCTGCTTCATGGGGTTCATCAGTCACACCTTTGACCATGTCCTCCATCATTAGAAGCTTCAACTAGTCGCCAAGTGTCATGTCAGACAAAGTGTCACGCAGGGAGATCTGGTACCACTTGGTCACCTTCTGAATGCATCTGTGTTACCTCACCCTGAGTTTCTTCAGTCACCAAGTCACAAGATTCTGAGTTCGACATCATCTAACAAACCAAGTGATTAGACAACAATGACGAGATCTGGGAAGGAATCAACAAGGGCATTTCATATTTAGAGTCATTCATATCCATTGGTTATTCGCCTTGATTTTTTGGGGGGTCATCCCCCCAAAAGTTTAAAGATATATAGTCAGAATCTTTGAAAGAATCTGGCGCACCAATAGAGAAAAGGCCGAGAAGACATGATGCAATTCTGGCCCTAATGGTGTATTAATAGTTGAGATCTTAGAAGAGTGGTTGAAGTCCATATTTGGTAGAGCCTACATATAAAATCCCCATGGATTGCTTGGCCTGATTCAAACATCAGAGGCCTTTATGAGAAATTCTGGATTCGGTTAAGCTATCGTCTAAAACCTTTACCAATTGTGTCTTCATCTTTCCCACATCTAGTATATGTGTGACTGCAACACGCAAAAACAAAATACAAGTGGAAAAGTTTTTCAAACGTAAACTTTAACGAAATTGCATTATGGTTCAGTAATAAGATAAACACGCTACTGATCCGCAGTTCATTAACACGAACCCATATAAGAATGCAATATTAGTTAGTTTTATTTACCCAAATTTTAGACCAGTCAATATGAATGGTGGGACTGATTCATTACTGATCAGGTTAGCCATCAGCATAGAATACTAATTTCTCGAGATATTAAAGACTCTAACCCAAAAATCCATGGTGTTGAAGAATAGATGACATGCTCTATCTATGGTTGCAAAAGAAAGATTGCCCATCGATTGTCTACGTC
The DNA here is from genome assembly GCA_033070095.1 of Escallonia herrerae. NCBI lineage: Eukaryota > Viridiplantae > Streptophyta > Magnoliopsida > Escalloniales > Escalloniaceae > Escallonia > Escallonia herrerae. Next base: position 1,124,554 of record JAVXUP010000014.1, read on the forward strand.
CATTATATAGAACCAAGTGAGCTTTATGGGCAAAATCAAAATAATAGAGGAAGACATTTAGGAGCTTCTCTACTCCTACCTTCCCTTTAAGATGCCAACATCGTCAAATTAAGCGCTGGAGTTGAGATTCAATAACTTTTTCACATCACAGAACAGAACTGACCAATGGCCCTTGTTCTTATCGAGATGCGCATTCCTAACAGTTACTCATTCACTAGCAGTAAAATACTCCTACAAATGGCGATATTATTAGGTAGATTTGGTGGGTATATTAGGAATATGGGTGGAGGAAGTAGGGAAGGTGGGTTGGTTAGACTGGTTGATAGTGCAAGTTGATCTACGAAAAGGACAGAAGGATGGGGACCAACGAACTAAGTCAGTTGGTGTCTGGTAGTGACCGATTATTTAGGTTTACAGAAATGGGTTTAGGGTAAAAAAAATGGAGAGGAAGAAGATATAAATGTTAGAGATGATGCTTATCTAGATAAACTAAACTGATAATTAATATAAAATTTCAAACCATAAATGCAAAAAAGTGGTTGATGGAAAGGTTGTGCAAGAATGTGTCAGGCATTAAAAGAAATTGGGTATTAAACCGCAAGGCCTATTCCCTGAGGTTGACGGAGGATCACTGCAATGGGTCACAGTGGCGAAACCAGGATTTCATCTCAGGGGGGCTAAAAATATATCGAAGTCAATAAATATTTTTAAATGCTCAATGCACAATTAACAATATATAATCAGCAATTCATAATCTCAATTTTTAAATGCACAATTAACACAACCTAAAATTATCAATCAAATAATCAATGCTCAAATGAGATAAAAATCCAATTGTGTCCCATCCTCCATCAATAATATCAAATCTCAAGTGCTCAATGCACGATTAACATCCATAAAGTATCAATTAATAATCTAAATTATCAAATACACAACTAACAACCTAAAATTATTAATCAAATAATCAATTCTCAATAGCAAAAGAAATTGTTCAAAATGCACACTGACCTCAGTCCTCAAAAATCATAATGGCGTCGTTGTCGTAATGTCGCTGGCGGTGGGTTCTTCACCATGACCACCGGTGACTGAAAGTTTGAAACTCAAAGTCAGATCTACAATTTCACTATTTCAGGCGTGAGGCGTCGTGACCACTGACCGGTTTGGTTCGTCCGCCGGCTCGTAGACGGTAGATCTAAGTTAGATCTGCCAGATCTGATCTGGCCGGAGTCGCCGGAGTTGGGGTGGCCGGGTGGGGACTGCCAGACTGGGGAGGGCCTTCGTCGGCTTCGTGCTTCGGAATCGGGGCTTCGAGACTTCGACAGACGTGGGACCTTGACTTGACGGCGACCGGCGTAGGCGTTACCGATGAGGCGATGAGCTGATGACCGGTGGCCGTGGGTGGTGCCGCGGTGACTAAGAGAGTGAGAGCCGTACTTCCGTGAACCCCTGCCGGTGAGTGGTGAGCCTGTGACTCTGGTGAGAGTTGACTGATCTGAGTGAGAGCCGAGAGAGGATGAGAGAGAGAGAGAGAGAGAGAGAAAGTCGCGAATGAAAAAAAACACTATATATATATATATATATATATATATATATATATATATATTTCAAAATCTGAGGGGGTGCATTAGCCCCCCCTCGTACATATGTAGTTCCGCCACTGATGGGCCATGAAGCGTGGCCTGTGTAGCTGTGCTAGGTAGGTTGGTCTGGGTTGGTGGACTGAACAACTGTCGAAAAGGGTACAATGTAGGGTTTATTAACCTAGGGTTCACATTCCTTATTCTGATGAGTCCAATGCATTAACTTTAGATCAGCTGAAGTGCATCTAGAATTCTTTTAGATAAATGTCTAATCAACGTAAGCTATCTTGAAGATTAGCTGAAAATAATAAATGAGCTAATTAAAAAAAATTTGCCTTCGCTTTATGAAGAAACTTTTATAAGCCAAAATAATTTAACTATTTCGTAAACAGTTTCGCTGATTTCGAAATCACCTCTGCTGATCCTTATACTTTTCTCAAATGATTTTAAGAAAAGAAAACTAGCTAAAGTGATTTTTGAATAAGCTCAACTGATATTGAAATGAGCTCAACTCATTCGTGCAGATTTTTTAAACATGTTCTGCTTAGGAAAACCAGTTCAACTAAATCAAAATCAGCTCAACTGATTTGTGCAGGTTTTTCATATATTTTCTAAAGAGGAAAATTGGTTCCACTGATTTGAAATCAGCTTAACTGATTCTTGTAGATCCTTTAAATGTTTTCCTTAGAGAAAAATCAGTTAAATCGATTTCGATTTAGTCTGAATAATTCTTAAGTTTGATCTGTCCCTTGTTGCTTTTCAACACTCTTCTTTCTTTGCCTGTAAAAAGGACACTCAAGAGCGTCAAATGTAATTTCTTTTTCCTGAAAAGCTCTCTTGAAGCTATATAAGCTCACTAAGTGCATTTTCTCTCTTACAATAAAAAGGTGTTGCCAAAGTCATTTGCAGTGGGTGATCTAGTGTGGAAAACTATTTTGCCCATCGGTAGTAAAGAGCTCAAATTCGAAAAATGGTCCTAAAATTGGGAAGGACCACTCCAAGTGCACAAAGTCCTGGGGGGGGGGGGGGGCAGACGGGTTATTGGTTAAAATCTCTAGAAGGACAGAATGATGCCAAACGAATCAATCACTATTTTTTTAAGTACTTTCCCTCTATATGGGAGGGTGTTGAGTCAATCGATAGAGCGACATTGCACTAGCCTAAGAGGCTAGAGCTGTAACATAAATATAGACCATGTGCTATTGCAAAAATAAAATGGTTGAAGAACAATGAAAACATTCATAAAGTCACGGTACATAGGTGGAAGGAAATAACGAATAAAATCTTCCACTAATTTTCTGCTTGGGAGATAATTCGATGGACGAAGGCGATTCGTGATGCCACCCTTGAACGATTGTACAAGGACATGGTCAGATTGATAGCTTCTTGATAGACAAAGCTCTTCTTCCATCTTAGGATATTCTCTTTTTGCTTGAGCAACTATTCTCATTCCCAGGGCATTAATTTCTGCAGCCACCCGTTGGATGTTATTCGAGAGCTTTTCACTTAGCAGTTGCCTTTCTCGAACCTGTTAAGCTATAGTGGAAATTTCTTTCTCTGATTCTGCTATCTCTGCCTTGATGTTTATACCTTGATTCCATGAAAATAATATAATAGCTATCTATGGCTTCACGTTGATCATGGCTTTTGTCCGGGGATCTGATAATAAAAATGGATCATCAGGAAGGATATCGATCAACTCGTTTAATCTAGAGGACAATGATTGATCAATTGAAAGGCTGATGAGATCATGAGCTAGCAATTCTCTGAAAGAAGCAAATGCAACTGCAACAATTTGATTATGTGGAGGTGCAGCTGAGGAAGAAGAAGCCATAGTTGGTGAGGTGAAGGCCCATCAAGAGCCTAGATAGTCTTTTGTAGTTGTTGGAGTTTCTGGTCAATGTCATCCATAGTTGGCTTAGGGATTGAAGTCGATCAAGGAGACTCAACATGAGGAAGCACATATGGTTCCTGGAGAGGAGTCACCTGAGAAGATTCAGCATGTGAAGGCAGAGAATAGATGATTGAAGTGGTTGGTCGCAGCTTGAAGGGAATATCCTTTATCGAAGGACCAAGATGGAAAGGTTCAGTTGAGAAAGATGAGAATGACATTATCATGGTAGTGGTTCTAGGTGTTTCTTCTAGAATGATTTCAAGTACATTTGCAGTAGATGATGGTTTAGCCATTTCCATGGAAGGAACTTGGGGTTGGTTAAATCGATATGTGCCAAGTCTGATATTGCCATGTATTTCCCATGATATCGAATCATCGTGCGAGGCATGCAATAGATAAGACAAAGACTAACACAGAACAAAGAATGTGGAGATAAGATGCTATTGACCCGATTCAGCAGATATTCCAATAATTCCTCCAGAGAAGGCATGCGGCAAGGACTTAGTATCTCAAAAGAATGCTCTGGTGAATCGACAGTGGTAGGAGAATCATGTTATCTTAAGTTGGCTAAGGTTCGTCGTATTGATCCTGCTCTTGATCAAGGTCGATGAACAACCCATGCAATCTCTATAAGAGCTTAATAGTTATAACATAATAAAACATGAATAAATAATATGCAGACAATAAAAAGGACTTTCAAAGATCTCATTTGGAGACCCTAGCAAATTCTGGGAGCAAGAGACTTTCGCCTTTTAGGAGCCATTTTTTGTGCTCGGCTTTGAATATTCTTCGAAGGCAATTCATCTTGGGGAACTGCAGTTGTGGTCTCCACAGTTGAAGGTTTAGTAATAGTTACCTGTGCAATGGAGGATGGTGGTAGAATCATAAAACGCAACTCAACCGTTGGAGCTTTTGCCTTGTTGACTGAAATTTTCGATGCAGGATCGAAAAATGTTCCTTCACTCGGTTTTGATGCGGCGAAAGTTGTCAAAACTGGAGAACGTGGCACAACATATGAAGGTACAGATGGAACATGTGAGGCTGTTACATCGGGTAGAATCATTTTCAGAGAAATCGCCTCAATAAGGTCTTTAAACCCGAGATCAGCTGCCTTAAAAGTGGATTCCTCCGATGGTTTGTGTATTTTCCTAACTAGAGGAGTATTAGCTTCTTCTTCCATGTCTTTTTTGACGGTTCCCCCTGCCAAATTTCTTGCATTTTTAAAGATTGCGTCAGTTTTAGCCGATTGACTTTTGGTTTGACGCGGTCGCATGACATTAGCCATCAATTTTGGCTATTGAGTTTTTCTCATTAGTTCCTTTTTAACTCGCACTTTCTTAGGGACTTCCTCGTTGATGACTTTCCTTTTGCCTTTGAAGATTGAGGTCTGGCTTTTCCCCTTATCTGAGCAAAACAACTCTAACGAGACAAGCCATAGGAAGAGAGAAAACAAAGAACAAACAATACACTTACCATAATTTGTAGCGTTATTGATCGATACGTTGATCAGACATGTGGAAAGAATGTAGTTGGTGTAAATCAAGTAGACTTCGATTTCATACCATGGCTCGAAACCATTTACACCCAAGAAAGTATCACTCAGAAAATTCATTTTGAATGATTAAATTGACTTATCGACATTTCGATCGATTGCCCTAAGATGGTTCGATGTTGCTTTATCTACCCTTCTCTTGGGTTCTACAAAAACCATTTTTGATAAAGAATGGAGCAAGAATATCTTGGATGAGTCCAAACTGGTGGGCAAATTGAGAAGGGGCATACCTCTTGAAGCTACAAAAGGTTGAGGGAGTATTAATCATTTGACCACCGACGTGCAGAAAAAGTCCATGCAGAAAACTGACCCAAACTCTTCTGATAAATTCCTGCCGTTCAAGGCTCATATTGGGTGTACAAAAGGAGGTAAGTCCCTTACTAAGGCATGATCAAGGGTTCGGACTAAAAGGGTTGAGGCCTTATCATCTTAGAAAAGTCAAAGAAAAAACAGAAGCAATACACAAAAGTGTGCCGACCAATTTCACTTAAAGACAGTCGATGGCCAAAGGTAAGGAGCTATATCTGGAAGGATTGTTGACCCAAATTCCAGAAAGTAAGCCTAGAGCCACAGTTGAACGAGCCAAAATAAGGCACCTATGCTATTGTGAATCTTCTTGTGGACCATATTATATCAACTTGTAAATACTGCCTCTAAGACCAGGGGCAAGGGTACTCCCTCCCATGAGCCAAAGCAATGGCTAGATTGATGTACTCCTTGGTAAGTGACAGGCTTGCCCGGAGTAGTAGTGGCTGGCCGGAGCAGTAGTGGCTAGATGATTATGGAGGGTGGCTGTAGGTGTGATGGTGGTGGGTGAGGTAAAGAAAGGCTGAAGAGGAAAAGAGAGAGAGTCGAATGAAGAAGAGGAGAAGCACTGAAGCACTGAAGCAGATATGAGATCTGTGAAGAGGGCCAAACCCGGGCCAGAACCGGGCCTGACCCGGGCCAACCTGGGCCAAAATCGGGCTTTTTTCGGGCCATGGTTCGGGCCGGGCCAAACCCGGGCTTTTTTGGGCCGGGCCTGACCCAGGCTTTTTTCTGGGAAATGCAGGCCTGGCCCAGGCCCTAAGCCCTAAAAGGCCGGGCCAGTACTGTTCATGAACAGGGCCGGGCCAGCCCGGGCCAGAAAGGGGCTAGGTCGGGCCAGCCCGCGGGGCGCCCAGCCCATTTGACAACTCTACGGCTGGTACATACCGCTTTTGTCTTTTACTGGTACGATATCCTTTACATTTTGAACTGGTCAAAATACCGTTCTGTACCGGCCGGTAAAAGTAATACCGGTCGAGAAATACATACCGGCCGAGATATTATATTTTGTATCGATTCCTTACAAAATATAAAAGTAACAATTTTTGTTAGAAAATTTATAAATTGACCATATAAAGACTAAATAGAAAAACACTCTAAATTATATTGTAACAATTAAAACCTCTATAACATCTACTCATAATATTCATTACAATTTTAAAATCGCTCCTGAGAAGTTATCAATTTTCACTTAACTTTGATTTACTTTATACATGTAAGTTTTTATCTTATTCTTTCATCTATATAATATATTGTTTTACACGCATGCACGCTCGCGCTCATGCACACATACAAAAACAGTTTATTTTTGAACCAAAAAGCGCTACTATTGAACAAAAAACTTATTCTTATATAAAAAATTGTGAATGAGATCGTTGGGGGGGGGGGGTGGGGGGGGGAGGGATAGAGAATGTAATTCAACTAAATGAACTATCTGTTTCTAATGTCACTGTATGCGTGAATATTACAAATGTAAATTATTAATAAAAATTTTGAGAAGATACCAAAACAGTACCGATACTGGTAAATACTATTTTACAGAAAAAAAACGATATACGATCCGGTACATTATTCATAACTACGCCTGAGTGTGACTAAATTACTGTCAAACCGTTTGTGATGAACCACATGCGACGACGTTTTGGTGTCTAGCAGTTCCAAGACGAATTTTCAGTTTCAGTAAGACAGTAACCCAAGAAGGAACTAGTCCACAAAGATCCGAATACTACTCCGTCAAGACTTCTCTCCTTTTCCTTTTTCCACGAGTTGCAAATCTGCCAAAACGGCTGAAACGTTTCAACCAATAGGAAGTCAGCATAGAGGCCTCTCGATCCGACTCAAATCTCCATCTAGGCATCCTGGCCGTCCACTCCAGTCGAGAAAACACAACCAAGCGCATTACCGTTCGTCCGATACGGCATCGAAAAGCACATGGATATCGAATCCTGGCCGTCAATTCACCCTCGTATCGCCGACAGCTACGAGGCTATATATACAGATCCACCACCATCTCTTCCAAATTTTTCCTTTGCCTTGTTCAGAGAGAGAGAGAGAGAGAGAGACCTTTGTTGTTCTTCTTAAGAGGTAAGTAGTTCCACCTAAATCCCTTCTTTATTTTTCCGGTGATTCTTTGTGTTACGTGTAATTGATTTATCTTTGATCTGCTAGCTCGACTTATATATGGAGTTTCTAGGGTTAGAGTTTACTTGTCTGTTCTGTTTTCTCTAGTCTTGCTTGTTTTCTTTGTACCCCACGTATTTTCCTGTTTCGTTTCGTGGTTTCATCGTCCAAAGCCATTCTAGAGGGTTTTATCATGTTATTTCATTTGTTTGGTCGTCACTTTTACTTGATTTTAGGGATTTTTGATGGTAATCCCGAAATTTTGGGCTTTGTTGGGCTGCACTTATATTATTGCAATTGATGGTTCATGTGTGTGAAATTCAGTAGCTTAGGGTTCATTGCTTTGTTATGCTTCCTTTTGGTTTTGAGTTTTAGTCAGATGTGGTTTCATCATTCTCTTGCTTATTATGTTTGGTTTATATTGGTGTCATTCTATTGGATTTGAGGTTTTGAGGGTCTGATTATGTTATGTTCGGTCATAGTGTTCTCGGCATTCTTTTGGTTATTTGCTATGTTTTTTTTATACTCTCAAAAAGTTAGAACTTAGGTGGCCATCCAGTTTCTTCAAATTGCAATCTTTTGATAGAATTGTGATTCTACCTTGATAACCTCAGCATTCTGCTTCTTTCCTTGTATATTTAGATTTAGCTTGCTTTAAACACCATACTTGCTCCTTCGGATAGATATGTTAGTGGTTGCGGCATTCTGTTCAGGTTTTTTATTCTGCCACTAACTTTCAGTTTTGGTGTGCTGATTTGTTGTAGTTGTATTCTGATACAGTTGTAGGATGGTTGGGGTAATGTGTTTGTGTAAATGATATTGAGTCTTGGTTGTGGTTTTTGTTGATGTTGTGTAACGTGAAATGTTGATTTCTTGTAATTTTTGTTAAAGTTTAGAATCTTGTAACTGCAGATGGCTCGTACCAAGCAAACTGCCCGCAAGTCAACTGGAGGAAAGGCTCCTAGGAAGCAACTTGCTACCAAGGTCTTGTATTGTTTGGGTCACTGATGGGTCATGCATGACAATTTCAGATTTTGTGTGTTCCTATGTATTTATTTGCCTATTTCTGATGTGACTATTTTCATTTAGGCTGCCCGTAAGTCTGCTCCTACCACTGGTGGAGTGAAGAAGCCCCACAGATACCGCCCTGGAACTGTTGCTCTTCGGTGAGTTTTGCAGATAATTTATTTGAATTGGTGTGATTGTGCACTTTGATAATGTGTTGTAGATTTGTAGCTCATGAATTCAATGATTGTTTACAGTGAAATCCGAAAGTACCAGAAGAGTACTGAGCTCCTGATCAGGAAGCTGCCCTTCCAGAGGCTTGTTCGTGAAATTGCCCAGGATTTTAAGGTAATTAGATATGATTCTTCCGTTATTATTGTGGGTATATGGTTGGATGAGAATTGTGCATATTTGTTGGTGGTCTGAAGTCTGACCTGTGTGCCATTGGGTTTTATTTGTTGCAGACTGACCTGCGTTTCCAGAGTCATGCTGTGTTGGCCCTGCAGGAAGCTGCTGAGGCATACCTTGTGGGTTTGTTTGAAGATACTAACCTCTGCGCAATCCATGCTAAGAGGGTTACAATCATGCCCAAGGACATCCAGTTGGCTAGGAGGATCAGGGGCGAGCGTGCTTAATTGAAGATATATTTGTTAGATGCTGATGGCGGTGGTGTTTCTGTGTTTTATTTATATTCCCCGTATAAGGTTAGGTAGTGCTTGAAGTCGTAGTTTAAGTAGTACTAGTCAATGGATGGTTTTTAAGACAATGAGGAGCTTGGCTTGGGTTGGTGGTGTTCTCTAATGCGTTGGTGTTTGTTGTTGGAATGGAAGGATTGTGTTGAACTCTTCTTTTCGTATTTGGTAACTAATGCAGCAGTTGTTTTTGTTTGTTTGTATTTCTTTCTTTCTGCGAAGTAGCATGCAATTGGTTAAATAAAACAAACAGGGAGTTGCCTAGCCCTTGAAGGTTGCGATTCCATGGCAGTTAAAATTGAATTTGTTAAAGCACTAGGCTCTTGATCGGTAATTTTTCTGTTTTCTCTTTAATTTGGTAAACTAGAAAAAAAAACCTGATACACAGTTTTTTTTTTCTCTTTAGTTTTGAAAATCGGTATTTTTAAACGTACTGTTTATTAAAACTTTTATTCAGGAGTTTTGGTTTTTATTTTGACCTTTACTATTGTCACCTTCTCATTGTTGGCAGCCATTGCCTGTCATTAGCCACAGTTACTTGTGACTGGCAGTTACCGTCGGTGATCGTGGCCATGGTGATCGTGGCCATCGCTGGCAGCCATTGCCTGTTATTAGCCATGGTTGCTTGTGACTGGCAGCCATCGCCTGTTATTAGCCACGGTTGCTTGTGACTGGCAGTCACCATCGGTGATTGTGGCCATCGCCTCGTCTCAACATTCCAAATCACAACTAAATAAAAATTTTAAAATAAAAATTGAGTAATTACACATTTTAAAAAAATTTTAAATAAAAATTGAATGATCAAACACTTAAAAGAAATTTTTTTAAATAAGTAATTAAATATTTATTTATTTTTATAAAAAAAAATTAATTTTTGTTATTTGTTTTTTTTTTAAAAACAAAAAATTAAAATTGAAAGTGATTAAAATAATACCTTAAATAAGTTGCGTATAATTTTATGTGAAGTATTTTTTTTTTTTGAAAATGGTTAAAACCTTTATCATAAATATGAATAAGGATTTAGAGTACAAAGCGTGTTATCAAGCATATATATAAGTCCTAACTAATAGATTATATATATGTAGGGATGACAATTTGGTCCGCAACTGGCGACTGTGGCGTCGTTAGCCTTGGCCTCTGCTTCGAGTCTCCTATCGCCTCATCTCCACGGATCACTTCATAACCAAACACCGTCCACCGTGATACTTTCACTCGTGGCTTTACTCGTGGAGGGCTTTACTTGTGAAATGTCGTGACTGTGATGCGACGAATCGCCGAATCGAAAGCATCGGGGAAAGGCTGAAACATCCAGATGGTGGTGTTATGATCCCATACAATAGAGTCAAAGCAATGGGCTGTCTTTTTAGTATGAAGATCTGTCTTCTTAGTATGAAGATCTGCAATTCTAATATTTTGTAGATCTGATAGATTTGCAATTTTTGATAAGTTCTTTAGTTTTAGATACGATCCCATATAAGAAAATCAAAGCAATGGACTGGCTTCTTAGTCTGAAGATTTATAGTTTGATAAACTTGCAGATCAGATAGATTTGTAATTTGATAAGTTTCTTTAGTTATATTATTTCTTAGATTTTATGTTTACAACACTAGTTAGTTAGAAGATTTGTAGGTAGAATTGCTTTAAGGCCTTGCTGAAATGAGAAAAACCAAGTTGTTGTAGTTATCATTTCTCTTAGGTGCCGGTTGCATATAATTCTCATCCGGATGCAAAACCTAAAACATATTTATGTCTTCTGTTGGTTTACATCCTAAGCCACGCAAGAGAAAATGGTTGCCACTGAATGACGCTCCCATAATAACTACGGAAAGATGATACTGCAATAATGGAAAACTACATGTAGGCATTGAGAAGAATCCTAAACTAACTTTAGAGATAAAATTCAAAATTTTGTAGGTGGGGCGGGAGCGGATTTTGTTAATACTTCGTCGGATTGGGGATGGTATTCCTATCCCTTGACCCGATGTCGGGGTAGGGCGGGGCAGTGTATTAGGACTACTGTGGTGGGTACGAATTTCATAAAATCCGCATCAGACCCTCCTCACTACCATCCCTATAAACATGTACTGAGCATGAGAAGTTGGTCTTGATAAATAAAATGTTGCAAAGAAGCCCAGACTTCTTTTGGATGCCTTGGGTCAACCCTATGTGTACATCGACCATATTGTCTACTTTATATTTTCCTTTTTTTTTGTTCATGAAATAGGAGAATCTCGTTCATAAGTGTAGAGGTGTCAATGGGCCGGGTTGGGCAGGCCCAACTGCCCTAGAGGAAGGCCAGGGCTAGACTGGGCTTCGAGCCGTAGGGACCGGTAGGGATGGCAATGGGGCGGGTCGGATGCGGATCTAGTAAAATCCAAACCCGCCCCGCTAGTTATGAAACATTGCCCCGCCCCGACCCGGGTTATGTATGCAGAGTACCATAACCGATCCTATTTGAATTTAGAAAACCCGTACCCGCCTCGATTCGCCCCGCCCTTGCTGTAGCACTCAAAAATCCGAAACTGTCCCAGAAACTCAAAAACTCAAAAAGCGCCAGAGAAACATTGAGTTAGAACTGTCTTGCGCTTGTGCTTAGATTGGGCATTTCAGTGCAAGATACAGTATGCAATGTGAACCTTGATACATGTACCTGGACATCTTAATGCCTGCAAAGAACAATTAGTTTCTCATTCCTTTGGAAATGATGAACTAGGATAGTGAACGCTAGTGTCAAAGCATGAGTTTTTTAGTCATCTGAAATTCTGGGGGGATGGAAGTAATTTCCTACAAGGCTTTGCTGGTTAAATTTGTTAAATAAAAGAATCAATATGCCAATCATCGTCTCCTTTTTCCTGTGTAGCCAAGTGATAAGTAATAAACCTTTCATTACCATGATATGGCTCTCCTGTTAAGCGGTTGCTTTCGATGGTGGAGCCGTTAAGGTGGTTGTACTGGTCTGAGGTCGTAGGATGGAGCTGCTGGCGGTGGAGACGCAGCGCCGCAGCGGTGGAGGTACAGCGCCGTAGTGACTGGTGTTGGAGAAATATAGAGATGGTCAACAAAAGAGAGTGCCGATGTATCTTTGGTCGGCCGAGTGTGTGAGAGAGAGACAGAGATGGCCGTGTCTCAGATTCTAGGGTTTTGATTCAGGACAAAAGATAATGTATATAATACATGATGGACGGCTGAGATTAGTTATTGTATAAGGTAAGTTGACCGGGTCGGATCTCGGGGTAGGTTGGACAGAATACCATACCCGACCCTAACCCGCTACGGGTTTAGATAAACAATACCGTACCCGCCCTGTGACCCGGTCAAAGTCAACATAACCCGCTCCTATCGGATCGGAGCGGGTCGGAGATCCGCCGGTTATGGATTTTTTTGCCATCCCTAAGAACTGGGCCTAGCCCAATAGGGGAATATCTTGGCCCTGTCCAAGCTTAAGACCGAGGCCCTAACTTTAGGGCTGGGCTACGACCAGGCTTCGACATGAATAAAAATTTATTAATTTTAAATTATTCTTATTCATGTTTTATGTTGTTAAAAAATTAAATTTTAGATAAATTTGTTAATAAGCCTTTCTCTTTTTATCGGGGTTTGGATCCGACTTCTTGTAAAGAAGCAGGGAAAGTTTTTATATATATATAGGGAGCTGATCCATTGCTCGCGCTAGCAAATGGATTTAAGTTACAAGCACGATCTGGCCATCCACGCTCGATTTGTGGACGACCCATATCTTTTTTTTATACTTCTTTAAAATTCGACCGCCACATAATGTAGCGGACGGTACTTTTGACAAAATTATCCCTCTGACCCAGCACGCAAAGGAGCAAAAAATTGTATGCAATAGAGTTGTCCGCTACATTATGTAGTGGACCACTGTGATTTTGCCTTTTTCCGTTTCTTTCTATCTTTTCGTTCCCTGTGTCCACATAAATTTTGTTGCTTTCCAGATCCTTGTGAAAATCCTTTTTCAGAGCCTAAATCTCTCTCTGTCTTCCAACTTCCCCTACCCTGCCGTCGCCCCCCCACCCTATCGTCGCCTCCATCCCATCGCCACCCCCACCCCCTAAACCATCATAGCCTAGATCTGTGTGACAGATCTGGTATGTCGTCATCACCACCGATTGGCCGTGCTTGGCAGTGTGAAGAGAATGAGACGGTGTTGCTGTTGGAGCACCCGGTCGGAGAATCTGGCCAAGGAACTTGACGCCGCCGAGCTACTGGAAGTTAGTCTGAACATGAATCGACGATGTTGTAGGTGACGCGTGTCCCTTGCTGCTAAAAGTTACCAATGATCGACAAAGATGCCGACGTCACCACAGTGAAGTCACGGAGTTTGGGTCGAAGTGGGACTGGAGTTCCTTCTGAATTGCAATGATACGCCTTGCTGAATAGAATAAGGAACAAGGAAAGCAAATAACACCAAAAGGAAAGCAAACAACAGAACAAAAATTCCCTTGGCTTGTCCGCCACATTATGTGGCGGACGGATACTATACCTATAAAATACAAGGTTCTCAGTTCGGGGATTAGAGGTATTTTTGTCAACAAACCGTCCGCTACATTATGTAGCGGACGGACTTAAAAAAAGTGCAAAAAAAGATCTGGGACGTCCACAGATCGCGCTTACAACTTAACTCTATTTGCTAGTGCGAGTAATGAATCAGCTCCCATATATATATATATATATATATATATATATATATATATAACATCTGGATATTGAAGGGTATTTTCGTCAAAAAATTATCCGCTACATAGTGTAGCGAACGGACTTAAAAAACGAAAAAAAAAAGATCTGGACCTCCACAGATCGCGCTAGCAACTTGTCTCATTTTGCTAGCGCTATCAACGGATTAGCTCATATATATATATATATATATATATATATATATATATATATATATATATATATATATATATATATATATCAAAAAAAGTGAAGAAAAATATATATTTTGCTTGTAAATAGAAACATTCTTATGTGCATTGTTTACTTCAATTACACTTAATTTGTTTGAAAATAATGTATTTTAAAAACTTGAGAAAAGGAAAGGAAAGGAAAAGAAAATAAAATTATTTAAATCATCTGTAAGATCTTCGACGTTTGAACCATTGGTCTTTCTATCACCAATCGATTTATCTTGCTCGCGATATTTTACATCAAGATAATCTTTCCAACCTATACATAACTCGAGTGACTTGGGGTTAAGACTTCTCCTCTTGTCATCTAATACCGTCTCGCTCATTGAAAATGCCGACTCTGAAGTAACCGTGAAGGCTTGTACCGCTAGTACATCCCGAACATTTTGGGATAAAGTTTTATAAAATTATTAATTTTGTTTTCAAAAAGTTAACAAATTAAAATTCATCTGCTCTTTCATTGGTAAAGAAGAATAATGATTAGTATTTATTTATAAATCAATTTCATTAAAAGGGGAAAAAGTAGACAAACCTTTAGAACTAGAAGTACCTCCTACTGGTAGTTATCTTGCCACTAGATGTTCAAGGCCCTTAGGATATGACCCATAATATATTTTACAGCTCGATGATGTAGCTCGCCGGTGCACGTCACTCAAATTTCGATGTAGGTCATACAGATCCTCAAATATTGTGCTCATTTTCTTTGTGAGATTGGTTGTGGCCTCATCCGTGTAGCACATTAGTTTAAATATTTCTACTATTGAGACATTCGCGCCATGCAACTTAACCTGTGATCCAAACAAGTGACAACAACAAAAACAACAGGCAATTCTGCCCAATATTTATTAAACTTAATGTCCATATGTTTTACTATTTCCTAAAGGGTCTTATATATCTCTATTTCGTTAACATTGTAGCAATTTTTAGAATTTATACTATAGCAATAAGGGGAGGCGCATACCAGATAAAAAATGCTAGATATGTAAAATACCTCTAAAAATTTGGATAGCTGTGCAGCCATCTGCCATTCCGCGTGACTTGGCAAGCCTTGAAGCTTAGTAGGCAGTTCGTATACACTTCTTTGTATACCAAAACATGTAAAAGCATATAATGTGTGGATTTGCACCTATGCACGACATCTGTAATTGGTCTCCTACGAGGCAAATTATATTGAACACACAAATCTTTAAATTATTGTATTCTTGGACCCAAACTAATAATACACCCTGCGATATCCGTCATTTTGTGAAGAATATCTCCTGCAGCAAGTAAACCATCTTAAATGATTAAATTAATCATATGGCAAACACATAGAACATGAAATAGTTTACCATCAAGTACTAGTCGATGGCACTCATTTAAGACTTCAATAGCAGCTGCATTGTTAGAAGTATTACCAAAACTGATACTCATAATCTTGTTCTTTATTTAAACGTGATACATGTATTAATTATGATAATAGCAACGCTAGTTGCATCATGTGGATAAGGAAAGAGTTCAAAACCGATGATTCTCTTATTCATAGTCCAATCGGAATCAATCCAATGGGCCGTCACACAAGCATAACTAACTAGGGTAAAAAGAGATTTTCAAACATCAGAAGTTAGACTAATTTTACTATCAATTTTATCAAAAGAATCAATCAAGCATGCTTTAATAGCATTATACTGTCTAAGTGCATCAGATCTAGTTGTGTTTCTTCAACCTTTTTGTACAAAAGTTGCACGTAAGTATTGTAATATCCTGAATTTCGGGAGCTGTTTAAAATAGTCATCCGTGACCCGAAAAATAAACGGGCGCTAATTTTGAGTAATGCTCTGGATTAGTAGTGCATTGAAGCTTAAAAATATTTTGGGGGCAAAAATATAATTTTCAAAATTTTGGGGGTCAATTCATAAATTCTTGAAAGTATTCCTAGGTGTCAAATTTTAAGGAAGAGAAGCATAACCTGATGCCACCTCTTGCTATTTTTGGCTTGTGACTAAGTTGATGTTTTTTTTTATTCAATTGGTTCTATCCTAAATGGAACAAAAACAAAAGAAGAAGGAAAGAAACCTTTCCATTTCGGGAAAGGAACAAAAGAAGCAGGAAGAAGACACAGAAATAGAGAGAAAACATGAGAAAAGAACTTCGGGAAAGAGAAGAGGAATTCGAGCTAAGAAATCAGAGAAAATGGAGAAATTGGGAAGGATTCTCAAGGTAAAATGCCTCATTTTTTTTAGTGTAATTCTTGTCTTGAATTTAGTGGAAGAATTTCGTAGGGTGTGTGTGTTTCGCTGATTTTTCAGTGTGTATGTGTGTTCATGGTGTATGAACTGTGTAGGGGTGTATTGAATCTGTGGGAGTATGATTGTGAATTTGTAAGTGTGGAAGGAACTCAAGATTTCTCCCAGTAGCCATTGGAAGCCGTGGGTGTGGTATGAAATGTTGCTGGGTTATGCTCATGGCTGCCGTGGGTGGATCTGCAGTGTGTATGTGTGTATTTTGTGAGCAAGAGGGGCTGATTTTCGGGTATGAATTACGGGGGGAGTATGTGTACATGATTTGTAGTTTTTTTTGAGTGTTCGAAGGTCTGGGTGTGGGAGTATGATTGTGTGCCATGAGAGTGCATGAGTGTGTGTTCTTGAAGATATGGGTTACTGATTGTGAATTGTGGGTGTAACTATGTGATTTAAATGGTTTTAAGATGTGTTGTGTTGAAATTAATCTCATATAATTGTTTTCTTAGTGGATTAATGACAAATTTGTGGGTGTATGTGTGAGTTTGGAGGGGCTGGGTGCTGCGGCTGAAGGTTGAAGACGAATTGTGTGTGTTTGAAGGTGAAATAGTAGGTGCCTTGATTTGAACAGTAATGGTAATTGTAGCTAAAGACCAAAATTAATTAGGCAGTTTTTCAACAAATTTTAATAAATATCTAGAGCCAAAATTAGACAAAATTTAAAACAGTAACCCCTAATAATTTTACGAGATCTATGTTCTAGAAAAGTTTGGGAATTTTTGGAGTCCGCAAAGGGTGCTAAATGAGGGTATCGGGTAACTACGATTATTGATTTATTTAGCATAGAAAACCAAGTTATTTTAACCTAAAAATTTTATGGAAGCCCTATTATATATATATGATTCATTATCTAAAATTTTAGGCCATTCCGAGGCCGATAGGTATTTTTTGCGAAACTGGCCTTTTAGCGCTCGGTCCGGACACCGGTTCGGAATTTTCGGGCAAAAATTCTTTAAAATACTTTTTAGATCGAAAATGATATCAGGATGCTTAAAATAACAGTTGAAGATATTTTTGAGATTTTTTCGGTGCCGGAAACCCCCAGGGGTAATTTTAGTAATTTTACCTATTAGAGGTATTTTGAAGTAAATTTACATACAGTAAGATTATTTTAGTGACTTTGCTTATGGAAAAGTCATTTTGAGAATTAAAGTGTAACGGGGCGATTTTGGTAATTTGCCACCCCGAAGGGGTATTTTGGTAATTTAACCTAAGAAAGGTATTTTTTAGTAAATTTGCATATGGAAAGTTTATTTCAGTGATTCTACTTATGGGAAGTCAATTTTGGTAATTTAAGTTTGAGAGGGGCATTTTGGTAATTTTACACCCTATGGGCGTTCAGTAATTTTACATACCCGGTGAGGGGAGGTTTTTTGGGAGCATGTGTGATTTCGTATTAAGTTATACTTTTGTTCTGTAAGCTGTATTCTAATGGTTCGATTATTCCGTTTATGTTAAAGCTAAAGACTTCCGGTTAGGATAATTTAGCTGCGGATCCAGGTAAGGGATTCTATCTGAACCCTGGGGAAGGACTTTCGTCCGAACCCTTATCTTGATAACTCGTACTCGTAAGTACTCATTTGATTTACTTATGGCTAATACCGAACTCTGAGTTATGTATTGATATCAGCATGTTCTTGCCCAGAAAATCCTAATGTTGAACCTGAATCGGTTATTTGGAAATCTTGTGATGCTCGCATGTTATTGCAGGCTGAGCAAATTTGATAATTGTCTGTATTCATTCTTCCGAATTTTTGTGATTATATTTGATAATTATTCGCAGTCGTTTTTGTTGTTTATCTGTGATTTTTCTTCTGAAATTCTGATTTTGTCTGAAAATGTCGAATGCTGACTTATGTCAGTATGATTATTGTTATTAGAACCCGAATTGGTTTCGGGGATATGAGCTTATGTTAACGCTCATTGATATTGTTAATTTTTGTGTTGACCTGGGTACCTGTTTAGGGAGGAGGCGGTATAAGGATGATTGAATCATGCATGAAGCGCATGCTAGTACCTAAGTGGACTAGTAATTACTTTAGTACGTCATGCATGTGTACACTATATTAGCTTGTCATAATGGCATTGCAATCGCACAGGATCAACATTGATTTTTGATTTTATTAGCTAGAATGATTTGTGCTTGGGTTGAAAGCCCTTGACAAACATTCATTGTATTTAGTTAGAAGGATTGTACTTAGGTTAAAATCCCTTGACAAGCCTTTATCATATTATCTAATTTGATTTCTGCTTGGGTTAAAATCCCTCGGGAAATCTTGCTGTATTTTTGAAATGAATTTCTGCTCGAATTGAAATCCCTTGAGCAAGAGAAATTTTCGTGGTACTTGGAAATGATGACTTGAAAAGAATCTTTTATTGATTGTTTTTTATTTTGTTCTGATTGTTAATATTTATTTTGGCATCTATTTCTGATGAACTTTGCTCAGTTTGGGTACTTATTGAATTTTGATTGTTCGAAGTGTTTTGAAAATCATCGTCGGTTTGATTTTTCAGAGTCGTATTATAATCTCTTTTGTAGTCCTTGTACGACCTTACTGAGCTCTCAAAAGCCAACCCTTCGTTTGGCTCCCTTCTGCAGGTGAAGATCAAATGTAGCATGTTCAGGAACGGGTTAGAGTCTGTGTGAGATTCCAATGAGCCCATCACCACTGTATAGTAAGACCCTTTCGCGGGTCGGTACTGTTAATTTGTTCTTAAGAGTTTGAATTGCGAAGAACCTAAGCTGTAATAATGTAAGCTAAGTAGTTGGTGATTTGGTATTTTTGAGAAATCTGAGTTGATGTTGAATTAGATGATTTGAAATATGCGTTAGTGAACAGGTATGACAGGTGTGATGTGATCCGGTAAGTTAACGACGCGGGAGTTCGGGACGGCGGAACTTCGGATTTCCGGGGACATTACAAGTATTCATATATCTAGAGTACTTAATATTATCAGCAAAATTAAAAGCTTGTTTACCGTGAACAATAAATTCAGCAAGACCATCTCTTTGGTTTCGTTGATTATAAATAAATAACTTACCGTCAAAAGATAACTGTGCTTGGTTAGGTTCAAAATGGCCTTGATTAGGTGCACACGTCGAGAAATGCCTATTAAGATGTCTATCACCACTAGCACACAAAATTTTTTTACCATAATACTTACATTGAGCTTTTCGAACGCCATCAACCATAATATTCTCAAACTGATTCCCACACGGAGATTTTTTTCCTTCCCCTTTTGGACTTCTGGCGGACTAGCAGCATGATTACTTGGTCCTTCACCATGATAACCGCTTGTTGGTGTAAAATTCTGCCCCGGAGTAATTGCGTCAACAATTGAGCTACGTCCTTGACTAAAATGCTGGGTATCTTCTGAAGGTGTATATTCAAACTCACTGGCGAATCTTAAAAATTGAATGGTTGCAATGGTGCTTGTGGCGGTGCTTGTGATGGTGCTGAACGTCTGTTATGTGATTTAAATAATCGAGACATATTTGACAAGAATGAAAAATAAAACTAGTAAGAGTTAAGTGGAAAGAAATAAAAATAGTAAATAATTAAATAATACCTGTAATTGAAAATTGGAGAGGGTTAGTACTTAGTAACAAATAAGAAATTTAGCAAAAACTTGTAGAATTTAGACCAGAGAGAGTGAGAAGATTGGTGTGAAAAAAGTGAAGAAGAGATGGTGAATTTATTAATTTTTCAAAGTTTATAAAAAAACCAAAATACTAAAAACTAGCCCTTTATAGTTGTTGGGGAGGGGGTAAAAGTGCATACAATAGTTGTTAGAAACTTGTTGGACAAAAATACCCCCCAAAGTAGCCACTATGTAGCTGTTTTGGGTTGGGGGGGGGGGGGGAAGGGAGGCTGTTAAAAGTGAAAATTTTCAAAAATATGGCCGTTGGAGGAATCTAGCAGTTGGAGGGAAAGACAAAATATTCAAAAAAATTGGGCCAGGTCGGGTCGGGCAGGGCAGAGCTAGGCCAGACCCGTTTCATTCCGGCCGGGCCTAAAAAATGGGCGATTGCGGGTCAGGCCTTTTTTTAGGGCCTGACCTTGGCCATTTTAGGGCCGGGCTTTTTTGCCTAATACTTCGGCCTGGCCCTAGCCTGGCCTATGGCCCTATGCTACAGGGCTTGCCTTGTTCACATTTAGGGCCGGCATATTAAGGCTGGGTCAAGCTTTTGACAACTCTAGTAAAGTGTAAAGTTATAAAGTTTTTCAAGCTGCCTAAGGGCAGAATAACAAACAAAGATTGCAAAGGTCAACACTCAAGCTATAGAATGGTTGTTCACTCTTAATTACTTGCATATTACGAGTATATTTGTACTCACATTACTTCAATTACGTGGCACAGATGATGGATAAAGCCCCCAGATTAGTGTCGTTTTTACCTTCTCAGATGACGATTATCTGCAGTAGCATTCTATGCATATAGCCCAAGGAAAGCCGTGTGTGTTGCAACTTTCATCTACCTTGGATCTTTTGCTTACCTATCGGGTAAAGGGATTCGTCAGAGTGGTTAACTCATGTGCAGTCTGAGGTGCCTCACATTTAAATTGGTTTGGTGCTTGGATGAAGTCTCCTGTGGTGTTTGATACCGTGTCATCTATTCATTTGGATGGAATTGTCTTCCGGCCCTCTTTTTATATTTATGTTTTTTTGCTTACGATAATCCTTTCTGTATAATGTTGTAGCGGCTTTTTTTGTATATATTTCAACTTTTCTCCAAAAAAAAGAGAAAAGAAAACCACAAAGGTCAAAAGAATAATAGACTACCTAAAAAAACCTATACAAATTATAATAAAACTAAAGTAGGGAATATTCTACAATTTAGCCTAACCCAGATAATGTGTTAAGCACTAAAGATTTAAAAATAACATAACACAAAAAAAAAAACAAGGATAGATGTTAGAATTAGAAGAACAACCGAGAACTGCACGAAACAAAAGTGAACTCGACCACCTATAGGATCATACAGGAGGTCATCAACACTTCAATATCCGCGACCATCCATCGACACTTCAATTACCTATGCACATTGTCTCTAGAGGGCAACAAAGCCAACAAGCACATACAATAGGGGACTCATATCAGAGTCCAGGTCCTAAGCACTTCGCTAATTGCCCCCCTCTCCTGAAGCTGATTACCTTGAATAACCTCATATCCCTCCCCACTACCCCAAGGCCCGAACACCCCCTTCACCCCCCTCCCAAGCGCCTCGAGGCCTTATCTATCACACCCCGAAATGGACCCGATTGACTAATCACGTCATTAATGAGTCAACCTCAAAACTAAGCGGAGAATACTATTATTTTTCAAATATATGCGGAAGCGATGACTCCAAATGTCTCACTCAAATTACACTCCTTAATTAGTAGGATTTTATACTTAAAGTATATTATGATATCCCACATCGGACGTGAGACAGTATGAGATTGCTCTTTTATAAGACCTTGCCTATGATCTTAAAAGTACCCATTAGCTAGCCCTTTTGAGCGAGACATTGCCTTATGGTGGGGCTATAAATTAGGTCATTACAGATGGTATCAGAGCCGAATCTCTAAAGCCCGGCTTAGCTATCCAATCAGGTTGTTGATGGGTGGGGGAAATATAGGCAAGCCCGAGTATATTCACGTCAAGAGGATGGTTGAGGCAACAAAAGATAAGTCAGGTATATCTCAAATTGGCTAGAGTGGAAGATTCTGGCTATGTGCGACCGAGCCTTGGCGAGGATGCAAAGGCATAAGATGGAAGATTGTGATATTCCACATTGGATGTGGGACAGTATGAAATTGCTCTTATAAGACTTTGCCTATAATCTTAGAAGTACTTATTACCTAATCCTTTTGAGGAGGGCATTGTCATGTGGTGGGACTGTAGACTGGGTCATTACACTATCCCTCCTACCCCTCACTCCCTAAGGACATCATTGTGCACCCGTACCAAAACCTAGAACCATCAATTAGGACCCTATAACAAAGCCCCCTAAAGTCTGCTATTGGAACCCTTTACTCCCCATACACCTTACGATCAATGCTAAAAGGCAAGTTTCAATGTGGACAAATACGAAATGTGTAGAAAAATATAGAACCCCCGCCGGATCTGATCACTGCCACTATAGATGAGTCCAGTCCCTGGTGAAGATTCTGGTCACTGCTGATGAAATTTTGGCCATCGCCCATGATGATACAACTTCCCCAAAAATCCAAACCCTCTTCGTCAATGCAAGGGTACTGATCAACTATCCACGGTCGCAAAGATGTAGAAATTATCATATAGATCTAACTAAATCAGCCCAAATCCCGTGAGATTAGAGCAAGAACCTTTGAGTCGCCATCCCCGATCGTATAAATTTGAAAAGATGGTGCCTATAGCCGCAATGCTGTCATCAAACCACAAATTCTATTGTTGGCCATGTGCGGAGCACTCCTCTGAAGACACCAAGACACTACCAAAAGAAGGAACCTATATAGATAACTAGGCTCGAGACCGGCTGAGGCCCCATGCGTGCTGAAGCACGGTGGGACGGCTAGAGAGGGCGATGCTAACCTTTGGAAGTTTTAGAGGGGTACATAGAGGCAGGGGGTCCCTTTTTATATTTTCATTTTTTAAAAGAAGTGCATGGATTTGAGAAGCACTAATTACAAGATATTTGTTTGACGTCTCATTTGTCTAGCACAAGGGCCTCAAAAGAATTTCCTTTTGACCGCGACCATAATATAGGTGTTTGTTGCTTGTAACAAACCGGTTGGTATGCTAAAAGTATAGTTAATTGTTTACTTGTTAATGACCAATATGGACGTAGGCAAGCATTACAAGAATGAACGCTCAGTTAGAATTACCATTACCATGGAGCTTTCCTCAAAATTTGCCAAGCTAATGAAATAAGGCTACAATCTCTATAACTACATCAACCTATCTTATAGGTACTGTATCAAACACAAATTTTAGCAGGAAAATTCCTACATCCCGACTATAGCAAACAGAGCAGTGTTATTCTTTTCGAATATGTGTTCCAAAATCTTTACTTTTAAAATGAGATAGCCTATTTTGATTTATGCATTCTAAAGCATTGGGTTCTGGTATTCTAAAATATGTACTTGTTTGCAAAAGTTAAATATAGAGAATCCATATTAACCACTCACAGTCCACTTTTTGTTGCCTTGGAACTTCAGGAGACGACACTTTTTTGTCATGTCTTGAACGAAGTGGAGCATAGTTACCAATAATTAGGAAGGATAAAGTGCTATTTGATTAATCACTATCAGTTTTGAACGACAAACCACGTTCAGGAAGGATAGTGTCTTCTGAGTAACTAAAAGGTGTTGGTCCAGAGATCAAGGTTGTACCTTTATATGCTTACCCTCTGCTTTCCACCGTCAAAAATTCTGCGTAAAAACCCCCTTTCTCTCTGTTTGACAGATCGTTATCTCATCCGCCATTTCCTTCTTCACTCCGTCTCTTTCCATTCAGCTCAGGATGTATATGCCTGTAATGTCAAGATTGGTGCTCTTTCCCGCTCTGGCAACATCGACGCCGCCCGCCAACTGTTCGACGTTATGCCCAAAAGAGACGTTGTAACATGGAACGCCATGATCACTGGCTACTGGAAAAATGGATGTTTCTTAGAGTCGAAGAGGTTGTTTGAATTGATGCCTATGAGAAATGTGGTGTCTTGGAATTCGATGATCACGGGCTGTATCCAGGATGACAGGATAGATGACGCTTACATGTACTTCAACTCGATGCCCGAGAGAAATGTAGCGTCATGGAACGCGATGATCTCGGGTTTCTTAAGGTGTGATAGGGTTGAGGATGCTAGTAGGCTGTTTGAAGAGATGCCAAGGAGGAATGTGATTTCTTATACTGCGATGATTGATGGGTATGCTCAGAAAGGGGAGATTGAGCGAGCGAGGGCGTTGTTTGATTGCATGCAGTGTAAGAATGCAGTTTCTTGGACTGTAATGATTAGTGGGTATGTGGAGAATGAAAGACTTGATGAGGCAAGGGAATTGTTTGAGCGCATGCCTGGTAGAAATGTTGTTGCGGTGACGGCCATGATCACTGGATGCTGTAAGGAGGGGAAAATGGAAACTGCGAGGATTTTGTTTGAAGAAATTCAGTGTAGGGATTGCGTCTCTTTTAACGCCATGATAGCAGGTATGCAACTAAATGCAGTTGTCATTAAGGTTTTCTGGATGGTTCTAGTGGTCATTTTCCTACCACTTATGATGAATATTCACAAGCTTAGGGAGCATTGTCTCAGGGAGAAGCTTGGGTCCTTAAATCTACACAAAATGATGCTAGTGAGAAGGCACAGTTAGAACTTGGAATATTTCAGATCTCAATTATTAATAGATTTTGAGGATGTAGTTGGGTGTAGAAAGCACATCTCTAAGGGGCTGGAAAGTTCGCAAGTGTACGGAGAAACCAACTTATACATAAAAATATTTTCACGAGATAAAGTTACGCAAATTTTCTTATTTCAAATTTAAGGTTTTCTTTCACTCTACCTTTGTTGAAAAGATCTCTCCTGCACTAAATATTGACAATTGGCATCAAGCAGTTTGGGATGGACTAAGGGTGGTCGTCCAATCCTGCATCGCCTGGTTTAACTAACTGGAACCTGGTGATTGCCTACAGCTGCTTAGTTGTTTTTGCAATTTGGTGATCTCAAGGATCGCATTCTTTTGAAACCACGATGGTTCTGTTTGTCTTCCTTTCAACCAGAGACTGCACTGGCTTAGTTCTCATTTTCATACTTACAAAACATACAATGTTTTGCCAAATACTTATCCCCATTTACTTGCTAGCGGGGGCATCTTGCAGTACTAAAGTTCAGTGCACTATAACCTACCAAGGATTTTGTACAGTTACCAAGGTGATACATTTTTGTGCATGATTATGGTTTGTAAGTGTGAAATCAGTCAGTGAAGATGATAAATATAAGTTGTGGGAGTGATTGCGATTCATGGAATATGCTAACTATTCCGATCATATGGCTACCTCCTTGTCAACGATGATCTCCCACTCCCCTAGGTGAATGTTAGGAGGAAGACTTGGCTTTAAAAGAGCTTATCCAGTTGCTACCTGCTTGTGTTTGTTAGTTATGGTGCATGTCAAAAGTCTTGGGGATCTAGGATATGATAGTATTCCCTAGAGATAACTTGCTGAAACGTAGGTATGAAATAAATAGACGAGTGGAAGCTACTCAACTGGTTAAATCCGCACCACCTCTTAGCAAGCAAGACGGCTCACTGGTGTTGATAATAGCTGACTTGTTGATTCTTAAGTAAATGTTTGCACCTTCGCAGTTCATAATTATACCTTCTCTATTTTTAGGTTATGTACAAAATGAGAATTGCGAGGAGGCACTTAAGTTGCATGTTCAAATGCTCAGGAGTGGTTTGAAACCAGATTACTCCACTCTTGTTTCGGTTCTTACTGCATGTTCAAGTCTCGCATCACTTAAAGGAGGAAGACAAACTCATGCTGTTCTTCTTAAACGTGGGTTGGACTCACATGTATTTGTATGTAATACTCTGATTACTACGTACAGCAGATGTGGTAGCATCCTTGATTCTGAGTCTGCTTTTGCCCATATCAACAGTCCAGACCTCGTTTCCTGGAACACCATTATTGCCGCTTTTGCGCAGCATGGGCTCTATGAGAAGGCTCTTGCTATTTTTAAGCAGATGGAATTATTGGAATTTGAACCAGATGGGATAACATTTCTTAGTTTGTTATCAGCTTGTGGTCATGCCGGGAGGACGAGTGAAAGTATGCAGTGGTTTGACTTGATGGTCGATAATTACAAAATTACCCCTCGGTCTGAGCACTATGCTTGCCTGGTTGACATATTGGGCCGTGCTGGTCAGGTAGAAACGGCTTACAAGGTGATCCAAGAGATGCCATTTGAAGCTGTTTCTGGGGTTTGGAATGCCCTTCTTGCAGGATGCCGTGTTTGTTCAAATCTAGAGCTAGGGTATTTAGCTGCAAAGAAGGTTGTCGAATTGGATCCTAAAAATTCTGGGGGGTACGTAATGCTGTCTAATATATGTGCTGCATCTGGTTTGTGGAAAGAAGTTACAAGAGTGAGAAGTTTGATGAAGGAATATGGAGTCAAGAAGCAACCTGCATACAGTTGGATGGAGATTGCTAATGAAGTACATTATTTCTTGGGAGGCGATATCTCTCACCGCGCTACTGAAGAGATTCATTCAGAGCTCAAGCGCATCAACTTACAGATGAAAAACATTAACGACATTGCTGAGATAGTTTCTATAGTGGAGCTGGTTCAGTGAAACACATTATATGAGTCTACATGATTTAACAAGGGCAAAAAACTTCATTTGGAAGGCCTGAACTTCTGAAACCAGTATGGAGTCTCTAGAGATGGGAAAAGGAGGAGGCCTTCCATGCTGAAAGTGAGCGAGGACTTTCAAGGATGAGCAAATTGCCATTGATTCGAGGAGAAGCAATCTGAGAAAATGGAGCAACCATTTATTCATGAGAAGGTTGAAGTTTCGTGAAAGTCTAGATCGTTGCCATCTTAATGGGGGACTCTATACGGAATGGCTTATTTTCGAACCAAAAAATGAATGCCAGGACATAAGCAATGAAAATATTGCTTACTTTTTTGGCGAATGTACCAAGTCTCGTGAGTTTTGGGAGCAGATTAAGAAAGTCGTATAAATTGTATCATTGATCCTTTTCTCAACCCAGGTTACAGCTGTTATCAATGTAAAATAGGTAAGCACTCAAGAATCCTTCATGCATGTATCTCATCTCCATGTCATCTGTAATGTATATCTTCTATTGTTGACAATGAGCAAAGAAAAACCTTACTCTGATTTTGCATTTGAATTTGACTTGATCCAGATTTGCGACACAATCCAAAGCTGAACCACTTTCTTGGTACCCATATTCTTTATGCGCATTTGACTTGTGACGGAAGCTATTCGGATTCGATTGAAGCTTATGGTACAATGTTGTAATGCCAATGGCCACAGCAATACCTAAAGCTTGCCAAAAAGAAAAAAGCGAAAAGAAAGATAACAGAAAATGGCGACACCTTTTCTCTTCGAGTTTAGGTTGAGGGAAAGATTGGAACTTGGGAGAGAGACCTGGAGTTGTGGTCCTTGGGGACCTAGAACCGTGCCCAAAGTGAAGCATTGACTTGTTGTAAAACTTGCACAATTACCAACGCAGGTTCGCCGGCCCGAAGACAAAGTCAGAACGTGGAGAGTTCCGTCCAATGAATAGATCTGGTCAATGATAGGAAATTTCATTAAACCTCCGCCTAACGACTTCTACATCACTCACCTTGTCTTTTTCCAACCCTTTGTTCTCTCTCTCAAATCTACTTTCTCTGTCTTACTCGCTCGCTCTCTCTCTCTCACTTACTTTTGCCGTTATGGCAGAGTGCATAACGAATACCCGCCAACCTTGGACTTTGTCTCTACCAGTAGCAATAAACCAATCGCTCCTGAAATCTCTGTGAGCTTTGTGCTAACTTTGTCCGAGTTTTCCTGATTTTCCCAAAGAAGGCGGATTACATATTTATAGCCAAAGAATTACCATTCTAACATGTTTCGTTCCAAATCAAGGTACACTAAAACTTGTCCTTCCCTGATATCTCTCTCGTCCTTTTTTGCATCCGTAGGTTTCTTTATTGGTTATAGTCATGTCTATTATATTTTTTCCTTTTATGAGTGTGTTCGGCTTCAGGCTTATATTGCTTGTATGATATGAAATCCTTTTGTTTGGCATTATATTTGTTTGGTTTTTGTGGTTTGTAGATCTGGGTCGTTTGATTTTAGACAGAAGCAGCTTTCATCTGTTCTTTCTAGGACCATTTCTGCGTCAAAGCTTTGTAGAGGGGATGCTCTAGGGTCACAGGTTGATGGGGACGCGCTTATATCTCTTGAACAAAAATCCTTCAAGGTCGGAAGTTCGTCCAAGGTAGAAATCGATTTTCCTTAGTGTACAATAGGAATGGATTCAACGTTGGTTACTTTTATGAGTGATGGGGTTTGTTTCAATGTTGCGTAGAATCGGAAGGAAAAAACTTCAAGGATGCAACAACAGATAGATCAGCTTCAGGAGGAGCTGAACAGGACGATGGAGCAATATCGTGCTGCAGAGGACGAAAGTGCTCGAGCCAGTGAACGTGAAGCAAAGATGAGGATGAGTCAGCCATTCTCCCCTAGCAAAGTTGAAGATGTATTTGAAGAGTTGAAGACCTTGAAGGAATTGCTATCTAACTCGCAAAGAGAATTAGGAATCAAAGACGAGAGCGTCGAGTCTCTGAAAGTTGAACTTGAAAAGGCAAAGCAGTTTGAGCTCGAATTGGCAGAGAGAGAAGCAGCTTTCGAAAGGTTGAAAGAGGAGTTGACAAATGCAAAGGCCTCTGAGGCTCGTGCAATTGGTTTATCGTCTGAGAGGAATAAAAGAATTCGGGAACTTGAGGCTGAGGTCGAGAGAGGAAAGCTATCAGAGTCCAAGATGTTTGATTCGGTGGTTTCTCAAAGTAAACAGCTCGAGGAAACAAAGGTTGAACTCGAACAGTCCAATCTTGAAATTGCTTCTCTCCTTGAGGAGCTGGAGAAGTTGCAGATGTCATCCTCTCGCCACTGTGAGCATCTTCATTCCAACAAAGATGCATTTGAGAGTCTTAGGTCTGAGCTCCAATTGGCAAAAGAGAACCTGGCTCGTGCCCAAGAAGGAGAGAAGCTAGCTTTGTTGAAGGCCAAGAGTGTAGTTGATGAGATAGGATTGCTAAAAAATGAACTGAAGTTGGCAACTGATGCGGAGGAGAAGAGCAAGAAAGCCATGGATGATCTAGCACTGGCATTAAAAGAAGTCGCAACAGCATCCAATCAGGAAAAGGAGAAACACAACCTTACACAAGCTGAACTTGAGCATGTGAAAAGCGAGGCAGAACAACTCAAGGTGATGGTTAGGGGCATTGAGGATAGGTACCAAAATCTCTTGGATGAAGCAAAGAAAGAAACTGAGCTGCACCAAAACACTGCAGATAGATTGAGATTAGAAGCTGAAGAGACACTTTTGGCATGGAATGGGAAAGAGATGGGGTTTGTCGGTTGCATCAGAAGAGCTGAAGAGGAAAGGACTCTTGCACAACATGAGAACACTAAACTAGCCGAGTCCCTAAAAGCAGCTGAGAACACTACTAGGGTAGCCAGGGAAGAAAGTTACAAGTTAAGGGATATACTTAAGCAAGCCCTTAATGAAGCTAGTGTTGCAAAAGAAGCTGCTAGCATTGCTAGAGAAGAAAATTCCCAACTTAAGGACTGCTTGGAGGAAAAGGATGAAGCTCTTCATTTCCTTACAAGAGAAAACGAACGCCTCAGGATCAACGAAACTGCAGCACAAGAGAACATCAAGGAGTTGAAGCGATTGCTTTCTGCTGCATCTTCAGAAAGGACAGAGGAAAAGGAGCAAGAAGGGATGTTCAAGTCACCAAATTCGTCACCAAATTCAGTTTTTGAAGAGCACCTGGAAGACATCAAACCGAACACACCTTTTCGATTTGATCTTAATGAGCTGAAAATTCAAAATGAGCATGAACATGTGGATGAGACAGTTGAAGATGAGGACCCTGCAAGGGCCGAGGCACTTAAGGGCTCGATATTTGATACCCCAGCTTCACCAACCTCGGAACCCCAGACACCAAAATCAGGGTCAACCTACCACCGAAGAGGATCTTCTTCTTCAGAAACATTAAATTCAGAAGATTTTGATCATCTGGATGGTACCACTTACGATGATACAGATGGTGACAGAACCTTGCATAGGAGAAGGAGATCAGCCTTGTTCAGAAAATTTGGAGATCTCATAATGAGAAAAAGTTTTCATAAAAGGGAACCTGAATAGTCCCTTACTAAATCATCCAGATTTTAATCTCTACATAGCTTCAGATTTAAGGTATCATCATTTATTTTTACGTTCAATGAAACTTGGACCGTGTAAATCAACATGTGAACATGCTCCATATTACTTGGGTGTTGTACATTTTAGGTTAGTTGATCTTAATCATGCTATCTGCTACCTTACATGCTATTACTGTTATTATCTTTGATAGGAGTCAATTGATTGCAGAACTGCAGTGAAAATTTTTATATACTGGCTTCTAAGGGATACATTTTGTACTTTTCTTATTATTCCCGCCCACTTATAGATATTGTTTGCTCGACAGCTTATACTACAAGTGCTTCTTAACACTTCTGGAGTGAATATTATATGGTCCTGACCATATAGGACCGCAGACCGCTGGATCAGGAGGGTGTTGTGATAGGAGGAGGGTTTAAGAGAGACAAGAGGTTATTTTACAACGTATCTATCTAATCGTCTTAGAAGGTCAGGACCACTGTTCCCGGACCATAGAATGTTTCCTACTTTCTTGAGTTATGCTGGTAGCCTGGTATTAGGAATTCAGCTCTCAACCCCAATTCACAGCTAACGTACTATTTAAAGAACTCACGCCTGCCCAAACTCAAAATTCCAGTCAAGTCTCCATCATAATCACCTTATAGGGTGTTTACTAGGGATGGCAATTTAGGGGCCAAACTGGAGCTCCCCCTCCCATGGTACGTCTTTGAGGAAGCCTATATGTACATGGGGCAATTGGGGGATCTACTCAAATGGCTGAATAGTGATTCCAAGGGTAAACAGACCAAGGGCAAACAGAGATTTCGCCGTTAACCTTCTTCCATAGGTCCTTGATTGCTCTGTTGTTTCGTTGCTGCACTTAGAATTTCTGGAATTCTTACAGTTGTACCTACGAGATTCTAAGTTCATTCATGACCTCTTGAAGGTGTTACAGCTCATGAAAGAACAAATGGGTTACTTTTCTATCTTTCCCAAATGTTTTTAGCTCTTTTAGCATCCATATCAGCCAATCAGTTACCTGGCTTGATGAGATAATAAAGTTTAGATGCTCTAGAAGCACATAAAACATTCCAGATGGCTTCTTTTTTTGGTAAAATCCCTTCACCACTTTGAATCCCAAACCTACACAATCCAGATGGCGGATTGCTCCAGTTGAGGACTCTGAAGTGCATTCCTGATGGCTTCTGTGGAACTGAAAGACACAGGCTTCCGGTTGAGGTTGGAGGAGAGCTCTACCTTTGATGTACAGTAGTATCCACTTCATAGCAGCGGCCACCAGAATTTTCCAAGGGGTATAACGGTTGAACCAAGCGGTGTGCATGCCTCAACTAGCCGAAAGCTCCACCAGCGTTGGTTAGTCGGAGGATTTTCTAATGTCTGCTTAAAATTACTTTCCCGTCTATGCTGACATTTTCGAACCAGATCTGATAATATTTTAAGTTACTATCTGTACTGAAAGTTTAAGCTACTAAAATAAGCTCAACAAAGCTTTATCATACTGTTTGCATTAAGGAAAAGCGCAACATATCAGCCTGAGCAAGACTGATTCGGCCAAGGGCATCAGCATGCCACTTTACTAAGGAGTTAAAAATCAGCCTATGCGTAAGATTTCACTTAAGGCGATTTGTCCTAGAGCAAGTCGGTGGTATCTGTCAAACTGTTAAATCAATAGCAGCGATGGCTAAATGACACGTGTCCAGCTCTGAACAAAAAGGACACATGGCACTCGCATAGGGCATTAAGCTTTAACGGTACCACATGGGAATAGTAGTAAAAAAAACGTGGCAGGGGCTGAATAGTAACTTAGACAAGAAGGTAAAACAAGACCTTATTCAGTCTCAACATGTATCAAAGTCAAATCAAATTAATGAAGTTTAACGTGAACAAACGGTATAATTGACAAGCTTGGAGATGTGCCAGCTCCACATTGGATTGTCCCGAGGCTAAAGGATTACAAGCTCAGTTACAAAAGCAAAAAATGTTGTCTCAATTAATCTTCTTCAACTTCAAATACAAACCAGTTCCTAGATTGCATTAGCACACCTCGTTTAACTTAGGTAAACGATGTTTATCTTAGGTACGTCAAAACAATTATGTTTATTTTAGGTACGTCAACTAACTGTTTGACTCACTCAAACAGTCACCAAAGTATCCATCATTCTAATTAGAGCTTCAAACTCTCAAAGTGTTATCATTTTATAAGAGCTGATCACTGCAAACACTGTGAAACTAAAATGTCTTTATTCAATATTGTAGTATACTTGGGTTGATTTGGAGTAGGAGCATATCAGGTAAAAGTAGCTGTAGCTTAAATAGCACCAAACAATCCTAAAACTTTAAGTCAAAAGAACTCCAAGCATATTTTCAAGTCTTTATAGATCGGTTGAGAGAAGTCCGAACAAACACACTCCCTCAAATGTCTGGCCGCTTAAACTAATTGGATATGGTCTTTGTGTGTAGTCCCGTCAAGCACTAGCACGACTGCGCATTATAGTATCTTAAAACCTCCCAAAGACACGTGCAAGAGCGTTTTACAAGCAAACACTTTTACTAGGAGAAATTAGACTGAAAAATCTGTGATTTCTAATCCCCCAAACCCTAATATTGCCGGCACCTCTAACTCAAAAGGCCATGTTAGGGTAGAAGAAGTGGGGCTCGATAAGGAACCCTTTTAGGGATTAAGGGGAGAATCTCTCTTCGAAGGAGATTTTGAGCGATGAACACATCGAAAAGATGATGAGCGTGTATGAGAAAATGTAAATAAATATGCTAGAAAGCACAAAATCTTTAGAGACTTCTTAAATAGGGCTAGAAACTCCAACAGGCAAAATCCTAGCAACAGAGCGCCCTTGCCACAAAATTGGGGGACTAGGCCAAATCAAGAAGCAAATCGTCAGTGGGGCACAAATCAAGGTTATTCTGACTTTGAAGTAAAGGCCAACCCACATGCTGATCAGTTTAGACAAGGAAATGACCAAGGTTGGAGGCCCCAAGTATAGAATTATCATTACGTACACCCTAACACCTTCGGGGGACAATACCAGCCGCGCTAACCTTTCCGTCTGACTTACTATCCTTATGCTTATCCCTCTTCTTATCCCTAAATGATGGTCAACAGAGACCAACTGATGGATCTCATCAGAGAACAGGTCGGCCCAGGCCTCAGACATATAGGCCGGCCTTGCTATTCAAAACCATATCCTTACTAGATCAGTATGAAGTTTCCCTTTCTAAAAGGTTACAGATTCCCTGACTTTGCCTCCTTTAGCGACGAAACCAATCATTCAACAGTTGAACAAAAAGGCCAATGTGGAGAGCTGACTAGTGTTGATTTCTTTAAATTAAGATTATTTCCAAGCTCCACTTATTATACAGCCTTCACATGGTACATCGGCCTATAACCAAATTCTGTTTTTACATGGATTTAGAAGGAAGATCTCTTCCATGCTAAGTAATATAGAACAACTCTGGAAGTCTCAATCACTGATCTACCCAAACTTTACCGACGGGCTAAAGAACCAATAGTTGAATTCATACACTATTAATCTGCCTGAGCACGGGTTTGTGAAATTAGCCCTAAACAGCTTCATTTTGTTCAAAGGGTCAAATTTGAGGAAATTAAATTTGATGACCTGTCTGAGCTTATCAACCGGGCCTTAAGATATAAGGAACTACTCAAGAGCAAGGGATATAAGACGAACTCCACGAAGGGGACCTATTATAAGAAACCCTGTGCTATAGAACATCGGCCATAGATTGAACTGATAGGAATTATTGCCAACAAACCATATATTTGCAAGGTCGTAGTTCGGCCTGAGAAAGGCCTAAATCACAGCGCTGACCTAAGAGATTGAAGCAAAGTTTGTACCTTTGACATCATTAATGCCAATCAAATATTCGATCATATGATGGACGATGATGTCCTAAGACTATCTCTAAGATAGAAAATTCCTAAACTAGAAGAGTTGAGTAGTAGGGCTCACTGAAAAATCATGATAATTGGATAAACTCGACCAAAATTGAATTATGTTTTCATACTTTGATATAGGAAAATATCGAGACCGGCCAAGGCAAGTTTGCAGAAAGGCCAAGGAGCACAAGATAGACATTGATCCATTCCAAACACTATTAAGTTTTCTACCTCGAGAAAGAAGATTTACTGGGGAAAAAATAACGGGACAAAGAAAGACAATTTCTTGAAGAAAGAGACATCTAGCTACTGCAATAGGCAGACACCACTTAAGCCCAAAAAGTAATTCTATAAGACTAGACACTTTCCAATAAAGGAGAAAAAGAGATACTAACGATGAAGAAATGGCTCAAAAATTTGCAAGAGATAAGATAATCAACCCAAAGAAAAACCATCGACGAAAAATTTGGTTGATGAGAATGAAGAATTCTGCTCTGGATCAAGAAGATGATATGGAAAATTTGACGAACCACGCCGCCAAGAAGCTTCTGGATTGTCCAATTAAAGCTTCTAACCAACGAAACTAGAGATTTGGATCTGAGGACTAATTTATATGACGGGAAGGTTTTAGGCATCCCTTCATACCCTGTACGGTCCCTAACTTGTTTTTATGATTTATCAGAACTGATATTAAGCAAAAACATAAACATAAACATGAAAAATCCTAAGCTAAACCTATTTTGGTTTGAATTAAATATTGGAGTTTGAAGGGCCTAAGCACCCGACCGGACAAGTCGAGATCGAAACCTCGTAGTTCGACTGACGCTAAGAGACGATACCTAAATCTCAGTTTGTGGTTTCTTAAAGACTTAATCGATTCAACTCCTTCTACTCGACTGCTTTTAGAAACTCTTGCTAGACTAAAAGTTAAAATTCTAATCCTAACCAACTTCTTCTACTGGTAGGTTTAGAGATTGTACTACTGATTGTTAAATCAGACCAAAACTTGATCGGGGTAAAGGGAGTTACTCTATGACTCTTCTAAACTAATATACGAAAGAAAACACAAGGGTAGAATTTAATAACTCTTGATTTGGTTTTCCTGGATAGTTTGACCGCTGAATTTGGATTCTCTATTATGAGACGTGTTGAACAAACACTAAATTCACAAGTAAAGGGAAGAGTAACTTTTTAGTTATCTCCCGCTCTCTCTTGCTGATATATCTTTCACATAAGAACCAATAGCCATCCATGGAATTTTCTGCTCTAATAGACTCTCTTTTCTGGGGCAATGAGAGGGCCAGTTTGACCTCCTGGCTATTGAAAATTCTATGTTCACCGTGAGGTGAATAAAACTAAAGGCAGAAGAAAAAAGGATGATAACTATGAGGATTTGAAAGGCACTATAGCATTAAGATTTTTGAAGTTTAGCCGAGGCTTAGCTCGGGACCCCACTACTTGCCATATTTAGTTTCATCTTGCTACCGCACATGACCTTGAGAGTCAGGAAGATATTACTAAGGAACGTCTTTATCATAACATTTTTCCTTCGCACTTCGGGAAATTAGCAATAATTTTCTCAGTGGACTTCTAGAAATCTGTTTCATGTAGCTTGGCATGGAAATTTTAATTCATGTGTTTTTTTAGAGATCTGGGAGCAGAAGAAATATAAAAGGAGACCACTCAGTCGTCCTTATTGCTTGTAAGAGATAAGGCTGAAAAAGACCAATAAGACCCTTATAATCTTGCTGGCCAGTTTAAATGGGGTACTGATCGAAACATATAGGATAACAGGGTCGGTTTAGTTAAAAACCGATTGGTTCTCTTCCCTCAACTAGTTTACTTTTAACCCAACTGTGGAGGGAAAAGACTATTTTTTAATCAATCACATGTGATTAATCTGCATTTGAGGCAGACATCCAAGTCAAGACTAAACCAACTACTAGACCTCCTATCTTATCTAGACTGTTACCCGGGTTAAGCCCAATTAGACTGGACCAACTAGATTGGACCTACTAAACTGGTCTAAGATAATAATAAGCCTAAATATATAAAATAAAGCCTACACTAGTTATGTAAAATAATGCCTATAAAATAATGTTTACAATAGAAATGGCCGATTGGATAGAGCTAGTGATTGCCCCCCCTAAAGAAGGAGCTGGTCCCCCTTGCTTAGAAGTATATTCAATTTGTCGATGTTCCCTGGCCAAACCATCAAAGGAAAAGGTGAGAGAAAATCTCCTTCAGCCCAGGAATAACAAAATATACGTCTCCAAAAACAAACACCGGAGAAATAAGAAAATCTGGCACAGAGTCAAGTTTGCAGCAGCACTAGCCCAGGAACAATTGGAGAAAATGGCTCCCAAGAAGGTAACTCCAAGAGGAGGCAAGATTTTCTAGATGCTGAGATAATGCAGATATTGGCCAAGGATGATCAAGGCCATCCTGAATTAAGAGAACATAGATTTGTTGTTAGGATCACTCTATTTGGAGGCAAACAGCCTAAGACGTTCAAACTCGGCCAGACCGAGACTGACAAATGGAAGGGAGCAGGTGATCGTATCAAACCTCTACCCTTTCGAAATTGCAGAACACGAGGCTTTAAATTTCCAAAAGAGAAAAGAAAGAACTCGAACATCTTCCCAGCAAATTTCACAGATCAAAGAGGAAAGAGGTGGAAAGACAGTTGCAAAACCAGCCGCACTAATCCCAGCTCCAAGGGGCCTTTACAACGACAGAAAGGCCAAAATGGAAGATCTATTAGGCTATAAGCATTCTGGAAATGAAAAAGACCTGACCGAGATTAAGTTTAAGGACTTTACCAAAAACCTTTCCATAAATATAGCCCTTACTCTGCCGGCCATTTTCAGGCCGATGCAGGCCAACAACAAGGCTTGTAAAGGGATGTAAGTTCAAATAAAGTAGGACGAGCAAGGATTGTCTTTGAGGAAAAATCCTTGGTGGGAGAAAATGTCAAAGACACCAACTTAAACCTCAAGACCGAGAAGGTAGAGGATCGTCATGAATTCTTCTTGCCAAAGTACTATTTGAGAAACCTCTAGAAAGCGACACCCACCACCTCAAGCCGTTGTACATTAAAGCCTTCAATGAAGGTGGACCGTTCAATAGCTTAGTCAACAGTTGTTTCACTATTGACTAAGATTGGAAAGAGCATGGTCGACTTGATCCTAATTGAGATTTATGTAACTAATTTTACTAGAGAAGTTTCCCCATTATATGGAGAACTACCAATCGACTTGACAGTAGGGACCAAAACTACCTTGACCATTTTCTACCTCTTGAAACCCTCAACTTCCTATAATATACTTAGGCTGAGATTGAATTCGCTCGCCTAGTGTATCCATTCACCAATTCCTAATATTCTGGAATAGCAATGAAGTAAAAGTGGTTTGCACAGACAACATACCCTTCTTAGCCACCGTGTAAGCAACAGACGTGCATCTTTATGACGATGACATAACTCCAATCAAGTTTACTGGCAAAGACAAGTATGGGAGGCCTACATTGGTTGCAATGCAAAAGAATGGCACATAAATGGTTGGAAACTTCCTGAAGACGAGCTCAATCATCACACATGGAGGCTAAAAGCCCCAAGATTACAAATATAGGCTTCTAAAAGAGAAAGGATAAACTGTTTAAGGTAATCAGGATAATATGTGTGGCCAAACTATGCTTCCATCATCGGGAATGCTTATTTCAAGGAAGACTCATGCATAACTACATTCTTTTGAGGTCTCTCTCTCTCGTGCCCTAACTTCTGCTAGACTGCCCTTTTTAGGATTTTCAGTTTAGCAAGATTTTTCTTTTTTATTTTTCAAGATGAATGGTCTAAGGTAGGAGAGGGAGTAGGTGAGCTTTTAACATGAGAAAGTCTTGAGATCTATATGACACCTCATTATCTTTGAAGATTTGACTTATTTATGGTGAATAAGGGGTTGATCAAGAAAGGAAGTCACGACCTTTTCTTGAAAATCCCCTAGATTCTCACTTGAATGTTTTTGAATTAGGTTCTCCTATTAGGTTTCCTGACATTCAATTATAAAGAAACTAAATTATGCTTTGAAGCTTAAAAATACAGGGATGACTGCCCCCCAATTATAGAGAAGATGCCTCAACAAGATAGACCAATGGCCTTAAGTTTAAAATCATCTTTTGCACAATATAACAAAATGATTGGTCAACTACGAGTTCAATCAGGGTGAAATCGGGCAGTTTTGTCTTACTTTGAAAATTGTAATGCTCTTGACTTGCTAAGGGTGGACTCCTAGACTTATTGGAATCACAAACTCTTTGATTCAAAAGCTGCAAAGGAATTTTAAGAAAGGAAAAATTCTTGACTTTTTATTCCTTGTTATTCATCCTCAGCCAATTCTGACTAAATCGGTAAACAAAGAGTAAGCAAATAGAATGACATAAAAGAACAAGTCCGCAAAAGGTAATCTATAAATTACTAGGAAAATAATCAAGGTTCTAGCTTGACGTCATACTTAGCTCGGTAGCGGGGAAGTCTTTGACCATCAATTTGAGAGCAAACATGCCTTTTCTTGTGCAGGGTGACCCGGCTAACAACATCCTCCTCTTAGTCTAGTGTAAAAAGATCCAGCACTAGAAAGAGTGTTTCAATTGTGCTCACTTGGTGTCTGGCAGACATTCTGTCTTCATACCCGAGAAGAGTTCACTTCACCTTTGCCAATCAAATCTTTGATGACATGATGGAGGGCCACATATTTTTCTTTGAGATGACTGGCTCTTTGATGACAAGCACTATGAGGTTGGGTATCATATCCTTCGGGTAAAACAACCGATGTAGAAGTAGGTGGCAACTTGAAAATCAGACCTTATTGTGGCAACTGTTCAAAGACTTCTGTTAACGGGACGTTTAAATAGGTGATCCGTCACGGTGGCTTGGGAATGGCTTCCCGAGACATTACCTTTTAAGACCTAGAACATTTGATAAATAGACTAGCTAACTTTGAGAGAGCATTGGCGTTCCTTCCATCGACTTGGTATCCTCTCGGCTTAGTTTCTTGGGGTATGATTCCCTTATTGATAGCATCTTCAACTTGTATTAGGGATCCCATCAGTATTTTGAAGGAAAAGTGATAGTGCCCAAAAAGATACTCATGGTACACCGTAGTAAGTTGTTTCTTATCTTGTTAACTTATTCCTCTTTCGATGGGCGGTTAACCATCTAAGCGACATTGTTCCTCCATCACATTATAAAGGTTGAGACTGTGTAATCACCCGAACCTGGGGTCAACTAGTTATAATTACTTTAGCAATATATTCTATGAGTGACATTCTTTTGAGTCCTTAGCAATGACTGACTTGAGTAATATTATCAGCGACAATCTATAATATCATTAGCTACAGTTAAAAAGTGGGTGCAATAGAGAAATAAATGAAGCTTAGCCCGTGACTCTTGAAAAGTTATAATTAAATTAGGGTTATTACGTAAATGTCTAGAATCTCATTTGGTTATTTTAATATGACAGAGAAAGATCTATGGGAAAAAGGAGGAATTTTGAAATGATAGAGAATGATATGGGGATAAAAGAAGGAGAGTTTGGAGGGAATTAAAAGAAAATACATTATTAATAAGCTACACAACAGAAAATAGTTAGAAAATGAAAAGAAAAAAAAGAGAAATGATAGATAGAGAAACAGAGGACGAAGGAACATAGAGAGAAAAGAGACAGAAAGTGCAGAGGAAGAGAGAGACAGAGCAAATCGGTATATGGCAAATTGGCGTCCTCTACCGTCAACCACCGACGGCAGGGTTCCCTTGTGCTCCATTAGTAGAGATGTCAAAAGGCCCAGGCCGCCAGCAGGCTAGCCTGACCCGGCCCTAAAACTGCCTGGCCAGCCTCACTTTAAACATGAATAGTGATGGCCCTGGTCCATAGGGCGAAGGCCAGGCCAAAGAATTAGAGGAAAAAGCTCGGCCCGGCTCGGCCTTAAAAAGGCCCTGGTCAAGCCAGACCCAAGCCCAAATGGCCCGGTCAGTTTTTGGCCCTTTTATGGCCCGAGTTTGGCCCGTTTCCCCCAGGCCTGGGCCTAGCCCTCTTTTGCCTGAAAATTTAATTTTTTAGGGTTGGATTTTTTTGATTAGTATCTTCGGCTTAGATTATTTAGGCTTGACTTTTGAAGTTATCTAGGTTTAGGCCTTCAAATTTTCTTTAGAATTATACAAATAGTCGAACTTTAACATAAAACCTCTATAAAATCTCATGCTTAACAAGTCATTCGCAAGCATCTTTATGAACACTTTTATATGTTTATGCTCTTGTTTAAGTACTAAAATCAATTTTAATGTGACAAAATGACCAATAATTTAGCATTCAAATAACATATGTTAAATGTCTGTGTGATATATTAAGATGTTATGGTAGTTTAATTGGTCAAACCTGACCATAAGTTATTCTTAAATAAACATCTACGTCCTTATAAAGCTCTAGAAACAGGCTATTATGCATGTATCCATCTTATTCTGACAATTTATGGTCAGTGTTATTTCAAGCTTCTTAACTCCGGAGTCTACCATAGCAAACTAGAACATGAAAACCATGACAGAGATGAATTTGAAAGGGCCAGTTGGTCACAAAGAACATGCATTTTACCAAAACAAAGGCAGGGAATTTTTAAATGGACTTGATAATTAAGCAAAAAGAGGAGGGCTATGAATAAATTTATCCAAAATTTAATTTTTTTTTGGAACATAAAAACATGAATATAAGGAATTTAATAAAAAAATTAATTTTTTTAGGCCCGGGCATGGCCCTAGCCCAGTCCTAAAGTTAGGGCCTTGGGCTTGAGCTTGGACCGGGCCTTGGTATCCTTGAAGTGGGCCGGACCCGGTTCCCCACCCAGAAGTCTGGCCAAGCCCATTTTCTTTTCTGGCCCACTGGGCCCAGGCTAGGCCGGCGTAAAGTCCGACCCATTGACATCTCTATCCACCAGTCTTCCATCATGCTATAGTGTTTTCAATCGACTGCCATCGCCAAGCCACCATGCGATCGCTATCGGCGACTACACTTTAAGTCACCCGTAAGCAACACTGGCCAATGCCTCCACCAAACACACCGCCTAGCGCCTCTATCAATCACCACCGCACATCAATTTCACCAGCCGTGGACCACCTTGGCACCTACTGCAGTGTCACGGTGACCCAAGATGGTAAGCACCAATCTTCGACCCTTCACAGTCAAAATCTGCAACCATTGGCAAGAGCTAGAGGTTGCACCAACGTGGGTCCTCAACCCACTGCCCAATCACAACCACTATTACAGGGAACAATCACTAGTCAAATGGTGAGCCGCAGATACGTGGCGTGCCAAAGGGGCCACTGTAAGTCCTCGGACCAACCATAACTACCGTCTGATTGTTGTTGTTGTCGGGATCCCATGAGTATGGTGTAGAATTGGTTTTGTGATATTGACTGTGAAGCAAAGTTTGGTGGTGGTGTTGTGATTTTGGTGGCTGTGCAGTGGTGGTCATTTGGTGGTGGATGGTGGATTGTGTGTAGAGCTGTGGGTGTACGGTGTCTGTGCATTTGGTAGGTGTGTAGGTGACGATTGTTGGTAATAACATGTGCATGTGTGGCATTGTGGTGTGGATGTATATTGGGTAAGGAGGACGATTGTGTATGTCTGGATATGTGGGTGAGTATGTGCAGGTGTTTGTGGGGGGACATGTATGTGAAATTTGGTGATGTATGTGTGTGCGGCTGTTGGATGGGGATGGTGCAGCTGTGTAAATATTATCGTGTCTTAGCGTGTAAGCGTGAATGTGCCTTGGAGGGTGAAGTGGTGTATCTAGCAATATGTGATCTAGTGTGTTTGAGGATGAATGAATGATGGGTGCATGGCATGTATCTGTGTGTGAGACGGTGCACAAATGGGTGAGTTATTGATGTGAGAAATTGTGTGTGTAGTGAAGGAAATTGCCTATCATCTGTCAAAGAAATTGTTATTGGACTTGATTTACTTTTGCATTATTGAGAACCGAATATGAGCAAAGAAAGTTTAGTTATGAAGGTTAAGGATTGAAAATGTTATGGCAAATCAAGTTAAAGCAGAGGACTCACGGGGTAGGATTATTTGGTTATCTTCAAGTGGCAATAAACAAGGAGTCACGATCAACATTAGATCAAGTGTTCGAATGCACACAACTCGGTTAAGCATGCAAGTAACTCACAAGCATAGGTGTAGTTAAGGTGGAAATAGATGTTCAATTATTTTGGTAGAGGTAGGTTATGCATATGTACAATGGTGGGTTTGCAGTTCATGTGGTGTAGCTATATCGTGTTTAGTTCTTCAGTTGCGTGAGGTGCATGTGCGCTTGCTGTTTAGGGAACATGATAGTGTGTAAATCCTTTCTATGTGTTAGTAGCAGTGTGATGGGTGTACGTATCCTGTATGGTGGGAGTATGGTCGTGTGGTGTTGTGCGGTTACATATCTATGTTGGTTGTGCATCTTACGGAGTGAAGAGTGAGTATTAGGTGCTTGGAGGATTTTGAAAGTGACGGGTTACTAAGGTGAAAATCAATTGGTAGAGTTGAGTTGTACAACGATGTGGTATGGTGAGTACATGTGTGTTGTGTACAATGTGTACGTGGAGTATGTGTACCCTATGCTTGTGAAGTGTACCATATGCATGTATGTGTTTTAGACAAGGAAGCGCATAGCCTATGAAAATGAAAACGGAGTGATTAACGCGAGCTCTAGAGTTTGACTGGGTAAAGGTCCGACAATATGAATGCGGCGTTTGAGATGCTTGAAGACATGTTAATCAGGGATGTTGTGTTATGATCAATGATGTCTTGGGTTATATTTGGGAACGCGGAGGTAAAGAGA
Source organism: Escallonia herrerae (assembly GCA_033070095.1). Lineage (NCBI taxonomy): Eukaryota > Viridiplantae > Streptophyta > Magnoliopsida > Escalloniales > Escalloniaceae > Escallonia > Escallonia herrerae. The sequence goes on from JAVXUP010000014.1 coordinate 1,167,617, forward strand.
ATGGCCTTAACAGTTCTTTTAGCCAGATATAGCAACATGATCGTTGCTCTAGAAACTTTGACGTGGGAAATGCATAGTATTAAGTAAGTACTCTTGCCATGTTCCTCCGTATAACCTATTTTTCAATATATGTGTATGTATACGTGACTTTACCAAATGAAAGTTTTAAAGTATTTGTTATACTTCTCCTTTTGTAAAATTGGTTGATGAAAAAGAATTGAAATTTCCATGGTATGTTTTGTGTTGTTTTGAGAGCTCTGTGTAAATCGTGGTACAATACTGAGAGGTTAATATTGTTGTTGTGCCCCATATCCATGGAAAAAAGTGGATTCCGAGTCCTGGTCAAGGGATTATACGTTGGCACACAGTACTGTAGCATCGTGGTTCATCCCTGCGTCCATAATAGTGTTTATCCTGGGTGGAGGAGGGTTTCTAGGTCCTAGTCAATGAGACCATACACTGACCGTAGCATACCATGGAAAAAAGAGTTGGGGTTTCATTCAAAGTTTAAATAATGTCGTTATGCAATCATTTTGGAAGAGTTTCATGTAAGCATGATTTGCTCTATAAAGTATATATGTTTATAGTAACTCCTGTGGAATCATTATGAGTTTTAAAACGAAGAAACCATGGCATATTTATTAAACCCCAAAAACTATTTTAGGAACATTATTTGTGTAATTGTTGAGCTCTCGCTCATTCCTTTGTTTTTCAGGTCATAGTCTAAGTGAGACAGATCCCTATAAGCAACATGAGGGGAAGGCGCCCGAAGAGAATTATTAGATTGATGAAATGTCTATTGACTTTAAAATTCTAGTCTTGTGGTAGTTTTCATGGATGGACTTATGTAAAGAGTTTAGGTCTCCTCGAATTCTTCATAATTGTCACAACATGTAATTAAAGGTTTGTTTTAATTATTGAGTTATCAGCCAATTAATTGTTTAGAACTAAGAAGTTGGAATCAATTGAATTCTGAGTACATGTTGCGTTAAGGCCTTAGTGGGTATGCGGCTGGTCATAGACCTAGCTCAGGCTCACCTATGAATTTGGGTCGTGACTGAAACAATATTGAGCATTACGGTCCTATGATACTTAGAGCTTAAGTAATGATCATGTTGATTGGGTTATCGAATCCAAAGTTGTAGTATGAAGTCTGCAGTATGGTGATGAGACAAACATTTAAAGTTTGTTGAGATTGAGATTTACATCGCTGACCTACGTTTTGGAGATTGTATAATATTATGAGGACTTCTAATGTATGGGTGGACTTGGCTTAGGATGGTAAGGAGAAATGTGACGTTGGACTCACAATAAGTGTACTGAGGTTTATTAGGTCATCGATCATTCTCATCTTAGTGATGTGGACTTAGGCGTAGCCAATTTTTCCTCTCATTCTGGAGCAATAGTCTTTCCTTCATCTTTAGCTTCTGCCCATCAGCTTCGAGTCCGGGCTTTTCCCTTTCTTTGATTTTTGGGTCCTCTCTAGATTCTTTGTTTTGCTCTTTTTCAATGAGTAATCCTACGTTTGAGGCAATTTTAGTCTTTGAGCTGCTAGAGCGGTGAGCTTAGCTTTAAAATCCTTTCGTAGATTTGGACGAGATCATGGGCTAAGGGAATCCTTCAACCATTGGAATCTGCTTAAATTTTAAGGACTATCCCAATTCCAAAGCTTTTTATGAATGCCAAAACTTGTTACCTTCCAGAAGAAAATATTTTGGAGTTTTCAAAATTTTTGAATATTTCAATTCTTTTTAATTAATTTATTTATTTGATTTTTCATCAACAACATCAATTAAGCAAAAAAAAAAATTAACCATACTACCAATCAAAACAAATTAGAAAAGGATAATCTAGGAAATGCTAGGAAAATCAATTGAGATAAAACAAAAACTAAGGTTCTGGCCTGACATCGTGCTCAACTCGGCATCGGAAAAGCCTATGACTATTGGCTAATCTGGGGCGTTCTGGCGAATTGAATATACCATGTCCTCCTCCTGGTCAGGCGTAGAAAGATCTAGTGCCTAAAGAGATCTCTCATCCCCGCTTGCTTGGTGTACTGGTAAAAGTTCTTCTTTCACATTGGACTCCGCAGGAGGGCTAACCAAACCATTATCAACGAGATCTTGAACAGCGCGCCTCAAGGTGACGCGTTCCCGCGTGGTGTTCAAATGCTTGGTGATATACACATCGAACTTGCATGTCGGGCCCTTTCAGTGTAGTAAAGGGAGGTAACTTGGCGATTATACCTTTACTGAGCAGCTGTTCAAACACTTTTGCTGGAGAAGTAGTGACGATCAACTCCCATGAAACCACCTCTCGAGATCTAACTGTATCATTGTCTGCAAACATCCTCGTCTGGGAGTCAAAATCCTTTTCACTAGTCTGGTGTATTGGCTTTCCATTCTTGATTATTGTTCCTTTGTTGATGGCATCTTTCATTTGGGTGAGAGAATCTGTCCACTCCGTGGATGTATTTTCTCTGCTTGGCGAGGTCTTTTTTTAGCAGTTCTAACTCCATAACTGTATTTGCCCGTTGAGTGGCCAAGGCAGTGAAGTAGTTCCTGGAAACCTTTCTGCATATCTTCGAGGATTCAAACAAGGTCTTTGATCTGAGGCATTCTTCATTCATTTAGATGTGAGAAAATTCTTCAGATTTGTCCCAATAAAGGGTGGACTTGATGCCAGAGCTTGTTGGCTTTTAAGAGAGAAAAGGAAAAGATTTTGACCTATTTCAAAAAAGAAAAAAAATATTTTCTATTTTAAGTTATTATTCTTTTTTTTATTTTTCCTTTTTTATGTGCTTCCCTAAGGATTGATCATAAAACTTCTTACCTTTCAAGAGAGAAAAGAAAAACAAAAATTCGACCTCCTCTTTGTTTGACCTTATTAAAAGGAAGTGACTCAAACTAGAAAACTATAGCCTAGATATGATCACACAATTAGAGTACGCACATAAGCACACCATACATAAAATATTAAACTGGCCAATTTCTATCTGTACAAGAATTGAAACTAATCAATTGGCTAGTTAACCTTGTGGGTTAACTGTCCAGTTGTTCAATGGGTAATTCTAGGATTTTGGGATAATTTTTTAAAAAGTGGGGTACTGACTAACAATTCAATTAAGCTTGTAGGTAAACCAGCCATTTGGTTAGTGGGGTGGTCATTTTGGATCTTTGAAATTTTTTAAGGAAGTTTGGGGTGCTGACTAACCGTCCGAAACTCTTATGGATTAACCAGCCGATTGATCAGTGACTTGGAAGTTCGGGGATATGAAAAACTCTGGGAAGGTTAGGGTTCTGACTAACCGTTCGGTAACCTGGAACCGACCGGTTACTCAGTGGGTTAGAAGTTTTGTATTTGAAATTTTTTGAGAAGGTCAGGGTTCTAACTAATGGTCCATTAACCTTGACATTTACAGGCCGGTTGGTTAGTGGGTTGGAAGTTTTGGATCTCAAATTTTTTTTAGGAAGATCAGGGTTCTGAATAACCTTTCGATAACCTTGGGGGTTAATCGACTAATTGGTTCGTCATTTAGAAGTTTTGAATCTGAAATTTTTTTGGAAGGTCAGGGTTCTAACTTACCGACTATTAACCTTCGGGGATAACCAGGCAGTTAGTCAGTGGGTTGTAAGTTTAGGATATAAAACATTCAATGTTCGAGTTTGCGAGTATACCACTAACTGACTAATCGTTTGGTCACTAGATCAATAAACCGGTTAGTTATCCAGAGTTTCTCCTTCTTTGTGACATTATCAACTAGCTTACATAATATTAGCTAGTTTTCTTGCCAATGTGCCATGGGCCAAGCAGGTATTCTTCCAGAAAAGGCTAGAACACTGAAATCGTCTGGGCATGTGGTTTCTCTCTTAATGCCGGTGTAAGGTTACTCCTTCAGCTCGACTGCTACCACATACCTCCCTTCAGTGACTTAGGCAATTAATAATGGGTGATCACTAGTACGTATACAAGTCGTTTAATATACCAAGAAACCAGGAGGACCCTTTAGTACAAGGTCTTGGAGCTGAAAGTACAGTTGAATTCGTCTCTCAACTAAGAAGTTCAAGAGTTCCACTTGTTGCCCTTGAATAGGTAGGTTAGAGATGAAAGTGCGCATGCGTGACACAGCAAAATAAGAGCACAATTATCACAGTTATAGCACAAGAACACAATGCAAATACAAAAAAGGCCAAAAAGCAATGAAATTTTTTTAAGTCTAGTCTTGTTAGTTTTTAGTCCCTAGCGGGTCGCCACTGTAGCGAACCGCCTTGAAAATTAGGGAGTCGCCATCTTATTTAGTTAAACACAGGAAAATAAGAATAACTTGAAAATGACACCAAAAATATCCACAAAAAAAAAGACTACTAATCTACTGAAAATAAAGAAATGGGTTTGGGGATTAAGTTATACAATGGGAAGGTGCTATGCACCTATTATACTCTTTCGTTCGGTACTTCATTTTTGTTGATTTTTTGCCTTTTTAAAATAACACATAAATATGCAATAAAAATTTTAACCTAATCCTAAGAATTGGTTTGAATTTGATAACTGGGATCAAATAGCCTATCTATCCGGTGAGACAAACCAGAATCAAAACCATCATAGTTTGACTCAAAACCGACGAGAGACGACTTACAATTCGGTTTTAGACTTGAACTAAGTAAGAAATGAAAATACTCATTTAGTAGCTTCTCAAAAATGAAAATGTGATAGCAGAAAAGGGAATTATACTAGACCACTATACTAGACTAGCCTAGAAAGCAATAAAATGTACCTTGGGAATCTGTTCGCATAGAATACTTGGGAAAGCTTTATGAAGGATCCACAATGCAAGTGGCTCGAGAATATGTAGAAATGAATATGAAGTGCTTATTTCTCTTAAGAGATGATCTACCACTTCTAAGAGAAATTGTGTAAAATCTTTAGATAGAAAAAGCTTTCTTTGAAAATGTAGCCCAAAGACCCTTTTTATAGAGGTCTTGGCACCGGAAATGATAAGGTTGACTATCTCATTCTGTGATCTGGTGATAGAGCAGAATATGTTATGAAAATGGCAAACTTAGAAAAAAGTCAACGAACCGGCCAGTTCATCGAAAACGGCTAGTTCACCCCTTAAATTTTTTTTTCCTAATTTTCGGACATTATTTGTTCCTAATTCGGTAATTATCTCTAGAAAAACAAAAGGGATGAACCAAATTTTGGGAAGTCATCTAATCAATCACAATCTTTTGATCTTAACTTGCATTATACCTAACTAATTTGACTGGTTTAAACCAACTGGATTTCTTATTGGACTGAATCAACTAGATTACGTTTATTACATTATTAGTCGTACACCTGTGATGATAATCCTTAATTAATAATAAAGTCCAATAATTATTTAATTGAATAAAAATACTACAAAAATGGGCTGTCTACAAGCTTGTCAAAGTAAATGAACTTCATGAAAAATTTCTCATGAGCTCAATTCCTTGGTAATCTATAAGTTGGGTAAAACTTAATGCTCTATCCCACATTTTACTATGTGCTAAACTTATATCTCTTGAATTATGTTTACATTGTCATATCTATTGTTCAAGATATAAATAGCTTGCTTGTTGAGTATCGATGCAAACTCTGTTCTCTAAATTATCATATACTTGATTGTTTACTTCAATCATGTTGGATTTATATAACTATGGATGGTATTTTTGCATTATACTAAAAATATTGAGTTTTAGTGGCCATTGTTGGTGTAACGAACCACCACAGAAAAAAGACCAAAGTTCTTCTCGAGTCGCCATCTTATCTTTTTAGTTAGTTAAACAATTAACAAAGTAAAACAAGAAACCCATAAACTTGACTCTGGATTGTCCAGTTAAAGCTTCTAAACTACGAAACTGAAGATTAGGATTTAGGAACTGATTTATAGGATGGGAAGGTGTTAAGCACCCTGTCATACCTAACGCTTTCTTAATTTTTTTATGTGATTTTTATTGCAAAACAAAAGTTAAACAAAAACATAAACAAAGGCAAGTGAAACCTAAATTTGGTTTGAACTCGACAATAGGGATTGGATAGCCTATGTACCCAACCGGACAAGCTTGGATCAAAACCGTGTAGTTCGACCGACCAAGCAGAGGCAACCTAAATCTCGGTCTATGGATTTTTTGAGATCTAATTCAATTTAAGTTCTCCTAGTTGAATGCCTTAAAAACTCTTATTGGACTAGAAGTCTAATCTAAATATAAGTCTAATCCTGGCAGAATTCCAATCCTAACAAAATTCTAATTTTAACCAACTTCTTCTGGTGGCATGTTTAGAGAATGTCTTTCTGATTTTTATCACAAACCAAAACTCGTCGCGGGGAAGGGAAATCTATGATTAGAATTACTCCAATCTGAATTATAGCTACTCTAGTTGATTATACCGAAATCGCATGATAAGAATTACCTCTCGGTTTGGATTGCTTGGGCTCTTTGACCGTTGATTCTGTATTATCCAAGGTGTGAAAGGTGACACCAAATGAATCATATTTTTGTCTCTCTAATCTATCTCTTTGCTAATTGAGCTCTCATAGAAACTGAATAGCGTTTCGGAAGATTTTTCTCTACATCTGACTGTCCCTTTTAGATAGCCTTTTTATCGAGGTCTTGAAGCAGCTGCTATACAGAAGGATACCATTTGGTCATCCTCATCGTTCTTGAGAGATAAGATTGAAATAGATAGAGAATACCAAATTGATCTAGCCAACCGATGTACTTAAGCAAAAGGTTTACCGATTGGTTCCTTCAAAAACCACCCGATTATCTTCCCTTGACTAATTTATTTTTAAACCAACTCTAGAGGGAAAATAGCATATATGTTGATAGATCACCTGTGCAAAGCATGATTTTAGGCCAGACAATCAAATTTAACTCAAATCAAGTACTAGACCTCATATCCTATCTAAACTTTGATTTGGGTTATGTCCAAGCTAATTGGACTAACCAACTAGGCTGAGCTATTAGGCCGAGCCACTAGGCCACCTAAATTGGACATAAAAATTTAAAATATGGCCTAGCACTATTAAGCCTACACTAACCAATAACAATAAAGCCTAATAATTAAATAATGCTTACAAAATTAGGGTGTCTATAGTTGGTCTTTTCGAATTTCATATTGAATAAGTGCTTACGTCATCCAAATGCTTTAGATTGTCAATCCTCGCACACACACCTTTTGGTGATGCTGCAAGGGGAGTATGAACTGATGTTAGATATTGTTGGCATTGATTAAGGGGCATAATATACGAGGATGGTATATGCATATGGTAACTTGATAGAGGGATGAGCCTACATGCTTGAATCACATATTATCTTGTTACTCTTGAAAATTGCATGGAGTTCATGAGATTATTGAGCTACATTTATATCTTCTTTGGCATCATGTAGTAATTATTGATCTTGTCCATGTACATTAATGAGGTTTATACACTTCACGCCATTATCTTGGTGGCTATAACTATCATTTCACACATGCATACCATTGTTTTTTTTGTTGATTACAAAAGGAGGAGAAAAAATCTTGATTCTATTTTCTATATGCTTTTGTGTCGTTGGAAAGAAATATTAAAGGAAGAACACATCATTTTTGTGTAAGGGAAAGTTAAGTATGAGCTTAATTGCTATTTGAGATTAATTGAAATATCTTGAGTAAAAATAAATGATTGCATGATCTATATAAGATTGTTGTACTTAATTGACTATAACTAGATACATCTTATCTTATATTAAATCAATGTTTATCATTATAAAAAAATGGGGAGATTGTTGACCCTATGGTTGGATAACTTAGGTAGTATTTGACAAAGTTTTTGTTTTCAGTTTTGTAAACTGGAGAAAAAAATTTTGTTTGACAGATAATTTTTGTTTTTTTTTTCTTCAGTTTTGAACCCCAGCTTTTGAAACGCCGCTGTTTTTGAAAACTCTATTTTGGAGTTTTTGGTTTTCAGTTTTAGTTTTTGTTTTTGTTTTGAGATCTAACCATCTAACTTCATTAGAAGTAATTTTTTATCCACATTTAAAAAAAAAACTCATTTCACCTGTACAACCAGTACTTACCCTCTAAGCCCTCACTACCATGACCACTAACACACAACCACCGTCACCACCCTGCCGCTACCCTAACCACCCCACCTTCGTCACGCCACTGCTGCGCCACCACAGATCTAGCCCATCGTCACCACCCTATCGCTATCACACCAACAGATCTCTTACATTATCACCACAATCCTGTCGTTGTCACCTGCAGATCTGCCTCACCATTGCCACCCCAACACCATCACCACCGCACAAATCTGCTCCACCATTGTGTCGCATCAACCAAGCAGACAACATATTAACCACAATCTTAATCAACATCTTAACCACCAAGCACCACCACCACTATCTTAACCACCAAGCACACTGCCATAACTGCCAACGATCGATCAACGTCGGACGACATCATAATCAAACAACACCGCAATTAGACAACATCACAACCGCCATCGATCAACATAGACGCCGTCGATTTCACCACTCCCAACCACCCTCGATCTCGCCACTGCAGTCAACACCGTCTCTCGTCATTGCGGTCTCTCCACTGTCTCGATCTCATTAGATTTGGTTTTTGGGTAGTAGTAACTCTGTCGTGGTTTTGGCTAGTAGTCATGAGGGGTGGTGGTTACTGGCTATAGGCTGCGGTGCATACTGTGGCATGATGGTGTCGGTTGGTGGTGATGGAAACTGGTGTTTTGGGGAAGAAAGAACATAAAAGAAAATTAAATCATCTTAAAAGAAACAAAAACTGGAAAAAATCAAAAGTGATCAATCAAACATCTACTTGTTTATTTTTTCAAAACAAAATCACAACTAGTTTTGATTTTTTGGAAAACTAAAACTTAAAACTACAATGATGTCAAACAGACTTATGCTTACATCTCGTTTTGATAATAATAATACATTAATTATGTTCTGATGTGTGCGTTAAGTGGATTCTCAGTAGGTATGTACATACACAGTTATGAAGACACATTTGAGAAATTGGATATGTGGATAACAGATAACGAGCTTAAAGTTATAGTTGGGATGCTATGAAAGTTTCATCAAAAAAGAATACAGAGCCTAAGTTACTGTAATCCACATATCCAACTTCTCAATCGTTTTACTATGTTCGGCATCCCAATTAAGAAACTTGAAGCAGCAGGTACATTATATACTTGCACATATTTCATAGTTTAGCTTCACCAATATCTGTTGTGTTCAGTATCGTAATGGTTACAGGATACGGAGATAACATGTTACTGTTCTAGCTTAGGTCCCTTAGACGAAAAAAATAAGCCTTAAGGCAAATACTCAAACTTCAATTAAGTCTAAGCACGGCATTTAATTTGAACTCACATTCCTCATAATGCGATTACCTCCTGTCCAAAACTAATATCACTACTTTAACAGGCCTTTGCGGGAGATACATTCTTTAGTCTTAAAAGCGGTTGGCTTAGGCTCCATATACATTCATTTGATCTCCACTACCACCAAGTTCACTAGAGTTGTATTGGTACTGAAAGAATGTTCCATGACTATAAGCAAGATGTACATGACCAGCATGAGGGTCGAGATGAAAATGTTGCACATGGACATATGCTTTGAAAGTTACCAAAGAATAAATGAAAAATGATGAAAGACTCGCCTACACTTTTTTATATATATTAACTACCTGAGCGTTGTATGTAATTTGTGTATAGATTTGTATTCATCGACTTTATAATTGCTCTGCATTGTAATTTGGTTAAACGTCAGTACAGACGATTATGTTTTCGTGCATAACACGAGGTTTTAGCTAGTTAGAATGACAATTAAAAATATTTTTTATATTTTATCGAGATAGATTGAATTCCAAAATTAAATAACAGTAAAGCGATGTTTATAAATGAAATTAAAAAAAAAACGCAGTCTAATGCAAAAATACCAATTGAAATTCACACGTCAAGAGGGAAATTGTCCAAATAAACAATACTTGGCAACTTTCTTTTATTTATTACAATCGTGATATGAATTGAAATGCATGCACACTGGACCAACAATTTTTCAGTAGGCCTCAAACAGAAAAAGTTGGCAACTCGAGCATATTGGGCTAAGCTACAGCCTACAATAGCCCAACTTGGACTGAACCTGGGTCTGTAATTAATACCAGTGATTATAAAATGGGGAGTGGCACTAAGAACGAGTGATTAACGCGCCAATTAGCAATAAGTGCCAATTAGCAACTTCAAAAGTGTCATTCACATAAATTATACTGCCGATTACGAGAATCTATTGTCCCTGTCTTAGTCAAAGGCTAGAGATTTGTGATTAGTTAATTTTTAGGGACCGACTCTGCTACTAAATTTTGCATCCTACCTTATCTGTACAATCAAAAAAAATAAAAAATCTACACTTCTCCCTCTTTATTTTATTGGCTTCAAATGGTAGTTTTTATTTTATTTTATTTTATTTTATTTTATTTTTGGTAAATAAGATAATAGCATTGATAATTAAAAGGATTACAGATTTGTTCAACGGCGAGTAAAGATTATGACATTCATGTGACTCTGTGTATACACGACCACAAAGGTCAGAAACTAGCAACGAACTTACAGACCTGAAACCAATTACAATTAAATTAAAGCAGAGCATATCCTACACTTTAGAATAACTTTAAGTAATAAGTAGATGCCTAAAAGTTAGATGAAACACTATAAATCTAAACAACACAACTATTACAATGAGAAAATCAATTGGAGCCGGACGGAACTAAAAAATGAACTCGACAATCAAAGGGATCACAATACAAATACAAGAGGTAGGTAATCTTACATGGATCACAATATTTTACCTGCGATTTCCTCCCAAGACACGACCACCAAAAAGCTAGGCAACAAAATAACAATCACAAAGACTAAGCTAGACTATACTAAACTCCCCACCCCCACCCCCCACACAGTCCCCACACACAAAACCATTAGAGCAGATTACCCTGAAAACCCCTCCCCCCTACCCAGGGCCCCAACCCCCCTTTCCCCACCCCCACCCAAACGCACAAACACGCCTAAAACCCCCAAGACCCACCCAAGGCCCAATCCCCCCCACCTCTCACCCGCAGGACATCACAACAAAACACACAAAACACTAGGCACCAAAACCCTAGACACAGTGTCTTGTAACCACAACAGACACCCTATAGCCAACTAATGAGGCCTAATTACTGCTAGCAAAAAATCCAGCCGCCGCCAGTAGGATCTCGGTCACCATCGGCTGAATTTCGACCATGCCGGCAATAAGTGATCTAACCCAAGCAAACACAAACATCTTCAATCAACAATAAAAACCAAACAACCCATGATCATCACCCCGATTTAGACCTATCAGATCTAAAAGATCAAGAAAAAAAACCCTAGATCTTCATAAATCTAACGATATCCGGCGAATCGGCTCAGGTGCAGAGATCATCGTCCCCGATCGTGGCTGGGTAGGATGTCGTCGGTCACCACACCGTAGTCATCCACCGTCCCCTATCCGCAATCTGCCGTCAGCCTCGAAAGAAGCCCTCAGAGCATAAACACATTAAAAGAAAACAAAATGAATCCCTAATTCTAGGCCCGCCCCACGCGCGCCATCACAGTGGGGCGGCCGTGGTGACTTTATGTGGAAGGCTTGTTTAGAGAGAAGGAAGAGAGATATTTTTAGAGAGAGTTTCGTTCTATAAGTGGAAAATATTTTATGGCTTCAAATGGTACTAGAGGCACCAAAATTCAAGTTATTTTATCAAAATAATCTTGACATAAATGCTACGGTTAAAAATTGTCTTCTTTATACTCTATATACAAATAAACTAAATGGAACCATTTTGTGATTTAGGTAAGAGAACTTGGGATACTATTTAAGTCACCTGTGCTGGACCTCTCTTTTAGAAATTTACAGATGAAATTATGGCACGAGAAAGGTAAATTGTTTCAAATCTTTTTCAATGAATCTACTATGGAAATAGAAATGAATGCTCGTTTCATTGAAATTGTTTGTACTTTAACACAACTAAAAATTATTTCCTGTTAAATAAATTGATTTACTCCTTAATTACCTATGAGACGCAACTCGAATGATCCGGACAAAAAAGTTGAAAGAAAAAAGACAAGTGTAGCACTCTTAAAAGAAAAAAGAAAAGTGTAACACTCTTAAAACTTCAGCAATGATGAGTCTAAAAAGGAGGAAGACTTGAACAACAACAAAATCGCCAATACATCAAATTGTTTTGCAATATTAGTCATGCATGTATGGGAGAAGAATCGCAATGTTTTGCCATTGATCATGGGTAAGTCTCACAGCAAATCGGAATTTCCTAGTTATAAACAAAATTAATAGTGGCACAAGAAAGGGGATGATGAGGAGGAAGGGGATGTTTTTCTTTTAGGGTTCAAAAGGTCAAATGAACGAGTAAAAAGGTACACCTCCTCATCCATCCAAGGGAAGAAGTCTTGGGGCTCCGGAGCACGCGCACACACTACCCTACTTTAGCAAGTGGACAGCTCAATCAATGACCTTTACAGATAAATGGCTTTACAAACTTAATGCTTTAATAACTCCATTGCCAAAATCAAACCAAAAAAACAGCACAACTTGCAAGTAGAAACCTATTAGAAGAACACTATAACGTGGATAGCAACTATACTGAACACAGAGAACCCCTATAAGAGCAGCTCAAAATTGATCTTATCGCCATGGCACCGTGTAAGAAACAAGATACATCTATCAACTTTCCATGATACACTCCCAATACGATTTCTCGTAAAATAAAATGCATAAAATTTATGATTCAGCGAAAAAAAAAAAACTGTACCAAGGTGTGACCAAGCAAGAGCAACATTTCAAGATCAATGCATCACTTTCTTCAAGGGAAGGAAACACAGAAGTGCTAACTAAATAGGGAAGGAAATGCCCAAAGCACAGCACAAGATAAAACTTCATGAACTAGAGTTAAACAACATGTTCGAATGAGCGAAAATCACGGTTGTCCGGAAACTATAGAGCTGATACTGGCAGCATATTAATTCAAAGGGAAACTATAGCATTCATAGAAAAAGCCCAATCCTCAATGTGGGGGCTTCAATAAGAGGACTTCACTATTCGTTATCGGGCTTGGTTGATTCTTTGATTTCTTCTGGACCATCATCCTGGATCAAGCCAATACAATCAATCAGCACAACAATAATGAATGATCATTAGAAAAATTCACAAAAGGTACATACTTGTTAAGAAAATAACACCTACCTGCATGTCTGAAGTCCACAAAGTGAGGTTATCTCGAAGTAGCTGCATTATCAAGGTGCTGTCCTTGTACGACTCTTCTCCTAGGGTATCCAGCTCCGCGATGGCTTCATCAAAAGCCTTTTTACCATTACAGAAAGAAAATGTCAAACAAAAGGAGTGTCTGAATTGCGTAAATCAATCGTACAAGCAAATTACAAAAGATCGTGTCTTTGAGAAGTGTAAACCTACTAAAGAACCTTTTCATTCCATGCAAATAAATAGCGAACCTAAATTAGCTACCGTATCGAAATTTCTAAAAAGTTAAGTCTTGTAGAAAAATGCTGCAATGCCTAACATTTCTCACCTGTTTTGCAAGATAAAACAATGCCTAACATTTCTCACCTGCTTTGCAAGATTACAAGCACGATCAGGAGAATTCAGAATCTCGTAGTAAAAAACAGAGAAGTTAAGTGCAAGTCCTAGCCGGATCGGATGGGTTGGAGCTAGTTCAGCATTTGCAATATCCTGAAAGCAGCAACAATAAAAACTTCGTGAAACTTAGGGTCACACGTCAAACTAATAAGCATACTCCCAAGTTCCAAGCATTGATGCTCTTTAAGCCAACAAACAAGAAGGTAAAACAACAGAAACCAGAGTCATAACTATATCTCAACACAGTGCTGTATAGAGACCAAATCTGTCACTTGCATCTGTCATATCGAGCAGATACACAATTGCAGAAAGATGAGAAGGTCCGCATCCTAATACCAGTTCATGATTATATTTCAGAACTCAATTAACTATCGATTTGGAAACCTTAATATTTAAACAGCAAAATCACAAAATCTAAGATCCAATTCACCACATTTCACCAAGTTATCTCAACAACCAAACAGAGATCATAATTGAACCAACACCTTAACGTGCAGCCACACGTTCTGTGTAGCAACCAAATCCTTTCAAACCAAAATAACCTAGCAATTGTAGATTTTGAATTCTTAAACACGACATTCCGCCCAAATTTTAAGATCTATTTATGAAAAGAACATCAATAAAGACCTAACCCTTCATCAGTAGTCTTACGTAAGCCAATTTATCACACACACATACACTTGTCATTGCTATGTAAGACCCAAACACGTATCAGCTAACAGCATCCAGCATTTGGATCCCCCACATTAATCAAGCACAAAACAAATAAATTTTGGTTCATATATCAATTGCAAATCGCAGGAGTCAATTAAACTAAAAATTGCAGAATCCAGAATTCAATCGGCTAGGAAGTGCATAAGCCGAAACAATGCAGCCCTTTGTGTTCGTTCTTCAGATTCAATTAGAAACATGATGTCCAGATCTGGAATAAATAGAAAATTTGCAATCCGAATGACTGTACAGTAGCAGCACGTGAATCTACGATCTAATTCATTTAGATCTCCCTGAGAATAGAAAGTCAACAAAACAACCAAACCGAATCACAAATAAAACGCAACAAATACCTGAGCCGACTTGTAGGCGGAGAGCGTGTTCTCGGCGGCCTCCTTCCTCTCGGCTCCGGTCTTGAACTCTGCCAGGTAGCGGTAGTAATCGCCCTTCATCTTGAGGTAGAAGACCTTGGAGTCGCCGGTGGAGGCGGAGGCGACGAGCTTGGAGTCGAGGAGCCTGAGGATGCCGTCGCAGATGGAGGAGAGCTCGGACTCGATCTTGGACCGGTAGTCGCGGATGGTGGCGACGTGGCCCTCGTTGCCGCGGCTCTCCTCCTTCTGCTCGATGGAGGAGATGATCCGCCAGGAGGCGCGGCGGGCGCCGATCACGTTCTTGTAGGCGACGGAGAGGAGGTTGCGCTCCTCGATGGTCAGCTCCTCGCCGCCGTCCGACGCCGCCACCACCTTCTCCATGAACTCCACCATCTCTTCGTACCGCTCGGCCTGCTCCGACAGCTTCGCCAGGTACACGTTGTCCTCGCGCGCGGTTGCTGACGCCATATTTGATCGGGAGATCTGATTCCTAGAGAGAGAGAGAGAGGGGGGGGGGGAGTTTTAGAGAGAATGAGAGAGAGATGAGCGGTTTTCGGACTCGAATTTTTGGTTTGATTTGATTTTTAGGGGAAATTTTTGAAGGGGAGGAGAGGGGGGGGGGGGGGGGTGACAGCTGTCGGATGTGTTTGGGCCCGTTCAAACCCAAGTTGGACGGACCTTTTCTGCTTTCTCTGTTCCAACTCTCCTCTTTTTTTATATATTTATATTTAGAGTTAATTACGCGGTGACTATTGAACTATTAGACAAATTTTATTTTGAGTATTGAACTTCGATTCGTGTCAAAGTGACCATTGAATCATTCAGTTGATATCAATTAAGCCACTCTGGTAGCTTCCGTCCATCCCAAGTCCGTTAAGTGGCTAAATTTAAGGATAATTTCGTCACTCTCTTTTTTCTTCTCTTTTTTAACTCCCTTCTTTCTTCTTTCTTCCTCTTTCTCCCGTCACCACCACGGCCAAGCTGCAGCCTTAGTTTCTTAGCCTGGATCTTAATTTAATGACGATGGATGAGGTTGAGGAAGGCTGCCAAATGGATGCATCAGGTACCTCCAACTCATCGGTCATGAATGCCGACGGTGGCTCGAGCAATGCAGGCGACGAGGACTCGTGCTCGATGCGCGCCGGCGATGCGTTTGCCTTCGATTTCGGTATCTTGAGGGTGGGGAGTGGTCGGAAAGAAAGAGAGAACCGGGAGGAATTTGTGACGCGACAGCTGTTTTAGGTGGACGGTGGAGGTGGTGGTGAGTTGACCCAGGAG
Organism: Escallonia herrerae; assembly: GCA_033070095.1. Lineage (NCBI taxonomy): Eukaryota > Viridiplantae > Streptophyta > Magnoliopsida > Escalloniales > Escalloniaceae > Escallonia > Escallonia herrerae. The sequence continues at coordinate 1,183,692 of JAVXUP010000014.1, forward strand.
CAGAGCTCGAGGCCGAATTGGGTTGATCTAACTTTTGGTCAAGCCGGGTCCTTTGGTGGTGGGTTACAGGATTTGAGAGTTTTACAGCCGCCGCCGCCACCGCGCCGCAGTAGCAGTAAGTGAAGAAGAGCAGGCGGGGGCCGCGGTCGCGAAGCTCGTAGTATAGGGGAGTGATGTTTTACAGGAGAACTGGGAGATGGGAATCTCATATCTGGTGAGTAGAAGGCCGAGGTTAACAAGGTGTTCAGGTATGAGCTTGATGATGAGAAGTGGAACCCAAACTACATGTTGCCAGAACATGTTGAGGATCTGAAAACAATTCGAGAGTTCCGCAATGTGTTTGATGCAGAAGTCCAGAAACTTGAAGCATATGGATTCCAGCTGGGGACAGAGATTGCTACCACTGGTGATAATTCTTGGCCTATGCCTGTGAATCTCAAGAGTCTTATCTGGAATGCACATAAGACATTTAAGGTTGACTTGAGAAGATCTTCTGATGGAGATTGTGGAAGCTGTTGATAAGCTTCAGGAGAGGCTGAAGGTTGTCACTGGTGATGATGCGATGAGCATGGAAGCTCAGAAGAATGACACCCTCTTTTTCAGCATTCTTCTTCGCAGCACGTTTGCAAGTAAGAGGGTGTTGAATGAGTACATGCTTACTCGTGAGCCATTTGACTGGGTTATTGTGAGATAGAATCACGTTTCCTACAGTCGCTTGTAGCTCCTGGAGAGATGATTGGATGTGTAGCTGCTCAGTCCATTGATGAACCTAAAATGGCAGCGTCGTATGGTGAAACCAAAAGATAAGTAAAGAAGAAGAATATGAAATGACATATTTATCCCTGGATAAAGTCACTTACGGACTTAGGGCTAACGGAGCCTAACATAGTGACTTGATTGAACTAATTAACAAATTCAGTAGTCACTTTGACACAAATCGAAGTTTAGTGGTCAAAGTGAAATTTGCCTAATAGTTCGATGGTCAACCGCGTAATTAACTCTTATATTTATTATATATTTATATTAGGTAAAAATAATAATAATAATAATAAACTACGGGAAAACCAATAATAGGGCGAGGTGAAGCCTGGGCAGGATAAAGAGATCATACGTTGAAATTGGACCAAATGTAGGCCTTCAAAATATTTAAGCTACTTTAACTCTTCAAATTAATCAAACGTGGCTCGATAAGGAAATTTGGGCTCTCGACTTATTTTAGATCGGCTCGATGGACAAACGAGTCGATGTCAATTATTATAGGTTTAAGCTTTGTGTGTAACGTGAACAAACTTGACTAACCCTAAGATCAGATCAATTGAGTACATTTTTTTGTCGATGTAATTAACAAATGTGTAAGTTATACTATGCAAGTCTAGGTGCATGTGAGCGACAAATTTTTTTTTCTCCATTTCAAAAGGTTCAGTTTGCTTTGTAATCCACGTTCATTTATGGCGACTCACATAGTCAACAACCAAGAATGCACTACAAAGACATCTAATACTTAAGTAAAATAGAGATTAGATTCTACTAATCCAGAATACATTTATTGTGAATGAGGATAAATTATTTATTTATTTTTCTATTGCACAAATATACCACACAAAATGAAAATTAACATTAATATGTTAAAGCCCTTACAATTTGGCTCAACTCTGCTGGTTTAAAGTCCTCAAAATCAGCTAACGTTCTAGACCACATCAATTGTAAGCTGGATAAGTACATCAAACAAACTCATCAAAGGTAAAATCGGCTCAACTCGACTAGTTTATGGCCCTTATTAATATAAACAAATAATTGTACTTTGAAAGTCTAAATGCATGTGAGTAGTAAAATCTTTAGCTTGCTTTGCATAATACAAGTTACTCAGATATGATAGAATGCAACATTTAGTAGCATAGTCAGTCACTGGAATTCAGTAATCACAAATCTCTAAGAAAATATTTAATTAACACCGCAAACTAGATTCTCCTACTCGCCAGTATTCTCTGTGTGTGTGTGTGTGTGTGTGTGTTTTTTTTTTTTTTTTTATAGAAGTTAGAAATATACACTAGGATTTATTTTGAGACCGAATATACCAGAAATAGCAGAAAAGTAAAAGACAAACTAAATGAATGAGATCTCCATCCAAGTGATCAACTAAAAGAAAACTAAAATAAACACAAGCTAACCAACTAAAATAACAAACGAAGTACAAGATAATAATAACTAAGACTAGAACAAGATAAATACTAAGCCTAACAACCAATCACAAAATTGCAACACACAGACAGCCGCACTCCCACCTCCAGACACGTGTCTTGCCGCTATAAACCAGTCCTCGTTCCTCGTGCACTACTCCGGCACCGGAAACCACCCTTTCTGGTCATCACTTGTCTTCCGAAAGCCCCTCAAATTCAACAGAATCCCTAAACGAAACGTCGGAAAAAGCTCCTCAAAATCCCGACCAACCACTAGGACCCAGCAGAAAAAAAAAACCCCCATTGAAGCCACCAATCTTGCTGGCAGCAACCTAGCCCTTCACCAAAGTATATTCTATGTGAACGGACAAAAGTTACCTATTGACACTTTTGAAGTTGCTAATTGCCATTTTTTGAACAATCATATCTGCAGAGGTATAACAAGTAACAACGCCTGGTGAACCCTGTGCATTAATCACTTGTTCTTAGTGCCACTCACCAGTGTACAATGATCTGTACATAGTCCCTAAATTAATTACGTATCCAGGTCTTAGTCCAAGTTGGGCTATTGCAGGCAGTTGCTTAGCCCAATATGCCTGAGTTGCCAAAGTTTTCTGTTTTGAAGCTTAGTTAAAAATTGTTGGTGCAGTATCATGCATTTCAATTCATGTCAAGAATGTGCTAATAATGACAAGTTGTCAAGTCATTGTTTACTAGTTTTGATGTTGTGTGTTGTATACGAGAATAATAATTATTAAAGTACTTATTAAGAGAAATCGTATTTATATGCCTAATAATAATAATAAAATTGGTAAGGATAATAAAATAATTAAAAATTTATTTCTACCTTTTGTATATAAGGTTTCCTAGCAATTTTTGTCGTTAAGAATGAACTTGAATAATAATTGTTAGTTTTTATATGAAATTATAAAAATAGTATCTCCTAACTAATAACAATTATGGAGATAATAACTTATGTGTTGAGGTTTGTATTATATAGAGATAATACTAACAATAATAACTCGTGCTATAGTTAAAGACAAAAACTGATGAAGAATATTGAGCTTCTCTAAACAATAAAAAAAGATTTAAGATTAAAAGAAATATATAGAGAATTACTTTTGACAAAATTTAAGAATTAATAAATTAAAAATATATAAACAAAATTTTTGAGTGCGACGTGTTGACATAGAAGAGAGAGAAATAAAAATTTTGTATAATTGATTTAATTTAAAATGGCAACAAGAAATTCAAATGAGAGAGAGAGAGAGTCCAAATCATTATTAAAATGGTAAGTTAATTCAAAATATTTCAAAAAGTCAAAATAAGAAAGTACAGATAGCGAGCTACGAGAATATCCAAGTAAGCGATGACTGAACAAGATTATCTCAACTTCAGCTTTCACACACACGCACACACATAATTAGATTTCAACATTTTCTCTCTTGACGTGTGAATTTTAGCCGGTATTTTTGTATTGGACCCATTTTTATTCCATTTGTAACCATCCTTTTATTGTTATTTAATTTTTGAATTCAATTTATCTTGATAAAATACAAAAAAAAAATATTTTCACTTGACATTTTGACTAGTTAAAACCTCATAGTATGCATAGGAGCATAATCATTTTTACTAACATTTAACCAAATTACAATTCAGAAAAATAATAAATAAAGGTAATCAAAGTACATAAACCATAATGCTCAGGTAGTTAAAATATACAAAAATGTAGCAGAGTCCTTGATATATTCATTTATCCTTTGGAAACTTTCAAAGGATATGTCAATGTGCAACATCTTTATCTTGGCTTTCCTGCTAGATATGGTGAGTCTAATTAGTAAATATCTATATCTATACTACTTCTAAAAATCTCAATCTTTTTAAATCATTTTTTAGTCAAGAATACTGTTGCATAAATTAGTTATACCATTGATGTCCTTGAAACCCATATTTGTAAACTATTTTGTGGTAAAAAAATATACCCTTATATTTAAGTCTATTATATTGTGAACGCCATTTGCCTCTTTTCTGGCGCCCTTCCACTTCCTCTCTGTTCATTGTTTCTCCTCAGTTCATCCTATTTTCCATCTTCCTCCATTCAATGACCATAATTCTCCGTTCAATACATCTTCCCGAATTTAATTGTAGAGTTTTTTAAAATGATGACTCCTCACCTCCATAGCATGAAGTATTACAAACCCCTCTGCTTCAAGATCTCTCTTATTTGGTGCTATTTATACCAAACAACTCTATGCATTTTTTAGGAATTAATTATAGCAATTCTATGAATGAACGATTACCTATCTCCACAACGCATATAAATGATAAGAGAGGCTCCCCACCATATAATTGTTCAATTTACTTCTTCACGCCTCCAAACAGCCTTTGCGCACCGTTCCTATAAATTGGAGGTATATTAAGAGATCATGCTCTCTGTATTTTTAATTTAAGATGGATTTATAATTTTTTTTCTTGGTTGTAATTTGTTCACGACTTATTACGATCCACTTTTTAGCTGTACATTGTAGCTTTTCTGCCGAGTGCTGACCATTAACATCATATAGATGCTACAGCCCAAAACTACTTGAGATGTGCTTCACCCCATCCATAATCAATCTAGCTCGCGTGCAGTTCTGGTAAGCCCATCCTTTTGCTTTAACTATGGAGCTCACCTTTTGGTCTCTTTTAACATTATGATATTCTGTTTTTTGTCTTTAGGAGCCTTGGGACTAATTTAGTATCAGGTGTGCTCAGACTTTGGGAAGCTTACAAACTTGTGGTCAATGTAAGTTCTTCTTAAGTTCATATGTCTTTAAGGTTCAACTTAAGTCAGCCCAAATCGGAATAGTGGGATTGGCGTTGGCAGATGTTGCTCTTCAAGTTGAAGCGAAGAGAAGAAGTTCATCTAGAGAGTCATCATAGTAGACTCCTCAAGAGTCCCTTTTAGCTACTAAATCAATTTTTTTCTACGGCCATCTGCCATCTGAACTTCGGAATTTGACAAAGTCAGTAAGTGCAATACAAAGTCATTTCAGTTTGCGCATTCCTTAGTACTAACCTGATTAAGAAGTTTGCATATGCACCACAGGATTGAGAAGTTTGAATTTATTATAACATTACTACATGGTGATAAGTTTAGTTTTTTTTTTTTTCAATAAGTGATTTCAGTTACGGTTGTAAATTAATGAAGTATAACGAGAAAACACATATAGATAGTTATGCACACACGCTTATATGTATATATTTGTATATGTGTGTGCGTGTGCGTGCGCGCTGGTTTGTTAGTAAATGAAGATATATTTTCTCGTAGGGTGGCAAAACCAAACCAGCTCAATGGGAAGAATAAAATTCAAAAGAACACTTGTCTTCCTTGAGTCTTTATATGATGTGCTTAAAACATGCACATCAGTATTGTACGAGGAGTTACGTGAAAAGATGAAAATTGAACTTTCTAATTCTTGAGTCGTTTGTATATTACATGTTATCCCGTTTTTGGGTCATGGAGGACCACATAATCTGGTCTTCCTTTTTTTTTTTCCCTTGGAGTTTGCATTGGATTCTCGTCGTCATACATCCAAACATAGTACAAGGGGTATCTAAACCTTGATGCATGCAGTGTAAGTTAAAAATAGTGAAGAAAAGTACAAAACTTATTGCATCAATAATCAAAACATTGATAAATTACCTGCCCCAAGTGAACATAACTGGTAATTTACTTGCCCCAAGTGCTAATTTGGCCTTAACTTCAGATTGCTATGGAAATGGTTTGCATAAGTATTGACGTGGTAAATCCAAGTATTCACTTTCGGCTTGAATACGTCAAATTTCAATTTGCACTAAACTTACCTTTGAATCAGATAAAGAGAGCAAGTGAGACTGCAACAAGTACGGTTTTATGCCTACTATATATTCCATTTTGCGAACTGAACTAACTTTGGATTCTAAAATGGTATATTCTGCTCCACAAATTGCTTCTTGTATTTTATTTTTATTTTACATCAAACAATCTTTGCTACTTACTAGCGGTCAAAGTATGTAAAGAACATCTTGTACGTGGTCTTCCATTGACATCTCCATTACGTTTCTCTTGTTTGTTTAAATACTAGCAATTTGATCACGGGTTGTTTGTCTTTTTTTGTAATCGTGTGATTGTGTATCCCTGAAAAATGGATTCTCCTTGATAGTTAGTCTGAAACAGCATGTACTCGCTACAACTTGAGCTTGAGTTTAGGTGTTCATGGAATTATTGAGTGTATAAGTGTGATATGGGTTTTGACCATTTTTTTTATAAGCGGCAAAAAAGCCTGTCATTTTAAGATGATTAGGTAATTAGGAGTTCTAAGAGCTTTCTTGCTTTAAGGAGACGGAAAGCTTTTTATGAATAAGTACAAGTGAGGATAAGGTAGTTTACATCCAAACTTTTCATAGCATGACCGGAGTGAGCTTGGCGTACAGAGTCATTCAAAGTCACACACATTCATAAGAACAAGCTATAAGATAGATTAACTTTCTAAGAATTGCACCTTACTTTATAAATCCATACTAATATAGTGCACATGAGTTTGCATGGAAGGTAAAAGTATATATACTTGTTTTTCTCTATGAAAGAAATCTATTTCTTGAGATGGTTTGCGTCTGAAGTTTGGTTGGATGCTTAGTGTATCTTGTTTCAGCACTGCTATTACCTTTCTTATTTGGTCATGTGTGTCTCTGTCTTAAAGACTCTTCATTTTCATGGTGTCCCCCTCCTCAATCACTTTCCCTCCCAAAAAAAATATTAAAGTACTATAACCTTCAAGCTCAAACCAACTAAGAGATGATAATAAGAATCAAAAGATATGTTATCAGGTACACATCGTAGCCAGAGAATAGAACCATATCATTCTATGAAATAACATATTAGGAATATGCAAAAGTCTTTAGAATCTTGTGAAGGTCGTGTTTCTTTGAACGTCTCTTACAATTAATTAGTAAAAACATAGCACTCTTTCCATTTCCTTGATGCTACTGTATATATTGATTGAGAAGTCTATCTTAAATAGCTATGCTCCTTCCTTGATTTCCGTTGCTAGATGGAGGTATAATAAATTCTAAGCATTACACTATCAAGTTTCTTTTTTGTTTGAGATCATCGCCTCTATTGAAGTTTGTTATTAACTCCTCGGGACAAGTATCTTGAGTTTCTTTTGTGATTCTAAGGAAGGAGAATGCTTGATATGCCAAAGAAAGCTTTGATACGACACTTAACTATATGAAAGAATGACATCAAACACGAAGGCTTCAAAGGGTAGTGTTATGCACAAGAAAGACTCATTTTCACAAATATTCACTAAGAAGATGGATGATAAAACAAGATAAAAGGGCCTATGGAGACTGACAGTAAAAGAATGAAAAAAAAGATACAATCATGTCAAATATGGTGTGAAATCAAATCAATGAAGTGTAAATAACGATGTTCTTTGGGCTACAAATAATGACTTAATGCTTTTGGACGTTATTTTGAGACTGATAGTGATGTATGTTTAGAAAATAGTAGCCATACTGGATATTGGCTTTTGACCGGCAAATGAGGAGTAACATTTATTTTTTCTCCAGTTTTGTAAACTAGAGAAAATAAGCACGTTTGGCACACAGTTTTTTTTCTTTAGTTTTAAAAATAGGACTATTTTTTAAAACTTCATTTAGGAGCTTTGGGTTTTCATTTTTAGTTTTTATTTTGGGACCACCACCACCAGAGCCACCACCCACCGCTGCCGGCCATGGGTGCTAGCGACCACCGGCAGACACCGCCGACCGGTTGGCCACTGCCATGCCCCACCACCGCCACCGCAAACCACCACCAAAGAAAAATTAGATAATCAAACACCCAAAAGAAAAAACTCAAAATAAAAACTGAGTAATCAAACACCCATTCTAAAAAAAAATTAAATTGGTTTTTATTTTAATTTTTTTAGAAACAGAAAACCAAAACTGGAAGTGTTTTCAAACACTACCTTAGTTAATGCTAGCATAATTGCCAAAGAATAGTACTTCTCTGGAGAATATTTACTTTGGTGGCATAATTATATGGATAAATGATACCGACAATTATCAAATAAAGAATAACTTTGATGTTAAAAAGAACGTTGATAAGACAAACTGCATATGAAGGTATTGTTTAATTCCAAAACTATTGCTAAAAGCGACATATTCTACCTAATACTAGCTGCAATGCATACATGGGTTTCACAACTATCAGTTTCTTATATATCCTCAACGCAGTTAGAAACTGGTAATATATCATTTTTCATTGGATCAAATAGTAGTGACAATGCTCTAAATAGAAAAAATTGATGTGTAAATCTAACATATCTATCTACTCCCTCTTTTTGAGTGATCTATACATTAGTAGTCACTTTTTACAAAAATTATATTGCCCATGTAAAGCATCAAATCTAAAAATAGAGAGCAGAGGTTACCCTTCGTTTTATGCTTGCAACAACTACGGTAAGAGAGTTACCATCTTAGAGTTACCATCATTGGAGAACAAGTAATCTGTGCATCTTGTCCGATCGATCAGGAAATAGCTTATGAGCCAAGATAAATTTGGTCTCTATAAAAAAAACTTATACGGATTATTGGTTAAATTATTTCTTTGCTGAACCAAGTACATACTTAAGATTGTCGTGATTGATGAAGGATAAAGTACAATCCTTACTCTATTTGATGCAGTAGAAACGTTAACTAGTTATAGCATGACAAAGTTCAAACTATGCAGAAAAGAGGTACGAGACAATCCATTATTTCCAAGCTATGTTATTTTGAAATGTAGTGCACCTAATTTAAAAGAGAAAAAACACTTGCAGAATGGTATGAGCTATAAAATCTTGAGAAGGCTGGAATTATGCACCGGAAAAACATTCACATTCGTCGTCAAAATAGATTAAAAAAGGGAAGACGAGAGAGTTAAAGGATGGATGGTCATTCAGAAGTTCTCGAAGGTGCAATGATGATCGAGGATAAAGAGACTTATGAAATTCCCTTGAAAAAGAAAATTAAAGTTGAAAAGGTTTTAAAATGGTCATCTTCAATTACTTTACTTCCAATTAGAAATTGAACGTAATTTAAATATGTTATGTTTTGGTGATCGAACTTTATAAAATTAGCCTGTTTATTTTGTACGTAATCATAATATACTTTTGAACTTTGTCTAATTACTGAAATTACTTCTTAACATAATATAAAAACGCATAGTTGAGCCCATGTTCATAGAAGAACTCACATGGTAGGTAACAAAATTCTTATTTTATTTTCTTAATATCTAACGTGAATATCTATGTGCATCGCACGTGCTCCCAACTAGTCTTAGATAAATACTAATCATGTACATCTTACTTATAGTCATGAAACTTTTTTATAAATGCAAACATTCTTCCATCCAATTCAACCTTAGCACCCAGCTACAAACATAATATATTTTTTTTCATACGCATTTGTCGTTTTGTGGACAGTAGACTATAAAAAATATAAGTACATTCATCTTCTTTCGGTACCACTAGAACTCTAGTGAACTTGGGGTGTGAGTGTGTGTGTGTGTGTGTATATATATATATATGTGTATATATATATATATATATATATATATATATATATATATATTGTGAGGAATGTGAGTACAGATAAAATGCCATATTCAGACTTAATTGAAGTTTGACTATTCGCCTTTAAGACTCATTTTATCGTCTAAGGGACAAAAGCTAGAAGTGTAGCATGTCATCTCTGTAATCTTACAACCAATACGATATTGAACAGACAATAGTGAAGCTATATTACGAAGTATGTGTAAGTATACAATGTACGTGTTGCTTCAAGTTTTTCAATTAGGACTCTGACCACTGTAAAATGCATTCGACTTGCTTATACGAGAAAACCAATTACTTACTATCACTTGAATCAAATACCGTAATGTGTAGTTCGAATCTGTTTTAAGAACAAAAACAATAGTTACTTCTTTAGTATATTAAAATACGTACTGTAAATACTCATTGTTTGATACATATATGGGTGGGCACAGTTTGTACTTTTGCTTTACTACAAGTATTGCATGTAACTTCGTTGTTCCGGTACTTCACCTTGTTTTGGTATGTTACACATGAACCTTTCCAAAGAATTCTTATGTCAATAAGTTTATTAGGCACCGTTATACGAAAGTATTTCAACTACATCTTTACAGCTTTTCATCATTAACTTTTGAAAATTAAGCAACAAAATGTGCCAACTTAAGTAAATTATTTTGTCCTTGGTGTTAAATTACGTATACGTACCCATTTTGTCAATAAGTTTAGTAGACGCCGTTATACGAAAGTATATCAACTACATCCTTATAGCTTTTCATCCAGTAACCGTTGAAAATTGAGCAACCAAATGTGCCGACTTTAGTAAATTATTTTGTCCTTGGGGTTCAATTACGTACACACCCTTTTTGAGTTTGACACCATCAGTGAGCGTGTTACGAATATTTTGAAACCAAAAAGATAACCCTAGAGGGGGTGAATAGGATTTTAAGACTACTTAAAAAAAAAAAGTAATTACTACAAACTTAGAGAAGCTATGAATAACACTTAAAAAGCTACAAACAACAAACTTCAAACACAATATTTCAAGTAAGCAAACTAACCAATCTCAACACAAGTACAAAACGATAATGTAAAGAGAGAAGGGTTTAGAGATACTTGACAGGAGATTTAAATGATTCGGCTTGAAATACCCCCAAGCCTACGTTCACCCCTTCAACGAAGTCCTTTGAAAGGCTCTAGAATCTACTAGTATGATCTTTCTTACAAGTCAAGATCGAGCCTCTTACAATCCTTTGATGCTATGCCCACATCAAGAACAAGCTTTGACAATCCCAAAGCTCCAAAGCTTGACAACCCCAAGCTTTGATACAAGAAACTTTAGATGAAGAATTGTGTATAAAGATTCACTCTTAAGAAGTAGATGTGTACAAGTTCAAGCTCTAGAACAAGAGAGATGAGTGTACGATGACTTTATGAAAGTGTATGTCTCTCAAATATAAGTTCACAATAAATGCTATCTTGAAATGGATGAGAAAACAATGGAAACCAAGAGAGATTGAACAATTGCTTTGATCTTTGAGAATATGCAAGATAAGAAAGCTTTGAATGCAATTGATGAATCAAAACTATGTCCAAGATGAGTATTTATAGGGATGGGAATAAATATGACCGTTTGGGATTTGGTAGAGCATTAAATGCGCGAAATGGTAAACGCAATTGACTGCAATGGCATTGTAATCCAGAAATAGCAGTTGGATGTTCAAAATTTCTAACTTGTAATCGACTGCATTCCAATACAGTCGACTGTAATAGGCTACTAGAAGTATTGCAGTCGACTGCATTGGAATGCAGTCGACTGTAATACCCCACTACCTAACATATAGTCGACTGTATTCCTGAAAAAGCAGTTTCCTTATTTTCAAAGCATGAAAAAATTTTATGCATGCAAGGGAAACCTGTAATATCCCACATCGGATGTGGAATAATATGAGATGACCCTTATAAGACCTTGCCAAGGAACTCATAAGTACCTACTTTACTAGCCCTTTTGAGGGAGGCAATGCCCTGTGGCGGGGCCGTGGACCGGGTCGTTATAGATGGTATCAGAGCATGATTAAGATCTTTAGATAGAGCATGATTAAGATCTTTACATATGGTATCAGGGCTGTGAACTCTTTAGATAGATTCAGTCATGTAAGCACTCAAGGCGTTATGTTGGTTGGTAATTGAGATAACACGTGATTAAGATCAGCTACAAAGGGAACACCTAATTTCGAGGATGAAATTTCTTTAAGGGGAGGATAATGTAATACCCCGAACCTAGGTTTGAATATTTTAGTAAAATTTTAGCAGCTTTACTTATTAATTATTCTTATTTAGCGGCAAATTTTACAAGTAAAAATATTTTTATTTTTAGCGATGATTGACATGAACAACTAATCATCAATTAATGATAACGAGGGAAATAACTTGAGAATTATTATTAAATTAGGATTTAGTATATAATTATCAGTTTTGGTTATTTAAATATGACAAATGAGGTGATTTATGGCGAAAGTGTGGCATTTTAAAATGACCGAGGAAAAACAAAAAAAGAGAAAAGAGAGAGAGAGGGGAGTGATTAGAGGAAATTGAGATATATATATATATATATATATATATATATATATATATATATATGTATGGAATAGATAAAAGGTATATGAAAAAAAAGAAAATAGAAAGAGAAGTCAGGAAGAGAGAAAGAAGACGGCCGGCCCTAATTGGGCAGCGCCGCTCCCGTTTCTGATTCCTCCGCGGCCGGCCAATCTCCATCGCCAGCGATTAACTCCGACCTTGCCTCCATCAAGCCACACCTACGCAACCACCGCGCAGTAGCCGAGGCGCCGGTACCTTTGCAAGCCGTCCAGCGTCACCATCTCCGGCCAACTCCTCTTCCTGATCATGGCAGCCCCTTCTTTGGCGAGCAACTCCAGCGGTCCCTTCACCCTGCACCATCGCAATGCCTTCGTGACCGCCACGTCGTTGCCACCACCGCATGAGATTTTTCACCGGCGCCATCTCCGGCCAGCCCCTCCCCAATTTTCGGCTACACCTACGGTTGGCGCGTGCCTAAATCCCCATAGTGTGGCCTTTGCCGTTGCTGCTATGTTTTACCAACTCTATTGCTGGTGCTTTTGTGCCTTTGTTGAAGGCATATCAACTGCAACAGCAAGCAATCGCTGCTTCAGGCCACTGTTTTGGTCTCTAATGGTCTGCTTGGGCCGACGGTCCAATCCCATCGCTGATCTTCAACCCCTCCCTGCTGCCGAAATCTACCATTACTGGCAAGGGTCAAGGCCGTACCACCGTGGGTCTCCACCCACTGCCCAAGCGTAATGCAGGGGACATTCACTAGTCGAACGATGAGCCGCAAAGACATGGTGTACTGAAAGGACCACCGTAAGTCCCAGACTAACCACAACAACCTTCTGATTGTCGTTGCCATCGGGAATTCCATGACTATGGTGTATAATTTATTTATGATATTGATTGTGAAGGGTTGATGGCGGTGTTGTGATTTTGGTGGCTGTGCAAGATGGTAATTTTAGGACCGGTGTTGGCGGTAGATGAAATGGAATGAATTAGGTAGTGTGTGTGTGTGTGTGTGTGTACATCTGTAGGTGTACGATGTGCATATTTGGCATGCATGTAGAATTGTTGTTGTCGGATGACTGTGTGTAATTGGTTATGTATATGGCGATGTGAATTGGGATACGGTAGTGCGTATAGTGTGTATTTTTGTGTGTAAACACAATGTATGTGACTGTAGTAGTGCGATGGGTGTATGTGTACGGCGTGGTGGGAGAATGGTTATGTGGTATTGGTACAACTACTTGTTTATGTTGGTTACATTTGCAGTGTGAAGGGTGAGTATTAGGTGTTTAGACGATTTCGAAAGTGACGGGTTACTTCGGGAAAATTAATTGGTAAAGTTGGGCTGTACGTCTATGTGGTATGGTAAGTACGTGGTACAGGTGTATCGTATGCTTGGGAAGGTGTACCCTATGCATGTATGTGTTTTGGACAAGAAAGCGCATAGGTTATGAGGATAAAATGGGAATGACTAGCATGAGCTCTAGAGTTTGACTGCGGCAATTAGTTGCATGAAGACTTGTTCAATGGGGATGTTGTGGCGTGATCGACGATGCCTGGGTTATAGCAAAGCTGGAAGAATGGCCTTGCTCGTTCTTTTGACCAAATGTAGCAGCGAGACTGTCGCTCCAGAGACCTTGATGTGGGAAATGCGTAGCGTTAAGTAAGTGACCATTTGATTCAATTAGTGTTTTTATATACAACATATATGTTTATCTACCGTTAAAAATGTAGTGTTTTTCAGCATTGATCATTTTAAGTACGTTTAACTGCTCTGGCTTAAATTACCAAAAAGGTTTTAGTGTTTTATTCTCGTCAAAGAAAAATCGGACCAGCATGTAAATGATGTTTTGCCTAGAAACTGAAATGGAACTCGGATTTGAAATGTATTGTATTGACGTTATTGTGAATGTTGAACATGTTGATGATTATTGAAAGGATGTGAGGGTGGTTGAGAATCAATTGATGAGTGATTTTGTTCACGATGAACCCAAAGGGGGGTTTTTGGTTTACTCGATTATTGTGCCCTATATCCACGGGGAAGTTGGATTTCGAGCCCTGGTCAACGGGGCTTGTACGTTGATGCACAGTACTGTTACTCGTGGTTCGCCCATGCATTCACAAAATTTTATCCCGGATGGAGGAAGGATTTAGGGCCCTAGTCAATGGGGCATGTACGCTGACCGCAGCATATCGTTTGAGCTAATGTTGGGATTGAACTGGTTGTTATGAAGTTTTGCGATAATCATTATATACTTCAGTTTTTGGTTTCATGTACTCTATTTTGTTTTACCTGATGATTACCAACTTTATGATTTTATATGTATTAATGTGGCAATGCTATAAAGTGAGTTATTTTTTGCATGCTTTGGTCCACCTAGTTGAATCAGTGGTTACTTACTGAGCATGTGGAAGCTCACCCTTTACTTATCATTTCAGGTTTGAAAGTAAGGTGATAATGAGGAGCATAGGAAGGGGAAATTTGGCGCGAAGCTTCGGACACTGCTTTGAATGAGCTGCTAAACATTTAGATTGTTGGTTTAGCCTTATTTGTTGACAGATCGGAGTTATGAAGAGTTTTAGCGTAAATGTTGTATTCAAATGAAAATGAAAATGTAATTAAGGTTTGTAGAAGTTTTAATTTTTGCTGCAGATCATATGTTGTTTTAGCGAGTAAGGCCTGGCAGAGCCCTCGGTTGGAGTCCATAGGGTCTGCGGCCGGTCACGTGCCTAGCTCGCGGGCCTGCCCGTGGGTTCGGGTCGTGACAAAACCTATGGGCAAGTTCTAGGTTAATGTCATCAATACGATCAACTCTCTAAGTCTAGTTACGAAGAAGGAAATAAAAGTATTGTAAAACTCAATCGACGAATTCCTTCTTTGATGCGTTCCGTTGAGTGACTTTGAACGATTTGCTCGTCTCATTCTCCGTTTCCATGAGTATGAGATTGTACCTATTGCTTCATCAACTCAATGCATGTTAGACAACATAATCATTAATGTTAGTTATCATCAAAATCAAATATAACCTTAGGGTTAACACGTTTGTTCTATTTCAGTTAATCAATTATTTTGCACGTTGATCTTCACTACACCTATCTAGAGGTGAGCATCAAACTGATCAAACCTAACCAATCCAAGAATCTTAATGGTTTGGTTTTTTATTTATCAAACCGACCTCAGTTCAATTCGGTTCACGATTCACTTTTTTGAAACCGATCACAAACTGAACCGAACCAACCTATGATATACTAATATAATTTTAGTGGCATTCATTGATAATTTTATATACGTGGTTCTAAGCAAATATAAATAAACAAGACTTTAAAGAAAAGAAAATAATGAAAGCAGTTATAACACAAAAGTCTAGTTGTCGATATGTCTTGTATATTTTTTTTATTCTTTCTTGTAACATATGTCTTGAACAATAGTTAAACCATAAAATAGTATGAATAGTTAGTTATCGAATGTAACAACGTTATGTGCAATTTAAAAGAAAAATATAAATTTAATTTTGAATAACATTTGGATTCAATAATACGTTTGCAGAAGGACAACTTTTTTAAATGGGCACAAACCGATCCAAACCAACCAAATCGAACCGTTTAAAACGACTAAACCGAATAGTGCAAACATATAGTGTTTGGTTCGATTCAGTTAAAAAAAAATTAAATCGAGGAGTAACGATTTGGTTTGCGGTTTGACCCCTAAACCGAACCGCGCTCACTCATACACCTATCACATCGCATTCATCATAATTTTGATAGATATAACTAAAATAAGCACTAAATTCAGAAAATAAATAGTCGTATAACTTAAATTGTTGCCTACCATTTGCTAATTGAGTCACTAATTTCATATTTGATCCTGATATATAATTTGTTAAAGCTGCTAGAAGATTGACTTAATCCTGTATATATTATATATATTCGATGTTATTTGCGTATTGGTTAATCTTAGATTTACAGAAGATTAAAACTAATTATAGATCTACCTTTGTACTCCTTCATATATACACTCGTGGCAATCAGTGTGGTGTTCTTCTTCACATTCCCAAACACGTTCCTTCCTTCGATAGTTGCGAGCCTGCCCCAAAGATTTAGTCTTACTACAATCATACCTCTTTTTTTTCCTTTTTAATTTTGAAGACAAACTTAGTTCAGTAATTACCACACTACTCGAATAACAATTAACAACTTATTAAAAAATAAAGTAAGTAGTTTAAGGAACAAACTTTGGATCAATGAGCAAATATCTCTCTTTGTGTATCATTAATTTGTGTAATATGGCATTGCATGACAGATACCACCAATCCAATGACATCTGCCAATACAGACAGTCGTTTTAGCATTTTTCTTTATTTGTGGGATATGATGTAGTACTAAAGATTCATTGTGACGTACCTTGTGTACTATTGTTTAACAAATTGATCTATGTCAACTAGTTTGATTCTGAAAAACTTGTAAAGTGGTGTTGTATCGCAGTTATCAAAAATGCTCTCAAGAGGGTGTCCTCCATAAGATATAGCTGATACTGATGAGGTACCAAGTTGTACCTCGAATTTGCAAGATACATATGAACCCCTTCTAAACAATAAACTTTCTCCTCATTCAATTGCTCATTAAATAATCAATGTCACTTGCAACTACCATCCTTTGCAGAGCATCACCCGAGTGAATTTATTGTGTGACCATTCTTAACGCAGGAAACTGTTGAAAATTTTGTTTTAACCAGTTCACCTATCGAGCTTTCACATTCAATTTTAATCCCAGTGGATTTGGGCACGCTAAAGCTGTATATATGGTGAGTCTTTTGCCTATAACTCTTTCCCAGAATAATGAAAACATAAAGTGGGACACTACTATTATTGTTAAAGAATATAAACACATGGAGAAGACGTAAAGAATGAAATAGTCAAATACGTCACACAAAAGCTAATATTTGCAACTTAACGCGTCAAGAGCATACTATTAAATTTAGCAAAGTGCATTAAGAAGCTTAGTTGACTTACGTACACTTGAACAATTTGGTAAAGTAGAAAGAGATCATAAACATTAACAGGAAATAGCATTAAGAACTTAATGATACACTAAGTTTTCTGTGTAATCCAACGGCACTTTATCTTTGTTAGCTATTTGGTTCTTTAAGCCCGCAGGCTCTGTGGCAAGTGATGCCGCCGCATAAAGCTACCCATGAGAGAATACAGGGTTTGGAGATACACGCCAACATTCTTCAACGTCTGTCCCCGACTTTTCTTAATAGTCATCGCATAACGCCACTTCCAATAGACATCGTCTCCTTCTCAAGTGGGTTTGTTCCGGAGTGGGCGAAATAATAATACGTGAGATTAGAACAGTGTCGGCACAGTGTAAACCTATACTGACTTGCATCTCAATGACTTTATAACGAATGAGCTTTAACATTGCTGCTCGTTGAACAAGCTCAATATTGCTGCTCGTATTGAACAAGCTCAATATTTCTGTTCATTGAACAAGCTCATTTATTGAACAAGCTCTTTTTTTTTTGTTCGTATTCGGCTCGTTTATTGAACAAGTTCAATATTGCTGTTCAAGTTCTGTTCGCTTCTTTAATAAACTAGTGCATGTAAGACTCGCTCAGTTAGGGGCATAACTGGGAGATCAACGTCTTAGAGAAAATTTCTAATAAATTTGAAATTTTTAGCATTACTTTGGTGGTGAATAACGATATATGTGGCAAGGTCGGTGGCCTTTATTGGTGGTGAAAATGAGTGTAGATATCTATAGGAAATACAATAGAACAAAACTAAAGAAGAACTGAAAACTAGTAATTTTTTTCCTGATGAGCTATCATATTTTCCCTCTGAAATTCAGCGCCTAATATTTTGGAACTTTGAGATCACATAATACAGAAGCGCATATATATATATATATATATATATATATATATATATATATATATATATATATATATATATGTGTGTGTGTGTGTGTGTGTGTGTGTGTGTGTGTATACATACATATATATATATGTGTGTGTGTGTGTATATATATGTATACGTACATATATATATGTGTGTGTGGGTGTGTGTGTGTAGAGAGAGCTGATCCGTTGACCGCGCGAGCAACTTGGGTTAACTTGCCCGCACGATTTGACAGTCCATACGCGATCTGTGGATGGTCCAGATCTTTTTTTATATATATATTTTTAAGTCCATACGCTACATTATGTAGCGGATAATTTTTTGATAAAAATACCTTCTAGCTTCATCCACTGTATTATGTAGCGGACGAGTAGGCACTACTTTTTTTCTCTTTCTCTCTTCTCTGATTAATTTTCTGACATGTTTCTCTCTCTAGCTCCATCCACTATATTATGTAGCAGACGAGTAGGCAATACTTTTTTTTTTCTCTTTTTCTCTCCTTTCTCTCATTAATTTTCTGACATCTCTCTGTCTCTTCAATACTCGTGTCTCTTTCTCTCATCAATATTCTCTCTCCTTTTTCTTTCTCTCACCACTTTTTTGTTCTCTCTCTCTCTCTCTCTCTCTCTCTCTCTCTCTCTTATGTCTCTGATTACCTTGGTACGGTCCCTTCGTGTCCTTGCAGTTTCGCATTTTCATGGATTTTCGACCTTCGCTTTCATCTGGGCATTCCATTCTACAACATTTTCCATGGTTTTCTACAGTGCCTTATCCTCCAGTTGCACACCTCCAACATGTTTGGAGCCGCCTCTTCAGGACAAACTTGGAAATAATAAATGAAAAATAAAGAGGAATGTCTGTTAATGGCGACTCTTTGAAGTTTAGGAGCTGTAAATCAGCAGCGTTCAATACTTCCATCATTATGCAATACAGTTTTTGTTGGAAATAAATCCTTTTAGAAATTCTTTTGGAATGGAATCACACTTTCTAACACAAAATAAGAAAATTACAGTACACTATAAAATAGTAATACGTTACAAGATAAATATGAATGATCTCACCAAGTTATAAAATCAAGCCGAAGCTTGGTCCTAAAAGGTTGATTCGAGCTTCTCGGAACCAGTGGCTCGATGCGATGGGCTTCACGACACACAACCTCCAGGACTAGTCTATAGTATTATCCCCGTTTGCACACACTTGTAACAAAGACTCTACAAAAACCATCTTAACTTCCCTCTTCCACAATTCGCACAACATCAAAATATGTGTACTAAAATATGAAAGGTGTCGGAGAGAATTTTTGGAGAAAAAATGTTATGCCTTGGTTTTGTAAAACAATTTTGGTGTGTGTTTCTAAGCTTGGCCGAATGGCCTTTTATAGAGGAGAGTGGAGATATTCTTGGAGGCTAAGTAAGTATAATGAGATAGATGAGAATTGTCAACAAAAAAGGCTACAGATGGATGAGCAGTAGAAAGGGAGACGAATCTCCCATTTTTTTCAACAAAAGAGGCTGCTCTGGCTAAGGTTTTGACAAAAGGTCATGGAGGTGGGGCCCATGTGTGGTTTGAAACACACAAAAACACAACAATCCCCCACATGTTTCAAAACACAGACTCGATAAAGGAAGAGGAAACAAAAAATTATGCATTGGATTATGCATCGGCAAGGTAACACGTAGATTGAACCTTTCCTAGAATAAATGAGTAGAAACTCACTGAAATACAATGGTATAGTGAGTACTCTTTTAACTAGATTTCATTCTTGTGAATTACACATACTCACCACCCACATAATATCTCTAGTCAAGGTTGTTCGTGCCGGTTGATGCAAATTGGCCATGTGTCGTGCCTGGATATTCTTGTGTGTTCTAGCGACATACCCAAGTCCCAGAGAAGCGGCTCAACGTCACGCACATATAGGTGGTATCCATCAGAGAATGTGTTGTAGCTGAACACCCCATCCCAATAATTAAGGACTATGGACCCATTAAGAGCTATATGCTCATCCTTATACACTACAGCGGTCACTGCCATACACTATAGGGATAGAATCTTCTTTAAGGACCTCCCACCTTAAAGGATATACACAAAGCGACAGTGTCCATCGGATTCCATGACTTCGTTATTACCTATTGAACCTCATTCAACGGATCTCCGATCACAGCAGGTTAGGTATCTGTCATTTTATCTCTGAATTTGGGTACAGTCTTATCCCCCTCGATGCTTCCATCACTAGGTCTCTCCCTAGTGGCTTAGTCAGAGGATCGACCATGTTCCTTTCTGACCTCACAAAGTTCATTGATACGGAACCGTTCTCAATTAGCTATCTCACAGTAGCATGCCGCATCCGAATGTGACAACTTTTTCCATTATATATTTTGCTTTTGGCTAGAGCAATGGCAGCTTGGCAATCACAATGCATCACCACAGATGGACAAGGTTTACTCCATAAAGTTATTTCAATTAGGAAACTTTTGAGCCACTCTGCTTCAGAACACACCTTCTCTAAGGCAATCAACTCTGATTCCATTTTGGATTTAGCAATAACTGTTTGCTTGGATGACTTCCAAGAGATCGCTCCTCCAGTTAGTAGGAACACATATCGACTAGTGGGGTTCAACTCATCTGAATTCAAAATTCAATTAGCAGCACAATAAGCTTCAAGTATAGAAGGATGACCATAATATGTTAGTCCATAATTAATGATGCCTTTCAAATATCTCAACAACCTGGATATTACATTCAAATGTTCCTTATTAGGATTATGAGTATATCTGTTCAATCTGCCAACTGCATATGCAATATCAGGACAAGTATGATTCGTTAAAAACATTACGTTACCAATTATTTGTGCATACTCATTTTGGGACACGCTGTCACCATAATTTTTCACAAGGTGAATTTTTGTATCATAAGATGAAGACAAAAACGAGCAGTCATAATGCTTATTCTTTCTCAGCACGTTCTCAACAAAGTGTGACTGTGATAATGTGATGGAATCATCATGTCTCAAGATCTTAATTCCCAAAATCACATTAGCCTCACCCATATCTTTCATGTCAAATTTAGATGCTAAAAATCTCTTAGTAGCATGCACAATGTCAATACTTGTTCCAAATATAAGGAAATCATCAACATACAAGCATATAATGATAACATTATCATTAACACATTTGTGGTATATGCACTTATCAGCATTGTTAATCAAAAATCCATCAGATATCATCACGCTATTAAATTTCTCATGCCACTATTTAGGAGCTTGTTTCAATTCATACAAGGATTTAACCAATTTGCACACTTTATTTTCTTGTCCAGGGACTATATATCCCTTGGGTTGCTCCATGTATATTTATTCTTCTAAATCATCATTTGGAAAAGCAGTCGGAACATCCATTCGATGCACAACAAGTTTATATATGGATGCAATGGCAAACAATAATTTGATAGATGCAATTCTAGAACCGGGAGAGTATGTATCAAAATAATTAACATTCTACTTTTGCTTATAACCCTTAGCTATCAGTCGTGCCTTATATTTCTCAACGGAACCATCCAGTTTTAACTTTTTCTTAAAGACCCACTTGCAGCCAATCGGTCTAGTTTTATAAGACAAATATATAAGTTCCCAAGTATCATTAGACATAATGGAGTCTAATTCATTATTAATTGCTTCTCTCCAAAAGGGTGCATCTATAGAAACTATAGCATCATGATATGACTGTGGTTCATCATTGACAAGATACGCATAATGTTCATTACCAAAATTAGTTTCAATTTTTCTTCTCTGGCTTCTTTGTAATTCTAGAGTTTCATCAGTACGATTACTGATACTAGCATGCTCATTAATTGCTCTAGAGATTTTATTTTTCATAGAGAAATATTTTCAAAGAAAGAAGCATTTTTAGATTTAATAATAGTATTGGAATCCGTAACATCACTCTTAATGAAAAGAAACCTATATGCAATACTATTAGAAGCATAACCAACAAACAAGCAACCATAAGTTCGAGAATCCAATTTTCTCTTCTTAGGCTCAGGCATCACCTTTGCTAAGCACCCCCACACTTTCAAGTAATCCAAGTTAGGAGCACGACCTTTCCAAATCTGATAAGGTGTTTTACCAGTCTTTTATGGGGTATTCTATTTTGTAGGTAACAGGATGAGAGAATAGTTTCCCCCACAGGCTGGTGGGTAGACCAAAACTAACAAGCATAACATTCATCATTTTTTTAGAGTCTTATTTTTCCTCTCAGAAATTCCATTTGATTCTGGTGAATAAGGTGAAGTTACCTCAGAATAATTCCATTTCGCAAATAGAGATCATCAAAAGGATTAGAGTTATATTCACCACCTCTATCTGTTTTAAGCCTTTTAATTTTCTTATCCTTCTGATTTTCAACTTCAGACTTAGAGTTCATGAACATTTCAAGAACTTCGCCTTTTGTTCTTAAAAGATAGAGTCTAGTTAATCTTGAACAATCATCAACAAAGATCACATAAAACTTTTTACAACCTCTGGTCATGATCTGTTTAAATCACCTAGATCACAGTGAATTAAATCAAGTGGTTCACTTTCTCTCGTGACAGGTTTACATGTTTTATTTATGCTTTTGGTTTCAGTACAAATTTCACATTTGTCTGTGTTAGACTCATGAAAATTAGATATCAAACCCATCTCTTTCATTTTTTTATGTACGCATAATTTACATGTCTAAGTCTACCATGCCACACATCAGCAGAGTCAACCAAGTAAGCATAAGTAGACGATGTATTCTTATTAAGCAAATCATAAACATTAAATACATAAAGACCTTGGTCTAGATACCCCTTACCGACGAAGTCATCATTTTTTGTCAAGAGTTACAATACCTTCATTGAAAAAAGTCTTTGTGCCGGCCTTACCGAGTAGTTCTACTAACACAAGGTTGTGTTTGATCATCGAGACATGAAGCACATCAGACAGTGAAAGGGGTTTTGTTTTTTTACCTAAAGTGAGTTTGATAAACTACCCTTCCCTTTTCCATAACTGGTACTAACCTGTTGTCTCCAATGTACACACTTTCGGTACCTTCCCCTACATTTAAGTAGGAGGTGAACGCATCTCGGGTAGCACATATGTGCCTAGTTGAACCCGAGTCTAAAACCCATCCTTTCACTTATGTGACTAAGTTCACTTCTGATATCACAATAGCAATGACATCATTATCTGCCTCCACAACATTTGCTCTAGCTCTTGGTGGTGCCCTTCTGCTGTTGTTGTTGTTGTTGTGGCAGCTGTGCTGGCTGTTGTTGTTGTGTTGATCACCTTTCCAATATCGACAAACATTTGGATAGTGTCCTGCTTTTCCACAAACAAAACATTCTCCCTTTTTCTGGTGAATCTGTGGATTAGACACTTGACCTCTATTATAGTTACTAAATTGAGGTCTTCCATAAGGCTTATAACCATGTCCCCTATTTTGCGATTGTTGGAGCATAGTCGGTCCAACTTCAACCACGTTAGCCTTAGCCATCATTTCTTTAGCTCTACCAATCATTTGCAATTTTTTATTTTGAGCCTCAACTTTGATATAGACTATTGTTTCCTGTAGAGTAATTGCATGTCTCTTCTGTCTAAACTTCAATTTAAATTCCTTCCAAGAGTCAGGCAATTTTTCGACAAGACATTGAGCCTTAAACCTTTCAGGTAAACTGTCACCTTCTTTACCTAAACCATTTATGATATTCTGAAAATCATTTATTTAAGTTTCAACACTTTTATCATCAGTCATTTGATACTGCAAAAAGTTAATAGCTAAAAACTTTTTAGTCCCTTCATCCTTAAATTCATACTTATTGACCAGTTCAGCCCATAGAGCTTTAGCTAGTGTAAAATGATTGTAAATTCCATATAGATAATCTGATAAAGCATTACGAATAGTACTAAGACAAAATTTATTAGCAGTTTTCCACGCTTCTAACTTTTGAGCATAATTTTCAGTATTTTCATTTGGCACAGGCTCAGTTAGAACAAAAGAGATTTTTAAAAAAATTTAAGACATCGAAAATCATGTCCTTCCATCTTTTAAAATTATTTCCATCAAAACGTTCAATTCGGCTGGCGTCTGGAATAACTTTTGTTTGTGCGAGAAATTGCGATTCTATTATTCAAAATCAACCTTTTAGAATGTTGAAAATAAATCTTTTTAGAAATTCTTTTGAAATGGAACTACACTTTCTAACACAAAATAAGAAAATTACAGTACACTATAAATAGTAATACGTTACAAGATAAAAAAGAATGATATCACCAAGCTATAGAATCAAGTCGAAACTTTATCCTAAACGGTTGATTCGCGCCTCCCAGAACCAGTGACTCGATGCGATAGGCTTCACGGCACGCAACCTCTAGGATTAGTCTATAGTATTATTTCTGTTTGCACATACTTGCAACAGAGACTCTGAAACAACCCTCTTAACTTTTCTCTTCCACAATTCACACAATATCAAAATATGTGAACTAAAATATGAAAGGTGCATGAGAGAATTTTTGGAGAAAAAAAATGTTATGCCTTGGTTTTGTAAAGCAATTTTGGTGTGCGTATCTAAGCTTGGCCGAATGGCCTTTTGTAGAGGAGAGTGGAGATATTCTTGGACGCTAAGGCTTCGTTTGACAAATTTTTTTTTTGGTTTTCAGTTTTTAAAGAGCAGTTTTTTAAAGAGCAGCTTAATTTTTTTTTTTTATAAAAACAAGTGGGTGTTTGATAACCCCTTTTTTTTTTGAGGTTTTTTTTTTTGGTGTTTGGTAACCCTTTTTATTTTGACTTTTTTTTTTGGTGGTTTGCGGTGGCGGTGGTGGGGCGTAGCGGTGGTCGATGGTGGTGGTGGTGGTGGCCGACGGCCGGAGGTGGCTGCCGGCAGTCACCGGCGGTGGTGGCCGGCGGCCGGAGGTAGCTGCCGGCAGTCTCCGGCGGTGGTCGCCGGCGGCCGGAGGTGGCTGCCGGCAGTCACCGGCGGTGGTGGCCGGCGGCCGGAGGTAGCTGCCGGCCGTCTCCGGCGGTGGTCGCCGGCGGCCGGAGGTGGCTGCCGGCAGTCTCCGGCGGTGGTCGCCGGCGGCCGGCAGTCTCCGGCGGTGGTCGCCGGCGGCTGGAGATGGCTGCCGACAGTCTCCGGCGGTGGCTGCCGGCGGCCGGAGGTGGCTGCCGGTGGTCGCCGGTGGTCGCCGGCGGTCGCCGGCGGCCGGAGGTGGTTGTCGGCAGTCTCCGGCGGTGGTCGCCTGAGGTGGCTGCCGGCGGTGGGAGGGTGGTGGTGGTGGTCGAAAAAAAAAACCAAAAGTGAAAAAAAAAACCAGTTTTTGGAGTTTTTTTTTTACTCTGCAGTTTAAAAACTGGTTTTTTAAATTGAAAAAAAAATGGTTACCAAACGCTCTTTTTTTTCAGTTTTTAAAACTGAAAAAAAAAGAGGGAAAATTTTTTTGTCAAACGGGGCCTAAGTAAGTATAATGAGAGAGATGAGAATTGTGGACAAAAGAGGCTACTGATGGATGAGCAGTAGAAAAAGGGAGATGAATCTCCCATTTTTTCAACAAAAGAGGCTGCTCTGGTTAAGGTTTTGACAAAGGTCATGGAGGCGGGGGCCATGCGTGGTTTGAAGCACACCAAAAATACAACAGTTTTAACATCATTTAATGCTGATCAACGGCTGGATAGTTGGGAAATGGAAGTGGAATACAGGACATTATCTGTGAAATACAAGAGGAATAAAAGGGGAATACATTTTCCAAAATACACAGGACATTATCTGTGCTAAACTCCCTGATTACTCTGCATGTATCACCTACCTATTTTTACATCAAAGTGTAGAAGAAACTAGCAACGCCTAACACCTAATTAATCCCAAATCAAAAGTCAAATTGAAACACATCATCATCTGCAAAATCAACAGAACCCATCGTGTCCATTCCGAAACTGCTGTAGGTGCTCGCCGTCGCCGTACACGAGTACACCCCGGAAGAAAGCACATCCCCATGATCAGACCCCGGTGACAAGACTGTCATTGGCCCCGGCGAGTCGAGGGTCGTGAGATCAGGCGACATGAGATAATCCGACATGGGGAAAATTTGCTTGTGCTCCTGCTTCACCAAGTGGGTATACAATGAGTCGTCACTTTTGATTTTTCGATTCGGTCGCTATCGAAGCAGAGCAGGTACGAAGAATCCGTAGCAGGATGAGTGGAATTCAGGATGATTTGAGGAGCCTTGAGCAGATTTTTGCAGGTGTGAAAGCCATGGTATGTGGTCTTGTACATTGCTGGTTCATCTTCGGTCATCTGAACTTGCATGGTTGCTTGGCACCCTTGATCAAACTTGTGCGTGCACCTAAAATAGTTCCTGCACATTGGAAGATTTGAAGCAAAATCATTGTTTGAAAATCACGTATAACAAGTTGCACGGCCGTGTTCTTTAGAGAAATACTGATACGACATGCCATTTCTGCAACCAAGGTCCATGTGACCGTAGCTATAGGGAAAACAAAAGAGAGAGACAGGAGGATGAGAGAGAAAACAAAAAAGTGGCGAGAGGAGAGAAGAAAGAGAGAGAGGAGAGAGAATATTGATGAGAAAAAGAGACAAGAGCATTGAAGAGAGAGAGAGAGAAATATATGTCAGAAAATTAATGAGAGAGAAACCTACTCGTCCGCTACGTAATGTAGTGATGGAACTGGAAGATATTTTTGTCCAAAAATCGTCTGCTACATAATGTAGCGGACAGACTTAATAAAAAAAGGATAAAAAAGATCTGGACCGTCCACAGATCACGTATAGACGGCCAGAACGCGCTGCTAACTTAACCCAAATTGCTTACGTGATCAATGGATCAACTCTCATATATATATAGAGATCGAAAACTGAGATTTTCTTATCCCTCGTGTAACAAAGATGGTTAAAGATATATTAATATTTGTAGTTCTATCATCCTTCGTGCTTTCATAAAGAATCTCTTGATCACAAGTGTAAGATACGGAGAAGTCTCCCAGGCATCCTAGTGCAAAGCAGGTAGCGATAAGGTGTTAGATCGAGCAGTCCCTCTCATCCTCCTCTGTGTTTCTCTCCTTCTCTCAAAAAAACCCTAAAGTCCTTTTCTCTTCTTCTCTCCAGCCGACGCCCCTTCCTCCTTCAGCTTCCATGTCTGTGAGGATGGAAGGGGAGGCCCTCCTTCTCTTGTTTCTTTTTGTGTCTTTCGCTTCCCCTCCTCGGCATCTCACATCTGCCACCATTCGACAACACCATCATCCATGCCCCCGATCTCCACCCCCACCCTTAGATCGGAAGATCTTCAGCCATAAATCTCCTCCTTCCACCTTGCAAACCTCATATCTGAAAAGTAATTCTTGATCCGGACCTCCAATTACGGTGGTTTGGGTTGAAATCTACGAGGCGGGTTCGATTCCGTGGGTTTGGGGCTTGAAGATAAAGGATCTAGTTGAGATGGATGAAGCCGACTCTCTTTGAGTTGTGGATCTTTTAGATCGGGCCTTGAGAAGACGCTCCACCTCAAGATCCGACCATAACCGCGGCAGTAATATAAACTGTCATTTCGTGCGGCCTCAGAATTGATACCTCGCTGCATCTCTTCCATCCCGTTACCATTCAATCTGGATTTTGTAATCTAACAATGGTAATAATTATCTTTTCTGTGTTCTTGCAAGGCCATGTTGGCCACTTTAAATTCCAGAGTCAAGTCTCAACTTGTACTCTTTTAATGTACTTTGGTACTCTATTTCCAGGGCTGGACATTTGTTTGTGCCTTTAGGTTATATTTTTCTGATTTAGTTTATGAAGTTTCCGTTCGACCAAAAAAAAAAGATACGGAGAATTGGGAAGGGACATACCAAAAAAAAAAAAAAACATCTCAATCCACACGAACCTAACAAATTGGTACCTAACCTTATCAGGTTTCACCTCAAGAATTTCATTACCCATTAAAGTGAAATTGACTTCTTTAGCGCAGGATCATTGTATCATGTTAGAATTTCTCGAGACCTGATTTGGTGTAGACTCTAACAGAGTATAACTATTTAATAAGCATCAAGCACGTAGTTAGTTCTATTTTTAGATAATCTATTCTTACGTCTTGTTTGACGTAACAATACATTAATTATGTTATAATATGTGATTTGAGTAAATTCTTAGTAAATAAATGTATAAACACTCGTAAGCACACATTTGAGAAATTTGATACGTGGATTGAAATCTTTTTTCACTTGGCCTAATAATATGTATTTCATTCCACGATCATTCTTAGCAGACAAAGGTGTCACTCCATTCAACATCAAGTTACAGCATCACACATGACCATTGCATTCGCACAGTAAGCCAATCTCTAATTTATCCATCATTTTCTCTCTTTTGTTAAAGCAGGCAAGGCTGGATAACAAGGAGAATATAACCCCAGATGTCTTTTGGTACATTGATGTCCATTAATTATAACTTGATGGATGGTCAGACTAAATTTCTAATTTTTTTTGGGCAAAAACTCGCACGCGTTGGTAACTGAAAACATATCTTTGATATTTTATGACCCTATAATAATAACAGTGTGATTTTAGCCTCGTCAAAATTAAATTGTGTAGTGAGTCTAGTTACTTAATTTGATAGATATGGACTTATATAGGCTTTTCTTTTAAACTTTTACTTTTGTTTAACTTTTTTTAAATTGAAAAAAGATAACCCAGAAAAGCCTATCAAAAACCAGAATTGGGAGTCAAACTCACCGAAATGCCCAAATTGAATCGATCAAATTGAACCACGTAAATCGAGTTCCACGTAATTCAATTTTGGTTCAAAAATTCTACTACTGTTTATGATAAGTTTGGTATCAAACGTGCTGGCAACCGACCTGCACACCTCTTATATCTATAGCGCCGAAGTAGAACCTACTGGTAGCTCCACTTGCCAGTCCAAGCAGTTTAAACTTCAACTGGGGATTGGTAAGGCTGCATCTGTGGATTGTCCAAAATTTTCAACCGGGTCAAGGTTTCACCTAGCCCAATCATTCAGTTCATCTAATTTTCAAACCAGGTCTAAAGCGCCAACAATGTGATCAAATCAACGAGCCACGGTTTGTTGTCGTATATCAGTAGCTAAGGTTCTTAAGGATCTTTTAAAAGAAGTGTTTATTTCCTATCCTATATATTGTTCTATACTCTCATTAATTAAATTGCTAAAAAGTGTATTAACGAGAAAACGTAAATCTTTAACGACGAACAAGGGTGTAAAAAAGCATAAGATAATGTGAAAAATAGGCATTTCTATCGCCGTAAAAATGAGGCAGACATGCTTGCCTTGTATCAGTCCATACCTATCTCCATCCTTACAACTGACCTCTATGTACCATTGGTCCGCTGATGTATGTACAATGTAATGCAAACCGTGCTGTTTTCTCTTTTGTTTTGGCTAAAATATGAAACATCACTCGCATGAATGGACCATATAGCATTTGTTCGACGGACATGATTGGACTTGAAGTACAAAGAGAACATGGGTGTTTTAGTATCACCAGTTTTTCCGTAGACATAGTTCTAGAGTTGTCAAACGGGCCGGGCGGCCCGCGGGCTGGCCCGACCCGGCCCGGTTCTGGCCCGGGCTGGCCCGGTTCTGGCCCGGCCCGGCCCGGTTTTGGCCAATGGAGTTCTCCTCTGAATTGATGTTTGGTACCATGATTGCCCTACAAACTATAGTCCTACAATATCGTTCATCCGTGTCTATCATGTGGACAAACTTTGGTTCCTACCCGAGTTGTAAGAAACTTCCTCCAACTCCGTGTATGGTGACAATTAATAGTTGTTAAAAATTTTTAGTGACTTTTCTTATAACACTTTTAGTGATAATTATTAACAGTACTTTCTTAGAGTCACTAAATAAAAACCGCTAAAAATATTTAGAGACGATTGATTATCATTATATAGGGGGTATGAGGAAGATTTCTCACAACCAAAATTTTTCCTTAACAATTTCTGTACGCAATTTCACTAAGTCCATTCTCATATCAATTTGAATACAATGAGTTGAGAATTGGGATTTCAACACTTGTTCAAAAACCGCTTAGCGGAACTTGGAAATATTAATGTGTTATTATGCAATAGAAAACTTTATACGGCATGGCCAAAACAACATATGTTGGATTAGTTTTCATGGCGTGGCCAAAACAATAGTGACATTCGCGATTTAATGAAACGAAAAAAGTGCCACAAATAACGTGGTTTGAACTATGTCTTTTAGAGATACTGGGAAAAAAAATTATATGTCATAGCAACATATAAGTGTTCTCTTGCAAGTTCTATGCAACCTTTTGTAGTATCATAGTGGTAGTGATGAGGAGGCTAACGTTACTTTACAAAAATTCTAGCGTTTTGGGCACTAGTCATGCTTGTGCAAGCACAAAAATTTATTTTGTAAATAATATGGGTGGACGCCATAGTTAGCAGACGAGAAAAAAAGGTCAGTAAAATCAGGAGAAAATGAGTTTTATGTAGTTATAAATAGTTAGAGAGAGAGAGAGAGAGAGAGATGAATACTGGAGCTAAAAAGTAAGAGCATGAAGAGGTCTATATAAATTTAAAATTACTTTGAAACAAAAAAGATAACCCTAGAGGGGGGGGGGGTGAATAGAGTTTTAAGACTACTTTTAAAAAAAATAAGTAATTACTACAAACTTAGAGAAACTATGAATAACACTTGAAAAGCTACAAACAACAAACTTCAAACACAATATTTCAAGTAAGCAAACTAACCAATCTCAACACAAGTATAAAACGATAATGTAAGGAGAGAAGGGTTTAGAGATACTTGACAAAGAGATTTAAATGGTTCGGCTTGAAATACCGTCAACCCTATCTCCACCCCTTCAAGGAAGTCCCTTGAAAAGTCCTATAATCTACTAGTATGATCTTTCTTACGGGTCAAGATCGAACCGCTTACAATTCCTTGATGTTATGCCCACATCAAGAATAAGCTTTGACAATCCTAAAGCTCCAAAGCTTGATAACCCCATGATTTGATACAAGAAACTTTAGATGAAGAATCGTATACAAAGATTCACTCTTAAGAAGTAGATGTGTACAAATTCAAGCTCTAGAATAAGAGAGATGAGTGTATGATGACTTTATGAAAGTGTATATCTCTCAAATGTAAGCTCACAATAAATGATCTCTTGAAATAGATGAGAAAATAATGAAAATGAAGAGAGATTGAACTTTACTTTTGATCATTGAGAATGTGAAAGATAAGAGAGCTCTGAATGCAATTGGCGAATGAAAACTGTGCTCAAGATGAGTATTTATACGGGTGGGAATAAATATGACTGTTTAGAGTTAGGTGGAGCATTAAATGCGCCAAACGGTAAATGCAGTCGACTGTAATCCCAAAGTAGCCATTGAAAATTCAAAATTTCCACCTTGCGACTGCATTTCAATACAGTCGACTGTAATAGGCTACTAGAAGTATTGCAGCGACTGAATTGGAATGCATTCGGCTGTAATACCTCACCCAATGTAGTCGACTGCATTCCTAAAATGTTGTTTCCTTGTTTTCAAAAAATAAAAAACCTTTATGCATGCAAAGAAAACATATGGGCAAGTTCTAGGTTTAAGTCATCGTTACGATCAACTCTAAGTCTAGTTACAAAGAAGGAAATAAAAGCATTGTAAAACTCAATCGACGAATTTATTCTTTGATGCGTTCCGTTGAGTGACTTTGAACGATTTGCTCGTCTAATTCTCTGTTTGCTTGAGTATGAGATTGTACATATTACTTCATCAACTCAATGCATGTTAGACAACATAATCATTAATATTAGTTATCATCAAAATCAAATATAATCATAGGTTAAATAACCTTAGGGTTAACATACTTTAATAACTATTTTTGAATTTTTAAAGAAGTACATAGAATGGTTTTAAAAGTTGGAATAAAGTTTATCATTAGAACATAAAAAAAAGCTTTATCGTAAAAATGCTCTCTTAAAAATAATATAGATATCAAACTTTATGCTCGTTTGACCCGGAATTACAATTGTTACGAAACCTAGAACGGAAGAAAAAACACAACCAAACAAAATTGAGAACAGAAATTTGAGAATATGCCTTAAAACTTTAATATTGCCCAAGTTACTCGGTTCAAGCTTACAATTCACATTCAAACCCAAAGTTTCGTGGAAACGTTTATCAACACTTTGACAATCTAAAGTAAAAAAATTGTAGAGTTCAATAACTTGGCTCCGTTTGATTTCCTTTTCATTTTCATTCTTTTTCCAGTTTTGTAAACCTGAGAAAAAAAATGCGTTTGATACACAATTTTAGCTTTTTTCCCCTTTAGTTTTGAAAATTAGTTTTTAAAATAGGGCTATTTTTGAAAATTCTCATTTAGCAGTTTTGGGTTTCTAGTTTTGATTTTTATTTTAAGACCACCACCACCCTCCTACCGCCACAGCCACCTCCCACTATTGGCTATCGTTGGCCATCGGCAACCACAGCCGGCAGGCCACACCCGACGACCACCATCGGCCCGCCACACTCCACCACTGCCACCGTAAACCACCACCAAAGAAAAAAATCAAAATAAAAACTGGATAATCAAACACCCATTTGTTTTTGTAAAAATATAAATTAAACTGGTTTTGATTTTTTTTTTTGAAAACTAAAAAATCAAAAAAGGAAGTGATTTCAATCACTACCTTAATCCACAGTTTCATTCTTGTGTTTCAAAAAGCGAATGACTACCTATTTTCTCCCGTGCCCCTGAGGAAACCAACCCCCCCATTAAACAGGGGTCTCCGCCACCACTGTTGGTATCGTCCAGCATGGGGTGGCATGGTAAGGTAGGATTCCCTTTGTGTGAATAATTTTAAGTTTGTGTTACTTCAATTTGTCTTTGAATTTCTTTGTGTATGATGTTTCCCATGCTAGAACAAAGGCTCTAGAATGGGTTGTTCACGGGACATCGGGTGTGATGCTATATATGTGGCGTTGAAGCATGAGGTGCACAGTTTGTGCCGGGTTTCTCAATGTGATTTTTGGTGGGAAAATTTTTTGTTAATTTTTTGTGTGTAGCTTTGGTGGGATATTCGTTTGAATTGGCGGGCGTGGTGGTGCCGTCAGGTTGGAGAAGGTGGGTGAGTATGTAGAAAATGGTTCCTTCTCTCTTTTATTGTTGTGTTCCCCCTCCCTTCCTTTTTACAGAAAGCTTGGATGGATTGGGTTTGGTGGTGGTTGGTGCCGCCGTGGTGGTGGTAGATTTTCAAGGGCTCCGGGTGATGGGGTTGCAGGTTAGGTGCATGGCAGTCTCAATTGTTGTAATGGAGCCCTTGAATTCTTTGTTAGGATGGTTGTTGGTTGTAGATGTCGAATGAATTTCTGAGGCCACAATCTTAATTAGTTTCTAATTGTTTTATTAATTCTAAACACATTTAAATTTGATTAAAATATTTTAATCAAATTTAAATGTGTTCAGAATTAATAAAATAATTAGAAACTAATTAAGATTGGAGCCTTACCAAATTGGTGGTATGTCGGTGCAACAATGATGTAATAGAAGAAGATGGTTCATTAGTTATGGGTACTCTGGCGATGCCGTCGATGGCGACAGGGGTAGACTGGAATGTGTAGTTGGTGGTCCGACATTGCAGTGGTGGTAGTGGCGTTGACTCACATTGTTCCGCTTGTTCGTGGTATTCTTGGCCACGGGGGTGGAAAGGACAGGTGTCAGGTTGCATGGACTTGCTTGCATTGGTGCTTATCTGCAACTATTGATTTGATCCCACTAATAATGATAATAATAATAATAATAATTTATTATTAGTGCTAGTTGGGAATTTGTTGCGTTTGGCTCTTTGTTCTTTGTGTTATCCTTTTGTTGTTACTTATTTGAGTTGGCAGGCAATTTGTTGGCATTTATATTGTCAGCTATTTTCTTGTGTGCCTTTTCTTTTACATGTTAGGTATCATGTTGTGATACCTAACATGTAACTTGACTACATTGTGTGCTATTGCCCTTTATAGGGTTGATGTGACTTGACTACTTTGCAGTGTCTTCAATTTGTTACTATTACCAGGAGAGGGAAAAAAAGAGCTCAATACAACTTGTACTGGGGGCTCAAAGAATCCTTGAGTAATGTGTGATTTTCTCTATTCCGTCTTCAACAATTGCGTAGTATACGTGTAATCCACAAGAAAGGCGGCATAATCAAGGAGGCAAAGTCAAGGGCAAAGCGCATCAACTCATCAGATCACACAATCTGACTTTTGTATACCATCTACCATATCTGGTGTGTACCTGTTAAGACCTTGAATTGCTACTTATCTTCAATATGATTGTAAATTACAGCAAGAATATTGGTTTTCTTGGAAACTGACCTCGTTATTCATGTAGCTAAGGAAGTGGACTCCTGGTTTTTGATATATAACATTCTCATGCTTAATTTAAAATAGCAATTCTCTTTGCAAAAAGAAAGAAGAAAAATGAAAGAAAGTCATAATGCACTTTATTACTTGCACCTGTCCATAAGAATCCAAACCGAGACCACAAAGTTTTGAAAAATCAAGAAAATTGCTTTGGCCTCCTGTACTTAGACCGTTGTGTGGTTTGATTCCCTATTGTTTAAAATGTTGTAGTAAACGTACATCTACTCCGGGAAATTGTGCATATTGGATGGGCTATGATAGAATCCGTTGAAATGTCATTGCTTCCTTATTTTACACACGAAAATTTCATACCAAAATTATTAGGTGACTTTTATCAACACCCCCCCCCCCCCCGGCTCTATCCACCCACCAAGAAACAATCCATTGCCCTCCACCACAACCCTAATCCCCATGTTTGCAAATACGCATAGACGCACGACATCCACCAACAAATGGTGGTGCGGCCACCCTTTCATCCCCCTACCCACCACAACACTACCTCCCATCACTCACTAACACACAAAAACACACACGCATTAACACCGTCATCTGGCACAATAAAAGCACCCACCCACACGCAGTGGTGCACCCCCTCCCTTCACCTTCTCCCATCACTTAATTACCACCATCATAAATTGTACTGAATCAAAGATTGTTCTTATGCTTCGTCTTCTTCTTGATCGGCCCATTTAAGAATAGTTGTGTGTGCATTATGCATGTAAAAGCTGGTGTGTGTTTGTATGTATGCACGCATGCGTGCACGCGCATGTAGTCTGTGTGCCTGCATGTGGGTGTGGGTATGGTGTGTGTTTTTCGTGAGTGTGTGTGAGAGAGAGAGCGTGCGTGTGTGCGCGTGCGCGCATGTGTGTAGAATATATGGGTGATGGTGGTTGATGAGGATGGGATATGAAGGGGCATGTGTGTGCCAAGCTGGGTACGTGTGTTTGGAGGTAATGGGTGAGAGAGCGAAACTGTGGTAGGTATGTGAGTGTGGTGTGGGTGCTTATGTTCACTTTAAAGACTAAAAGGGTACATTTTGATCTTTAAAGCGCGCCAAACATTTTTCATACAAAAAGCGAGTTAAGTTTGAAGGAATTCGTCAAATGTTCATAATTTTTGGAAGTAGATGTATGTTCAGTATAACTTTTAAAACGAAATTGGAGGGCAAACTGCACAATGGTCTAAGTATAGGGAGTCATAGTGCATTTTTCCCAGAAATCAATTAATGTGTCAGTCTGTTTTTCACTTAAATAGGATCAGCGTGGATCAAAAGTGACTGATTCATTTAAAATAAACTTTCGTTCATCATTTTGCAACAAAATTAAAATCAATCAATCGGTAAAACTTATATAGTCTTTGTTCCTTTTTCCTTTTTTGGTTGAATTGTCCCTTTTGATTAGTAATATCTATTATTATTTAATTTACACCATTATTTATCACTAAAATTTATAATGTGTTGCTACTATGTATTAAGTGATAAGACGAATTACTTCCTTCACCCCACGTAATTCGATCACGTTCTTTTTTGCACGCATATTTATGATTTTAAGTTATGTTCATACCATATTCTGGTCAGACCAGCAAGGCCCGCTAGGGGACCCACTTTGCACGACATATCACATAGTCGACGATCAGTTATTCAACGCTCACAGACCGGTCAAAGCGTCACATAATCAAGTCATGTGCTTTTTCCTGTTGAGAAGCAACCTTGGTATGCCTTCCCCCCAGCCGAGGGGGTCGGCCACCCGCAGGAGTCGGCCACCTACCTTGACGACGACATTGGTCGCCCATGGTCGCGCGCCGTAGTCTCAGCGACCTTCGTCACCCCCGTCCGCGCTCCAACTTCGCAACTCTCGTCGATCGCGCTCCAACTCTGCGACTCTCGTCGCTCGGGCGCCATCTCCGTGACCTTCATTGCAGGCGTCCGCACGACAGCTCCGTGACTCCAGTTGCCCACACACCTTCGCCGTGACCTTCGTCACCGCGCCCATGCGCCACTTCCATGACATGTGCCTCGGCACCAAGTATTGTTCCGCGACGGTTGTCGCCGCGCCCATGCGCCACAATCATGTCACAGGCCTCTGGGCATCACACTTATTCTCCACACCATGCGCCCCCACCATGGACGTGGAACATGCTTCGACCCACTCTCCGGAGTGTGCGGCATTCCGGGGGCTCCACTCGTAGTGCTCGAGCACGAGGACCCCTCACTACGGCATGTGCTTAGCGCCATCACTGGCTTAGCGCCATCGTCGGCTCAATCAAACTGCGGGACGGGCTTCGTGCCTTAACCAGCTCAATCACCGGGGGCTCTAGCCCTCCTAGCAGGATGGGCTCATAACCCTGGAGCCATCATCGGCACAACCTTGAAGCCTCTGACATCACACTTGCAGGGAGCTCTGACGCGAAGCCTTCATAGCAACGGACCCTAAGCACCAAGCGGCGACCATGGTCACTCATGTTGCTGTTGATCGTTGACACCACCAGGGCAATGACCCACAGGTCACTTCGGGATGGGAGCAGGTCCTTGGAAGGTATCGCGCCTAGTCCGCCTGGCAGTTGGCTACAGGGACAACCCTCACCGTTGTCAGGTCCTCTGCGCATCTCTTGACGCACCTCATGGGATTCAGTAAGGGCTTGGACTGGTGGCTGGGGCAATGGGCTACTCTAACCATGCTACCGCGGTATGATCAGTCTTCTCAGATAGGCAGAGAGATGTTGCAAGGGCAGGGCAGCACGAAATTAGGGACCGACAGTCCCAACGGAGAATCAATACTTTGGCCCCCACTGGCAACGTGTCGTTCCCAGGGGGTGACACATGTCAACTTATGACACATGCACATTTTTGCATATAAATTGTGGACTTTGGAGCTATTTCTCATTTAAACTTTTCACTTTCTCTCTCTAAGAAAACATTTTCTCTGGAATTCTAGTGAGAGAAACACACTTGGACTCCCGTCCCGAACCCTCGACGCTGCACCCTCGCAACGGACCGTCGACTGTCGGCCCTGTTCGTCGTCCCCCTACCTGCTGCGCTGGCAGCCCTCGCGACCTGTCTGGGGAGCCTTGCTCTCAGCCCTTACGCCGTCCTTGCTGTCTCCCGCGTTGCCTACCTGGAAGCTAACTCAGACTGCATCCTTTGTGGCACCTCCACGTAGCATCGAACCCTTTTCCGCATCAACAAGTTATATATTGCGTGTTTCTCATTCTACCATTTAAATTAGAGGATTGTTAAATGTGGACAGAGGAGGGAGAAAAAGTTGGGCAATAGAGAGAGAAAATAAATTAGACGAGTATTAAATGTGGAGAGAGAAATATAATAAAAAAGTGTGAGAAGGTAGCTCAAGAGAGAGAAAATAAGTTAGATGCTTGTTAAACGTGGAGATAGAAATAAAATAAATAATGTAAAAACGTGGGTCAGGAGAGAGAAAATGAGTTGGCGGAGAGTTAAATGTAGAGACAAAAATATAATAAAAAATTTAAAAAAGGTAAATATATAAAAATATTTATAAATTTTTTTAATTTAAAAATAATTATTTTTTATGAGATGATTTAAAAAAATATAATTAATTTATATGAGGCGGTTTATACATAAATATGAAATAGCACATAAAAGCATAAAATAGATGCTCCTTTCTCTCCATGGGATTCCTTGCAAGTCTTATCAAGTCCCTGGTTTCTCTCTGGAAAAAAAAAAATTTGAAGTCCCTGGACGCCCACAGCGTGGCTAACGTGGCACCCCACAGCGTAGTGTACCCCCCACCGCTTTACACACACGGTAGTACGCCCCCCGATCAGCTCATGTAGAAAGCGCTTAAGTTAGGCCATTTTGGGGGGAATTACAGAAAGAGAGCCACCCTCACACTTCCAGAACGAGTTCCAACTTCCAAAAGAAGCTACACCCATCATGTCATCAGTCGTGAAGCTTGCTTCTCAGGGAAACAGCAGCAGCAACAACAACAACAGCAGCCACGGAGAAGGCAACGAACGGCGAGAATTGCTTCGCCAAACAGATCCAGCGGCCGGTAAAGATCTCTCGCTTCCAGCCGAGACTTTCCTCAGAGCTGCCATCTCCCTCAAGGACCAGGTATATATGTCAGTACATGCCTGTACCACTCACCAACTCAGTGCAACTCGTTGATGAGTAGTGGGTGCAGTTAACTCGGTTTCACCTTTTTCTGTTCTCATCTTCCCCGTACGAGTACAGGTGGTGGAGGTCACGTGGACAAGACGCAATGATGCTGTTACGGACCCAACTGTGTACAGCGGCCTGCTCGGGACAGCTCTCACCTGCTTGCGGTCCTACGAGGCCACCGGTAGTCGCCCGGACTTGCTATTGTGCGCCGAGATCGTTGACACGTGCTCCACCGTCGCACGTACTTCTTTAAGGTCATTTCACCATCTACACGCTATCTAGTTGCTTTCGTATGCTAACTCTGAGTCTTATTTGTCGCTAAAAAGTTAAACGTACTTGATTGAACGGTTCATGATCAATTATGGGGTGGTAAACTATGTTTGAACATTGTGGGCAGGATTGAGGGGGTTATAGAAACCTAATTAAATCCTTATTATTTGGGGGCAATTTCGACGTAATTGATCAACACCAGGCAAATCCTTTCTAGAATTGTTTCGTCTACGTCTTACTTTGCGCTAAAAATTAAATAAGGCATGGAAAGCGATATAAGGTTGCGGAATTTGTCCCTCATGCGTGATAATTTGGAAAGCTCAAGAATGATTTCTTTTACCAAAGAATTTTTCCACATGTAATGTAACATTCTTATTTTTGAGGGAAAAAAAATATTATCTCATTGAATATTATTATTATTCCTATTCCTATTAAATTGGTAATGAAAGGTGATGTGGTTGGTTTCAGGCACGTGACGTTTTTGTGTGGCAGAGGAGGGATTTATGCCCTTGGTGCTGTGGTTGCTAATTATTGTGGGGACCATCGGAAGCGTGTCTTGTATTTGGATCTCTTCCACGAGGTACTACTGCGAATCACAAATATCATCCAGCAGTATCTCGTCTCTCTGTCGTGTTACACGAGTATCTTATGTCTCTGTCTCACCATAGTTACACTGGTTCTCCAACCGATTCACTGGTTCAGCTCATGGTTCAACCGATTCATGAGGGATTGCATTAAATAGCCTCAAACTAATCAAATTATAAAAGAGAAAAAAAAAAACAAAGTACTGAACTAAATCCATGATAATTCTTCAACTTCAAGTTCAACGTTAACTATTGTGCTATAGTTCCGTGCCCAAAAACAAAAAGGCTTGTAACAAATAATAAGGCATTCTGAGCTTATTATCTGTGATTTCCTGATACACTGTTGATTGCAACACACAGATCCAAATTCTTGAAGTGGAAAATGGGCAAAATTAGGCTTATCTAACAGTATACTAAAGCATTTTATGCATTTTATTGGAGTAAGTTCATATGAACTGTTAGCTGCAACTTATCAACCCGAACTCTTGAAGTTGAAAATGATCAAGATTGCAGACAACTTTTCTAAACATGTTGGCGGCCTGCATCATACCTAGATGTGTCGTCTATGGATTTTTCTCTTCATTTTGGTGGTAAAAGTCTTTCTGGATTTAGAAGGTAAGATAACTACATGTTGAACAATGAACACCAAAAGTCACCATGTCAGGCGGAGGAGCTGATGATTGGGGGTTCTTTTTGTTAGTGAATTGTTGAGTTGGAAGCACTTCCTAAGCACCTCCTTTAGAAGGCTTGTACCCAACTTATAGCTGATTAGCTATGACAAATACTATGCTACAAGTTTTTTCCCTGAAGCTATATTCTGCACAAAATAAGCTGCAAAAATTGAGTTCCATGGCAGGGTTTTGCATGACCAAGTGGCTCAATAAGCAAGTATGTTCCAAGTGTTGGGGTCCACCACATCTGGTGGCGCTGACCAAAGGGGGCTGTCGTCCATATACATTTGTCTATTTGTAGTAATTTGTCTTCTTGGGTAAACTGCATATATGGTCCCTTGCGTTTTGATATATTGTATTATTTATCCGATGTGCATTTTAGAGAAATGTGACAGAAAGAGGAGAGACAGTGCGTGAAGGTAGCAACACAAAGTAAAAAACAGTGTTGTGCTAGTGCACCGATGGTGTGGAGAGATTTAGTACTGTTTTTCTTTCACCTGGATTTGAGAGATGGTGTAAAAGGGGCTTGGGTTGGGAATATATGTTGAGCGGGTAATACTTCTTATATAAGTTTTTCTCTCATTTTGAAAAGGCTATTCTCTCCGTGGTAGGCAAAGAATATTGCCGAACCGCTTTAAAATTGTGGGTTTACTGATGGTAAATGGTAATGGGTTTAATAAGGGGACCTTGACCCTTATGAAACCCATAAACATTTCCTTAGCAGGTTTTGTTGTGGATTTGGTTTAGAATCTACACTCAAGTGGGGAATGCAAATTCAATAAATTCAGTTGATGAAGGTGATGGGTTCTTGTAAAGCTAGTAGAAACTGATTCCCCAGTTGTAGTTCAATAGATGAAGGGGCTAAGAGCAAGAGACGAATTGAATTCTTATGGAGTTCACCGGGAATTATAGATTGCAAGAGAGAATGGTTTGCCATGTTTTCCATGGGCGGAGGAAGGCAAACAGTGCTAGTAAAATGGTTGTGGCCGGTCGTCTGATCACAGTTACTGTTCATCCAGTTGATGTTATTCGTCTGCTGTTTCAGGATTATAAGGGCGAGTTTCCACTTGTTTTAGTTTTTTAGTTATGTGGTTTTGGCGCTAATCTTCCACTCAACCAAACAAGAATTGCACCAAGGACGACAAGAACTCGCGAATTTTGGTTTCCTACTGATACGTATTGCTATATCTGAATATTTTTCTCCGTGCAAGTCTGTTGTTTTGAACTGTGAAATACAGAACACCGGAAGTATGTCATGTTTTTTATTAAAATGTCTAGAATGGACAAAATCTCTTTACCTGTCAGGAAAGGTCTTTTACATACCCTCCCAATACAAATTATAAAGGAGAGCAGGTTGACTACCTTGATTTGTTTTTTTACTTTTGAGTAGCAGAAAGTCATACTTGGGTGGTCTGAAACCTTGTTGGTCAGTACAAAGTTCAAGCTTAAAGTTCGTTGCTGGTGGGGGAAAATATTAGCTGCCCCTTGGGTTTTTTGTCTAGATCAACATCATTAGCTGTGTTGTTGCAAATCGGATGGTCGATTTATTTAGGGCATGGCATGCTAACTTAGAATGAGTTGCTTAGTGTTGTCGTCTTATTTAGGACACAGGCTGATAATTTAGAAACTCCTTTCACCCTGTGCATCAGTTGCTTAGTACTTTTGGAATTGCAAGTTTTTTTTTTTGGTTGATCTGATCATTTTTTTGGTGAAAATCTTGGACAAGTGTCCAATGATTTCTGTACCTTTTCCATCTTACACACCAATTGCCAATTATAAAAGTGCAAGTTTTACATCACTTCGCATTATGTTTCTAAAGTAAACATTTCCAGATGGCACAAGAGAGAGCCCTCCCGGTTGGACCTGAGGAAGGTGGCCTTGGAATGTCGTATGATCTTCTTTATGGACGAGCTGGATTTTTATGGGCTGCTTTGTTCATAAACAAGCACGTCGGACACGAGACAGTGCCAGGCCATCTTCTGATGCCAGTTGTTGAAGCTGTATTAGCTGGGGGCAGAGCTGGGACATCTGACAACACAGCATGCCCACTTATGTATAGATGGCATGGGACGAGGTATTGGGGTGCAGCTCATGGCCTTGCAGGTATTGTGCAGGTGTTACTTCACTTCCCGCTCTCCCCGGAAGATGCAGAGGATGTTAAGGGGACACTAAGGTACATGATGAGCAACAGGTTTCCTCATAGTGGTAATTACCCCTCAAGTGAAGGGAGCCTAAGGGACAACTTGGTGGAGTGGTCTCATGGTGCCGGCGGCATCACAATCACGCACTGCAAGGCATCAGAGGTTTGTATAGTTATAACGCTGAAATTATCAAAGCTGGAAAAGAGTACTCACACTGAATTGAATAGATCGGTCACAAACCAACAGAAGGAGGGGTAATGAACATTTCATATACACAGAACTCCACATTTCATTATTCTCTCCCCCCAAAACCAAAAAAAAAATGAACACACACACAGAAGCCCAGGCTTATGCAATTGTTCCAATCTTAATTTGAGTCACCATCTTTTTGACTGAATAATAGATATTGGGCCTTCATTGAAAAACCTTTCGATTTTCCAAGTCGATGAGATCTAGTCGTTACAACTCCGTCCCCTCCCTCCAACAACAAGACACCCGCAGACACAATTTCAAAAATTCATCAATCACATGAGGTCTAAAGCTGAATGGTTCCTTTCTCTGTAATGACTGAATTGCCCTTTTTTAATCCATTGGAGATCACCTGGGCCGGGGTGAAACAATGCGTGATAGCCCTCTCCCTCCCTCAATAATCCCCCTCTCCATCCTGCCTTCCCCACCTTTAGTAAGAAACCCTGGTGTAGATGGGAATGAACCCTGGCGATGCCAAGTGGCTTTAGCAGATAAACTAGATAGAAGCAAATGGCTATTGATTTCTGGTAACTGATAGTTGTAGATGGTCATTATTGGAGATCCAAGATACTTGGGAGTGATTTTCTTGAGGTCAGAAAGCTGACGGGTACAATTTCAATTCTGTGCCTCTTAAATAGATAGCAATAATATTTTAAATTTCCATGACAGGAATTATGCGTTTACTGTTGCAGGTGTTCCCGAGTGATAGGGAGCTGCGAAATGCTGCAATAGAAGGGGGAGAAGTGGTTTGGAAAAGTGGATTGGTGAAGAAGGTGGGACTGGCAGATGGTGCTTCAGGAAATGCATATGCCTTCCTGTCCCTCTATCGTCTAACTGGAGAGAGCATATACGAAGAAAGAGCGAAGGCATTTGCCAG
This sequence comes from Escallonia herrerae, assembly GCA_033070095.1. Lineage (NCBI taxonomy): Eukaryota > Viridiplantae > Streptophyta > Magnoliopsida > Escalloniales > Escalloniaceae > Escallonia > Escallonia herrerae. Next base: position 1,227,325 of record JAVXUP010000014.1, read on the forward strand.
TTTCCTGTATCATAATGCACGAGAGCTTATAATGGTCACAGGGTCCAGTGGAGCTGACCACGCCTATTCACTTTTCAAAGGGCATGCAGGGGCTGCATGCCTATGGCTTGATCTGCTTGCCCCAAGCAAATCCAGGTTTCCAGGTTACGAGATTTAGAAATTCTGTTATGTAAAGGACTAAAGGTAGAAATCTATTCCTCGAAATCTTTCGATGGAGCTTCAGAGTAGAAAGGACAGATGTTCTTGTGGTCAATATCTAGTAGAAGAGGTAATACTAACTTGTATATGAGCTTGTTCACTCCTTAGAAAAGCGAATTGATATGTAGCAGAAACTTGCAGTGTTCAGATCCTGATCTTAGTATTGAGGTAAGATTTCAACAGCCAGTGAGGTGGTTACTCTGAATTTTGTCCAGTCGAACAGAATTACTCAAGAAAATGGCGTATGTTTTCCTAGTGACAATATGTGCGCTCAAGCATGTTAGCACCACTACTCGACTAGTAATTATCTGTTGGACTGCTCGTCTTGAACGGGCAGACTCCATCTTTCTGTGGATACACACCCGTATATTTACCTGCATATTAAACGGAAGGAGCAGGTTTGCCTGCACTTTTGTGTGCTTCACGGATGTGACTTTTAGATAAATGGTACTCTTTCGGTTCAATTGGATTCTTCTCTTTTTGGATGTTCCATAATCTTTTTCCTTCCTATTGTCTGTACTATCATTAAGGGTCGTGTCTAAAGTTGCGAGACAAGAGACAATGCGCAAAATTCAATTTAATAATTTTAAAATTAAGGGTTATACACCACTCTGTGATTTACACAGAAAATATATCTAAGTCCTCTTATTCGATTTCCAGAAAGTTACGATCCACGGGTTAAGAAGCTTGTTGTCAAACCGCTACTTTTGACTTCTTTCTTGAAACCGATTCTTCAATTGTAGAATCACCTAAGTTGAAGAGGAATTTCTCCTTGATTTTCGATGAAAGAGAAGTCGATATTCGTGTCTTCAAAGTGTTCGATTGAAGAACGATACTAGATTAGTTCGTGTTGTTCTTCAAATAAAGCACAAAGTGACGATAGATTTTCGGCGAAGCTTTGGCTATAATCGAACAAGGACTCATGTTGTGAAGTCTTCTTTTAGTTTTTAATCATATCGCTTATTCTGTGGGAAAAAAAAACTTGATTTAGCTCTTTAGAACGGTAATAGTATGACATGTTAGTGGGTTATTAAGTTGTGTGTTAGTGGTGCAAAGTTAAAAGTGCATTATTAATACTTGCTTTGTGCAGGTAGTGGGCTAATATGTAATGAAAGATTGAGTTAGTGGTAGTTTAATTGCATGTCTCAACCTTACTAATAAGCATTATGCAAAGGCGTAAGAATGATCCAAGTGTAAAAGAAAAACAAGAGGAGGAAGAACTATGAGAGAAAATTTTAAAGGTATATATATCGTGTGTTCTCTTCTAGTTCTCTCTATGTACTCTTCATAGACGTGAGTGTAAGAGTTTGAGTGACCTTTTTGTCTTCAACAAAATGATATCAGAGTTAGAATGATCCTAGTGGGCGTTGCGACGCTAAAATTTTAGTCATTACGGTTGTAAAAAAAAGTATCAAAATAGATATTTGGTGTGAGAAATTAACGCTCTCAAATATGTGAGAATGAGAAGTGTCTTTTCATTGTATGCCAAATCATGTGATTTGTGGGATGTGGTCGGTGAAGAATTACATGGTAGCTTGTCGAAAGAAGTTCTTACGAAAGAAGAAAAGACACTTCGAGTGTTGCAAAAGGCCGTTCATATCGACATATGGGTGCCCATTGGAGATGTAAGATCTCCAAGTGATGTTTGGCGAATGATCGAAGTCATTGCTTCCAATTGTAGACGTGACTTCTTACCCAAGGAGTATTGGGTACAAAGATAGGAAGAAGAAGAGTTCACAAACGAAGATAGTGAACATCTAGAGAAAGAAATTCTAGTGCAGGATGAAAATGTGTTTCATGCTTCCAAAGTCGAAGAAACAGCGGAGGCAAATGATGAGGAAGAGTTCAAGGCTTTGAAGCCAACAAGAATGAAGTGTTGACAAATGGAGAAGAGCCATTTGAAAATATGGAGAAGAGCGAGAACAAATGGTGATGATAATGCTCAAAATGAAGAAATGGAAGATGAGAGCATTGACAAAGAGGTAAAAGTTCATCATGGTAGCTCAGGTATAACATTTAACTTTTATGCAAAAGAAGGAAATGAGCTTAAATCATTTTCATTAGATGAAGAGTCACAGTTTGAAAAGGTAGTGGACACTTTTCATTTGGTTAAGAATATGTTACCAAAGATGATATTTTGACAAATTATGCTGGTGATTATTATTCAGACAAGTTTGTCATACTTGTTACGGGAAGTAATTTTGTGAGAAATATAGAGTATCATTCTCAACTTGGCTTGGAGATTTTGTTGAGTGATACCGGTTGCATGAACAGGGCGTTATTTAAGTGGAAGTAGTTACAAGAAGTGTCTTAAGATAATGCTTAAGATTCAATATGCAAACAAATGAAAATTGTCATAGGTGCAACAAGAAAATGACCCACATGCGATACACGTCAAAAGAAATGACGAAGAAGGTTGTTGCTATTAATGAAATTGGATCTGAAGACCATTGCTGGCGTCTATCAAATCCCTCAATGATGAATAATTTTTAAGACATAAATCAAGTTTCAAGGGGGGTGTTGGAAAATAAACTTGATTGACTTAGATCTTTTAAAGTGGTGATTAGTATGACATGATAGTGAGTTATTAAGTTTTGTGTTAGTGGTGCACATGTTACAAGTGCATTATTGATACTTGCCTAGTGCAAGTAATGGGCAAATACGTAATGAAATAGTGGGTTAGTGGTAGATTAATTGCATGTATAAGAGTTACTAATAAGCATTATAAAAAGGTGTAAAAATGATCCAAATGTAAGAAGAAAAACAAGAAGAAGAGGAAGAACTATGAGAGAAATTTTTTTAAGGTATATTGTGTGTTCTTTTCAAGTTCTCTCTATCTCCTCCTCATATAAGTGAGTGGACGAGCTTAAGTGACCCTTTGGCTCCAACATATTCAACCTTCTAAAATATTATTATACTCATAATCATATCCTAAACGATATAGTTAAAAATACACTCCCAATCAGCGTACGACATGTGGCAGTTATGACTCATGGTCAATCCTGATCAGTTACGGATTTGTGATTACCTTACTGGTGGAGTTAGGATTCTAAAAGGATCCCTACCAAATAATCAAGGATAGTGACGTGATCCTCAAAGATTCTAACGAGATCTTGATACATCTGGCCCAGGACCAAGCCGTCAGGCTCCTAATCCCTCTAGGGATCTTCTACCTATAGTTGCATAAAGGGGATTACCCTTAGATACGTAGACAACTACAATTACACACAGACACACAGTCTTTCATATTTTTTAAGAGTTACTATTCTGTAGCTACGCTCTAACTTAAGTATCGGAGAGTTCTCTGTCGGGAACTCCATCCAACACGGTCACTCGTTTTCTGTCTAGGTCGTCGGTCAAGGCTAGAGTCTCGGAGCATACGCAGAACATATTTTTAACAGCAACATTAAGCAATTTAAAAATTTTCATTAAAGTAATTTTAAATTTAAACCACCGCATAATGTTTTCTTACTATTTAGTCTTATTATCAAGCGTTATCTTCATCTATTCATTTTTACTTATAACTCTATCTTCCCTCATTTTTTCTCACCATTAAAATCTCTTCCTATGGAGTCCACCCTAAATTATTTGTAAAATAATTTTTCTTTGCACAAACATTGCTTGTGCTCTAAAAATTAGTTACAGTTTTAAAGTCCTATAAACGCTAAATCTAGTGTCACCCTTTTATTTTGGTTTCCTAATTATATATGTGGGTATTTTGACTTCCTAATTACATGCTAACTCCACACACACAGAGACTAATACACAATGGCACGGAATAACGTACGGAAACATAAGAGTGGGCGAGCACACACACGACGATTGGATGGAATCACACGGTCATGCATTCACATAATTGCACACACAATCACACAGAGTCACGCACGAACGCACAGACACAGACGCGCACATATGCGTGCACACACTCTCTCATAAATACACAAAATTACACACAAGCAATGTCTCATAATCAAAGACACCCACAGATACACATATAAAACAATCACACAAAATCGTAACTATCTACGAGGACATTTGTTAGCCCTATGGTTGGATGACCTAGGCTTACAAATAGTTTTGATGATAACAAAACATTGATCATCTTCTAATGTGTGTTTTGAGTGGATTCTTAGTAGATATTCACATCACACTCATGAAGATACATTTGAAAAATTGAATAGATGGATTAAAGCCGAAGAAGCTTAAAGCATAGGACATGCTATGCAAGCTTTATAAAGTCCAATGTCTAAGAGTAACAAAGAATGCATAGGCTAAGTTACTACGAATTATAATTTATCTTTACTTTTATGTAATAAATCTTGGTTTGATGCTCGGATCGATGATTATGACCTAAAATGACCTTATGACACCTTGTGTATTGCATGTGAGTTCATAACCTTTCACACACGTGTGTTTTTTGAAAATAAGTGAACTTTGGAACTTATTCAGATTTTTTTAAAAATAATTTTGGTGTTAATATTTTCATATTTTAAAAAAAACTTTTCATTACCTTTTCAACACAAAAAATGACACATCAATCTGATTTTTCTAGAGAAAGTTATGCCCAAAATAAAAAATTGGCAGTAAGGGACCACTACATTGTGAATAAAGTCGACTTTATTGACTGTTGGGTGAGAAATAATGGCTCATTTTACCCAAAATCATGCCAAAATCTTCCCATAATAATATCCACCTTATAAAAATGATTGGGAGCTTCATCATACACCATTGAAATCATATTCTAAGCCTCCATTCATTAGAGAAACATCAAGGCTCATAGATTAAACTTTCATCTCTTCATCTTTATGATTTTACATCATTAAAGAGAGCATATTTGTGAGCAATTCTTTAGTTGAGAGTGAGTATTCTTTAAGTCATCAATTTTCTCGTCTCTCTAATGTCCTAGATTTTTATTTGTACGCATTTCCTTTCAGAAGGGTTTCTTTATACACATTTGATCTTTGTAAAACTATTGTGATTAAGGCTTGAGTTTGTTAAGTCTTGGGTGAGTTTTGTGGATTCGAGACTTCTGCTTGGTGTGGGGATATCTATAAGTATTGTAAGAGTTTTGATCTTGACTTGGAAAATGATTGTTACTGCTGGATTCTAGTATTCTTGGAAAGGACTTCCTTGAAGTGGTGGATGTAGGCTTGAGGTTAGTTCAAGCCATAGTTATTAAAGGCGCAGGCGCACTTAAGGCGCAAAAGGTCTCTGGAGCCTAGGCGCAAGGCGCAGGCGCGCGCCTTTTCGAAGCAAGGCGTAATATTAAAATATATAAAAATAAATAAATAAAAGTGCATTAAATTAAAAAAATTAAGTAAAAAAAATTTAGAACATGACAATTAACAAACTTCTAAACATTAGAGAAAGTTTCAAATACCAACATTCTAATTTAACAAGCTTCCAACAATAAAAATAAATTCTGCTTTTAAAAATTAGAACGATCTCAATGGGATGGGCATAATATAGGGACTAAAAATTCAAATCTTTTCTCAAGATTGAGCTTTGGCCTTATGAGGAATATCAAGTGAAGCTAACAAATCAGTTAGGTCTCCTAATTTAGCCATGTGTACTCTGTCTTCAACAGCTTTCACAGAAAGGTTAACGTAGTTGGTGAGCAATTAGCGATAAAAAGTATTTTATCGCTAACAAATTAGTTAGGTTTTATATTTTAGTCTTAAAAGAGGTGTTTTGACTTGGTAAAGACAAAAAGGGTAAAATACTAAAAGAGAAATCAACGGTTCACGTGAAGACAAGAAGTCAAATCGAACGGTTACACATCGTGCGCCTAGCTTTGTGCCTCCCGCCCCGCTATGCGCCTAGCGTCTGAGCGCTTGGGCGCACAAGGCGCACACCTTATTGAAGGCGCTGCGCTTAGGCCTAGGCGAGGCACGCTTTGTGCGCCTTGCGCCTAGGCGCGCCTTTAATGACACTGGTTCAAGCCAAACATTTAAATCTCCTTATCAAGTATCTTTAACTCAATCTTTTTATTTATTGCTCTATAATATCTTGAAATTGTGTAATTAACATATTCATTGAAGTATTACTTGGTTTAATTGAGATTCATGATTGTATTTAGTTTTAATTCCCCACTAATTTTCAAAACCCTATTTACCCCTTATAGAGTTGTTTTATTGGTTTCAACATGTTTGGTCTTCACAATTTTCAAAAAAATTCAAAGTACTAACTTCGTTTCTGCCCGCACATCGCGTGTGCCACGGTACTAATACTATATATAAGAAAATCGCTCATTTTGGTATAACACTTCTTTAAGTGTTACGCAACTATCTATCTAAGATGGTGACAGATGACATTTTAAGAAAAATTTAATAAAGTGACATAAGATAAAAATTTTAAATAATAAATAACTGCCTATAAAGACATCTTTGGTTTTCATAATTTAAGTTAAAAAAATTTTAAAGGTCAAGCTTAATATGATAAAAATATCATTTTGTCAACTTCATTTTGTACATGCATCGCCGTCGCGTGTGTCACGGTAATTAGTTGCCATTATGTAAACGATACGAGGGCATTTTTAAAAATATATATTTTCACTCAAAAAGTTTGACTTCTAGTGGTTAAAACTCAATGAATAAAGGAAGTAGTAATGCATTGACTCGGTGGGTATTGTTGTACCGAGTGCGGGGTCAGTTCATACAAAGCTTTAGCTATGCGGCTGTCTTCCCCATCCTTATTCGTTATTCACCAGATCCCCCCAAACCCACCCACAACCCCTCCCCCTGAAAGAATGTCCTCGATAAGAGTTGAACATTCAAACAAGTGCGTTTCAGTTGCAATTTTTTTTTTTTCACTAGTTTCAGGCTAATCTTTTTGTTGCTGTCCATTTTGGCTTCGCACACATAGCTGTGTTCGAGACTCACTTTAAACAATATGCAGAAAGATCAATGGTCAACTGTTCACGACACTAACAAAGTCAACCTAAGGCTCCTCATCCATATCTAAAAATGTTCACGAATAAGCAAAGCACAGATATTCACCCTCGAAACAACCAAAAGAAACACAATCCCTCAATCCCATCTCCACCCCCCGCGCAGCGAAAGAAAGAGTTAAGTAGAGTCTGAATAACATAGGGCAGAGAGACATTAGTAAACAAGAAATTTTAATTTTCATATTGGTTCACAGGGGTTTCAACTTCAAAGTGGTTTACACCTTTAATTCCCTTTTTAAGTGTTTTTCTCTCCTTCGTCATTACGGAAAAAGAGAAGAAGAAAAAAAATAGTTAGTTTGAGCCGCTATCCCCTTGTTTCAATTGAACTGTGTTTTTTAAAGTATTGTTGACGGATTGAAGCTTTAGACTGTGTCCGTCACGCTCGAGGATTGTACATTGAAATGCACTTTTAGTGGTGGAATGTTGGGTACTGCAACTGGATAATGGTTGGAGTGTGGGTGGTGCATATTCTCTTGTGCTTGTTGTGGGTATCTCTTGTTGTTACATCGGAATAGAAAATCTCATTCCCCATCACATGCACCCGCGGTTTGTCTCATTTAGATTGGGGCGCTCTAGTTGGGTCCTAACGCCACTTTGGGTTTATTGTTTGCTTTTAGTAGTTCTATAGCGCAAAGGGTATCCCTGGCTGTCTAAGGGAAGGGAAGTTAGCGGGGAGGGGGGATAGGGTGTGAGAGAGTGGGGTTGGGAGGGTCGGAAGGTTCGGCGGCGGAGGGAAGGGATTTTAAAGTCCTTTTGGCTTTTGGGTCTCTCTTCTTTTAGGTGGCCTCGAGTTGTGCTTTGGTGCACCCTTTGGTGTCTATCACATTATGGGTCATTCGTTCCGTTCCTGTGATCAGCATACTGATTGCGTGTTCTAACGTCTTCAAATGAATGGAGTGCCCGAGAATGGAGGTGGGTTTCCGAATGTTCGTTCAGACTATCGGGAATTAAGAGTTCTTCTTGATTAAGGTTGATTACATTTGACACTTCTGAGGATTGATTGAAATTACACGTGGTTACGCCTAACCATTGGGATTAAGCTCTGTCTCCTGTGGTTTGTAGTAGGTTTACAAAACTTTCCCTCCTATTAAAGAACAATAAATAGAGTTAGGGCACGATACAATTTATCACAACCTTAAGAAGTCATCCTCTTCTTCAAGACTTCAACCATCATCGTCGTTAACGCTGCACATACATTTTGCGACCATGACTAGCGACCACCAAACACCCTAATCCATCTCCGCTTAACCAAGCACCATCCCACCATAAAAAACCACTACCAATCACCACTCCCTCCCCCTTCCCCTTCCCCTTCCCCTTGGGTCGCAAGTATATGTAGCGACAAAATTTTAAGTCTACTAATAATAAACAACAGATAAAATCATGGGTATACTAAACTTCTATTTTTTTTTTCCTTGACAAGTTACGATCATAGGGAGCAACTAAAGCAAGAACGTGACAAAAAAAGATACAAAAACTACCATCACCATGCGAGATGCCAATTACTTGACCCAAACAACTAAGGAAAACGATTACGAACGGGCATCTTTCAACAAGGACCGAAGACCCAAACAAGCGGAAAAGGTCCTCTAAGAAGAGAATTTTCATTAAGCAATAATTGATCAAATAAGTGAACAATAATTGAAGATAGAAATTCACTCCGTGTCCTAGAATATAATTTGAATAGCTTATCTTCATTCATTATTCAAACACTGCATGACATACCCGATTTTCCTTGTAACCAGCTGGTGCAATTTTTCTTATTAGTTCAAGGGGTTGGAAGACTTGTTTATTCAACTTTTTCCATGTGTCTCAACCACAAGAAAAGAAGAAGATAATGAAGATTTTGGTCATAAGGATGCCGCAGAAGAGAGAAGATGATGATCACAAAATAGTGTCCAAGCCTATAACGTGTCCATTGTAGCAGAACGTGTAGACAACTCTTTAGCTTATTATTATTATTATTATTTTTGAACTGCCTTATTGGCAAGTTTGTAATTACACAGCAGACCAAGTTGCAGCTCCATCAATGAATGCCGGGCTAAATTTAGACAAACGTCTCGAGTGTCCTTCCTCTTCGATTGTACCAGAGTGCAACTTGATACCATGAAAAGATGTATAACCTAATTTGGACTATTTATTTATGTATATATAGTTATGTAAAACCCAGGCACTTCAACCAATATTGTGAATTTTCAGTGGCCAACACCCGTACTTGTAAACTATTTTAAATAAGTCAGTTGCGTTAATTTTTAACATTTTGAAAATTAATATGTGAGACTAAAGTTGAAATCTGTGTCTTAATATATATGGGAGACCATCTCCTCCAATAACCGTTGTATAAAGTATGTGGCTAAATATAGCGACAAAAGATTTACTCTTTTCTTGAATAGTAAACAATGGTCGTCAGCCTTCTGTTCCATGTAGCTGTAGCCAAATGTGTATTAAGGAGGAGGGTTAATTACTCATTTTCTATTATCTCCTAAACCCAAAAATATAGTGTACCATATGGATTTGATTGCGGGATGTCAATATTTTCTTCTTTAGTTTAGTTTATGTTCACGTGCCAAATTACAAGTTAGTTGTTACGTTACTCCAAATCAATAAAAATACTAGTTTTAGTTTCGTACATTGGAAATGAAAACGAAAACATATGAGATATTCAATGAAAAAGTTTGTAATCGTGTGCTTGATAGGAATAAGAAAAGTAGTAGTAACAACAATGTGATTATAACACTAGAAATACTATTTTCACATTTTTTTATGATTTTTCTCCCGTTTTTTGTCACTAAAATTAGAAATTTACTTACAATTATTAACCTTTTAACAATAAATGAAGAAATGAATTAGCATATAATGGTAAAAGTAGTATCTTCAGTGATGAGAATAATGATAATTGAGCTTTGAGTTAATAAAGGCCACCAATAAGAAAATAAAAAGATATAAAAAATTATAGAAAATAAAATGAGGGTAATTCATATATAAATGTGTGTCTGCGCGTTTGTGTGTGTGAGAGACTTGCAATGAAATAAAAGGAGGGAGATTGGGATATTGGATTTTTTCTTCCATTTTCGGTCTGTAAAATAAAATTTTGATTACAATTGTTGGAATTTTAGCAACAATGTGAATTAGCATAAACTGGTAGAAATGTATCATGTAAATGGTAATAATAAAGACATAAATAACCTGTGCTGTGAGATTTCTACTGATAAATGCCACAAAGAGAAAAAAAAAATATAAGAATGATAGAAGCTAAAAAGAGGAATAATTTATATACAAGTGTGTGCATGTGCGAGGGGAGACAAAATTTTTGATAATGAGAGAGAGAGAGAGAGTGTTTTGACTTTTGACAAATTTTGTGAATTCTTTGGGATTGTAAACCTTCTAATAAAACTTGTAAGTGAGACATGTTGACGTGAAAGATAGAGATGTGAAATCACTTTGACAGTGCACCTTGAGCTGGGAAACCCGTAGACAATTCGTGCCAGTCAACAAAAATATGGGCATTGACTTACTTTTGTGGTGGACGTGTATGAGCTAGACATGGGCAAGAGTTTCTGCAAGCCCGTCCAGCCCGTGAGAAAATCAGTCTGTCTAACTATTATATAATTCAAATTACAATATATATATATATATATATATGTATGTGTGTGTGTGTATATATATATATATATATATATTGTATATATTCATGTTACAATATATTTATTTTGTTTCCTTTAGTCATGAAAAACCGTGGATCACGTGAGGCTACAATTTCAACCATCAAACTCTAAACCAAATAAAATACTATTTCTTTTTTGTACTTTCTGAACTCTCAATCCTCATTTCGACAAAGTCAAAGCCTCAAAAAGCCAAATGTATGCTCATAATCTTGTCTTATTTTTTCGAACGAGGTTGAGCGATGATTCTCACTTTTTGTTCATGTTTAGAGATCGAAGACTTTACTTTTCCTACTTTATTTCTTATTATAAGATTAGAGACTTGTCTTTTTCTCTCTTTTTTTGTCCCAAATATTTGTTTCCAAGCTTATATTTAAGTTCATTTTGAGATTTTAATGTACTTTTTTTTTCATTATCATGACTAAATTTTAGAGTTGGAGGATAATGATATGTTTTGCAATTATTTTAAAAAAATAGTAATTCATAACCATGGACAACTAGCATCCAGCTCGTGTCCACCAAAATTTTGATGGGCTTGGCATGGACACATATTATTTAACCCGTAGATGGGCTGGGCTGGGCTGGACATGTGTACGACTTTTGGAGAGCAGACTGGTCATGGTCCAACCTTTGGGCCCGTCCAAGTTGCACCCCTAGTTTACATGGAAGATAGAGATGTGAAATCACTTTGCCTGGATAAATTAAAAATTGGCAAAATAACATACATGTCAAGTTCCAAAGAGAATATCAACTATATCTGACCTTTAACTTTATTGTATACATAATTAGATTGGACGGTTCCAACTAATAGAAAGCGTTGAATATAATTTAAAATATGTTCCCCCCTCCCTTTGTCCTTTCTTTTATCACATCCACCTTCTTTGATTCAACGATTGTAAATGGTCAAGAACATTGCCCTCGTTGCTGCGCCCCTGGGTCACAATCTCGACCCCGCCCTTGGCCCATTGCCGCGACGCTTGGCAATGCTCGAGTATCCAAAGGAACTAGTAGGTGGTACATGATACTAATTACTTTTGTTGTTCAAATGGCGATGCTCGAGGTGCCCATGTGATATTGATGCATCAGCTGGTCTCAGAACTGTGCCCATTGTCGCCCTCCCACCACCACCCCGCAACCGCACCCATGTGCATGTTGAGCCCCCGCATCGTGACATACGACCATGCCCTACGCCCGTCACGGTGCCAGTTATAGTAACACCCGAATTTTCCACGGACTCAATAGGTGAGGCTCGAGGTGGCTCGAGCCACCTCTTCATTCATTTCATTGTTCAGCACCTGTCGTCGCGATGCTTGACTACACCCATGTGTCCGTTATTGCGCCACCGCACCGTGATGTCAGACAGCACCCCTGCGCCTATCATTGTGTCCCTACACCCCATCACCTTAATGTCCTACAAACTCAGTAGGTGGTGCACAATGTGGCTCGAGCCACCTACTAATTACTTCCGTTGTTCTACGATAGTGCCCGAGATGCCCGACGGGACCCAGCACCGTCTTCACAGCATGTGCCCCCAGTACTACGTCCCATCATTGCACTCTCATATCATGACCCCAACTGTGTCCCAACACCTATCACCGAGCTGCTCAGTGATGCTCAAACGTCCCAACAACTCGGTAGGTGGTGCGCGAGGTGGCTCGAGCTACCTATTCATTACTTTTATTTTTCAGTGACAGTGTCAGCGACACCCACATGAAGCACACATAAAAATTACTTTTAAGTATGGATTAACAGGTTTGCATGCCCTAAGCTGTTGAATTGCCTCTATACTTACCATGTGTAGTAGGCTTACGTTGCTAGCCTATTTTGGCTATGCACTTTAGACTGCTTTCCTGACACATCAACGAGTATTCAACGGTCAAGGATAAACGTTGCCAATCTGGTAAAGTTAGAGCGCATACTCAAACTCACATAGGATGCCTCTGACACCAAAATATTCCAAGTGTTGGAGTCGAGTGCGTGCCTTCTTTCAAGGGGTTCAGCCCTGGGCCTTCCCCAAAGGGGTCAGCCTTAGGATCACTCTGATCCTCCTTTCTTGAGGCCACCATCTGCTTGCTCTGTGATGCCCATTGCAGCATTTGAGCGCCAGGACGTTTGATCGCACTCCATCACCGTCTTTGTGTAATGTACCCCTGGCACAATGCCCATCGCCCCGCCCGAGCAGCATCACAGCCGGTCTTGCCTAAGCACCACCAGCATCATATATGCCCCTAACACTTCTTCAGTCAGCCGCACTTTCACTATGTCATGGGCCCCCTTGCACTACACTAAGTGAATGCACCTTCTCGCTATCTTCATTGATCGTGCCCCCGGTACCACAAATAATTTGTCGAGCCTATACACGTGCCACTCATATAGTCTCCATCCCCCCTTCCCTCCCCCTATCTATGTCACATTGTCACACTTCAAGCCTTTGGGGTTGGTGACTCCTCTGGAACACTATCTTGTTGTGCTTTGGCACAACTTCATCAGCATGATAGGTTATTCCTCCAGACATTACCTTTGCTAAGAAGCTCCAAGTGCTCCGGCATGAGGACTCCCCTCCTGCCAAGTAGGCAACTCTTCTAAGACACTACCTCAGCACTCCGACTACTCAAGCATAAGGACTTGTTGAACGATAAACGTCTCCTCTGAGACACAATCTCTGCCAAGGAGCTCCAAATGCTCAAGCACGAAGAATCCCTTCCTGCTAGGCAGGTGACTCCTTTGGGGCAGTGACTTGACTCATCAGGTAGGCGACTCCTCCAGACACTGCCTCGACCCATTAGGTAGGCGACTCCCCGGTACACTACCTCGGCGTATCGGGTGACTCCTTTGGGACATTACATCAAACCGTCAAGTAGGAAACTCTTTCGTGACACTATCTCAGCGCGCTATGTGCTCTAGCATAAGAAATCACTTATGGGATAGGCGGTTGCTCTAGGACACTAACTCTGCGAGGGTGTCTGCATAACTAATCTACATGCTTCGGCAACGGGGGTTCTTTATCGGCACCCCTGAGGACCATGACCCTCGGGGTTACACCAAGGTGGGAGCAAGTCTCTGGAGGACATTTCACCTAGTTCGTCTTGAAGTTAAGAGTTGGGCCTTCCCCACCGCTATTAGATACTTTGTGTCTCTCGACGACCTTATGGGACTCAGCAAGGGCTTTGGACATGTGGCTAGATCAAGGGGTTCTTTGGCCAAACAGGCTCTATGTGAGCCATTCTTTCTTAGATAGATTGAGCGAAATTGTGCGGAGTGTCACTCTAAAAAAGAGCCATGTGTTCCTTGATGAAATTACTTTCTCAATCCCTTTAAATAAGTGACTTAACAGTTCATTTTTAGAAGGACAGAACTCATTTCACATTCACTTTCTTTCTATAGAACTTCAGGGCTTAAGAATTTTATAGAGAGAAACACTCAGAACCATGACTTTGGACCTCGACTCTAGACCTTGACACTGGCCGTAAGCATTAGACTAGTGACAATTGTTCTGAATTCACCCCTACCTTTGCCCTTGCAACTGTCACTTTTCTTTCTCTGTCTAGGAATCCTTGGTCTCCGCCCTTGTTATTTCCTTACTGTCCACCATCAGTGCACTAGACTCTGATTTCGACTACATTCTTTGTGGCACCTCCGCATATAATGCGAATGCACTTCCTTGACATCACTCATCCTATTACTTCTTCGTGCAAAAGTATAGTGTACAATTTAATTTTTCATTGCGATATGTCAAATTTTTTTTCCTTAGTTTACATCTATGTTCATGTGCGAAACGGAAAGCTAGTTGTCCGTCAACCCAAAATAGCAGAAAATATTGGGGTGGATGACTAATAATATCTACTCTATAGGACCGTTGAATATTACTTTATGAACATAAAATACGTCCCGCCTCCCTTTTCCCTTCCTTTTATTATAACCATCCTCTATAATTTAACGGTCTTAAATAATCGAAAAATAATCCAATACTAGCTATCATTAGAGTTGTCAAAGGGCCGGGCTTGGGCCGGCCCAGCCCAAGCCCATCGGGCCTGCTGTGGGGCCGGGCCGAGGCCAGGCCAGTGGGGCTGCAACCGGGCCGGGCCTGGCTGGGCCTGCCGAAGGCAAACCTAGGCCCAGTCCAGGCCCTGGCCCTAGGCCCAATATTTAGGGCCGGGCTTGGGCCGGGCCCGGGCCCTTTTTTTTTTCTTCTTAAATTTCATCTCTAGGCAATATTCACAATTTAACGAACCTAATCTTTATCCTTTTATTTCATTATAAGTAATATACATATATATGTATGTATGTATATACATATTTATTTGTTAGCCATTATATTTTTTATTATATGTTAAACATTTTCATACTCTTCTTGGTGAGCTTTATTAATAAAATCTTAACACATAACAATTTATATAGAAAAATAATAAATGTGTTCATAGGCCCTCCTCCTTTTATCCGGGCTTGGGACCGGCTGCTTGTAAACAAACAGGCGAAGTTACCTATTTTTTTATATATACGAAAAAATATATATCTTGCTTGTAAAAATTTATTTTATATATATGAAAAAAAAGTATATTTTGTGAAAAAATTTATTCTTAAAATTCTAACAATCAAAATAATAATGCATGTCTATCCAAAATATCAGCAATCAAAGATCAAGAAATCTGCAACGTCAACCAAAAGGATCAAAAGAGGAAAATAAAAACAAATTACCTAATCATCCAGAAGTACTTCAATATCCGAGTCACTGCTCTTCCTATCATCAATCGGTTTATCTTGCTCGCGGTATTTCGCATCAAGATAATCCTTCCAACATACACATAGCTCGAGCGACTCGGGGTTAAGACGACTCCTCCTGTCATCCAAAACCCTCCCGCTGGCTGAAAATGCCGACTCTGAAGCAACCGTGGAGGCTTGCACTGGCAGTACATCCCGTGCAATTTGGGATAAAGTTTTATACATGTTTTGATTTTGTTTCCAAAAATTTAACAAATTAAAATTAACCTGTTCTTGCCTTGATAAATCAGAATAATGATCAGTATTTGCATATACACCAATCTCATTAAAAGAGGAAAAAGTATACGAACCTGCCGAATTAGAAGTACCTTCACCTGGTAGTTGTCTTGCTACTAGATGTTCAAAGCCCTGAAGGTATGGCGCATAATACCTCTCAACAGTAGATGATGATGTAGCTCGCCCGCGCACGTCAGCAGAATTACGATAGACGTTGAACAAGTCCTCAAACCTCTTGCTCACTTTTGCTGTGAATGCGGTTGTCTCCTCTGCTGTGTAGCACATTAATTTCGATATCTCTTGTATCGAGGCGTTCACGCCATGCAACTTTAACCTAGGATCTAAACAAGTAGCCACAGTAAAAATAGCAGGCAGTTTACTCCAATATTTATTAAATTTTTGATCCATCACTTTTACTATTTCCTTAAAGGGTCCTATATATCTCCATTTTGTTAACATTGTAGCCATCTTCAGAATTTCTATTACAGCGAGAGGAGAGGTGGGATAGTACGTACCAGACAATAAATTGGTAGACGTGTAGAATACCTCCAAAAATTCAGCTAGGTATGTGGCCATCTGCCATTCCTCTTGAGTTGGCAAGCCGGCTGGGAACTGGGTTAGTAGAAAATGCGTATAGACTTCTCGGTATGCCAGAATGTGTAAAAGCATGTGGTATGTAGAGTTCCACCTGTGGACCACATCTGTAACTGCTCTCCTGCGAGGCATATTATATTGAACACACAACGTTTTAAATTGTTGTGTTCTCGGACTCGAGCTATTAACATACGCTGTCATACCCCTCATTTTGAGAAGAATATCTCCTGCAGCAGCTAAACCATCTTGAACAATTAAATTAATAATGTGACAAACACAGCGAACATGAAATAATTCACCATTAAGTACAGGTTGAAGCGTCTCCTTAAAAGCTGCAACAGCAACTTTATTATTAGAAGCATTATCAAAACTAACACTCATAATCTTATCCTTAATTTTAAATGTGGTGCATGCTTTTAATATAAGAATAGCAATGTTCATTCCATCGTGCGGATAAGGGAAGTGCTCGAAAGCGATGATTCTCTTGTGCATAACCCAATCTGCATCAATCCAATGAGCGGTCACACAAGAATAACTAACAAAAGTATAAGGAGATTGCCAAATATCAGAAGTAAGACTAACTTTACCGTCAAATTTATCGAAATAATCGATAAGGCGTGCTTTAGCAGCATTGTACTGTCGGAGTGCATCGGATCTAGTTGTGTTTCTATGAACCTTTTTGTACAAAGGTTGAACGTATGTGTTCATATATCTAGAGTGCTTAGGATTATCGGCAAAAGAAAAGGCTTGTTCATCATGAATAACAAATTCAGCGAGACCGTCTCTTTGCTCTCGCTGATTATAAACAAATAACTTACCGTCAAAAGATAACTGCGTTTGGGTAGGTTCGACGTGGCCTTGTCGAGGTGCACACTGAGGGTAATGCCTGTTAAGATGTCCATTACCACTACCAGACGAAAATAATTTAGCACAGTACTTACATCGAGCTTTTCGGATGCCGTCCACCATAACTTCATCAAAATGATTCCAACACTCGGCTTTTTTTTTTCCCCTTTTGGACTTCTGGCTCATTACCGGAGGCATTGCTCGGCCCTTCTTCATCATGACCAGGCATAGGGTTGAGATTATGCCACGGAGTAGTAGCTTCGCCAACCGAGCTGCGTCCTTGACTATAATGCGGGGGGTCTTCATCAGGCGTGTATTCAAAATCTGGAATGTTTTGATTGAACTCCCAATTGGCTTGGGTATCTATCATACAGCCTGTACTCATTCGTCCAGGAACGAATGGTTGTGTTGGTGCTTGGATTGGTGTTTGTGATGGCCGTGGCGCTGGCGCTTGTGCTGGT
Source organism: Escallonia herrerae (assembly GCA_033070095.1). Taxonomy (NCBI): domain Eukaryota; kingdom Viridiplantae; phylum Streptophyta; class Magnoliopsida; order Escalloniales; family Escalloniaceae; genus Escallonia; species Escallonia herrerae. The sequence goes on from JAVXUP010000014.1 coordinate 1,245,030, forward strand.
GGTGGTGCTTGCGATGATGATGATGATGTTTTTCGTGATGACGATGCACGCCTCATTTTCTTCAATAATCCAGCCATATTTCACGCTAAACTTTGTAAGAGTAACTAAATACACAAGTATAAGAGTAGTAATAAGAAATAACAATTAAAAGAATGAACGAGTAACAAATATTAGAGAGTTAGTAATTAAAAAGAATTTAGCAAGACTAGTAATTAATAAACAAGAGTACTAATTAGTAAATACTAGTAGTAATTAGCAAGAGTAGTAATTGGAGAGGAAAATAGTAGCAAAGCTTGTAGAAATATAGAATGTTTAGGTAAGAGAGAGTAAGAAGATTGGTGTGAAAAATTAGAGAGAAATGGTGTGAATTTATAGATTTTAGAAACTTCACAAAAGACCAAAATACCCCTACAAACTATCCGTTTATAGTTGTTGGGGAGGGTAAGAGTGTAAAGGAGTTGAAAAATATAGGTTAGACTAAAATACCCCCCAAACTAGCCGTTATATTGCTGTTGGGGGGGTAAAAGTGGAATTTTGGAAAAGGGGTGGAAGAAAGGGGGGAAAAGCAAAAAATTCAAACAAGTGGTGGGGCCAGACCCGGGCCAGAACCGGGCCGACTTCGGGCCAGGCCAAACCCGGGCCGTTTCCGGGGCGGGCTTTTTTGCAGAATCTGAAGGCCTGGTCCAGGCCCAGGCCCCAAGCCCGCTTGTGCTGGGCCGCTACTGTTCATGGACTGGGCCGGGCCAGCCCGGGCCAGAACCGAGCCGGGTCGGGCCAGCCCACGGGCCGCCCGGCCCGTTTGACAACTCTAGCTATCATGGCTCATTCAACTCCCACCTTGTACTGCTCTTCTTTTCGAGCCTAGTTGTCCCCGTTGAAAAGGTTAGAATCGGATGCCTCACATCCATATGCGAGTGTCAAAGGCACTTTTTCCTTTTTCAGTCACCTCCGCGATAACATGGATAGCCTTCGTTTTTGGTAAGGTGGTTTATCAATCTCGAGTCATCCCGAATAGCTGCACTAAATTCTAAGGCGCACTCAAAGCTCTTCGGCCGTCCAATAATGTTGGCCTTCGATTCCATGACTTTAGTGTCGCTCGACAGTAGCACTCTAGAAACTGCAATTGCCCCCCCCCCCCCACCCACACCTCTCACCGTTGGAATCAATTTTTCAGTTCCCCTTTTCAAGGGAAAAGCAAACGAATTTCTGCAGTTTCTCACGCCACTTTCTTAGGTGGCTTTTGCCATTCGTGGGCAGCGCTGTGAACGTCGAGCTTTCAATTTGTTTAGTTGTTTTTGTGTTTTGTAGTGGTTATTCGAGGTTACGTTCAGCTCGGTTAAGAGTTTTGTGAAACTTTAATGTTCGTCTTATTAACGAGAACGCTTGATAAGCTCGTTTTCTAAGTTATTAATTTAAATTAGTCCAGCTCAAAGCTCTTAATGTCGTGTTCAAGTCGCATTCATGCTCGTGTTCATAACTGGAGTGGGCTCAATTATTCTTAATTAACCAAGTCTTCCTAAAGTTCTCACTTAGTTTAGGCCCCTTAGCTTGACAATATTTTCAAGTACAGAAATTGTAAATAGGCATATGAGCATGTCCATGAGCTTGCTGATAAATAGTTCAGTGATACTTGAGTTCGACGAAACGAGTTCTAACTTTGAGATCAAGCTCGATTTATTAAGTAAATGAGAAAACATGAACAAGTCTTGGAATGAGCTAGCGACCTACAAAAATGTTAAAAAATAGCTCATTCATTTAGGACAAATTTTAACTGTTATTCATATTATAACAAGATTGCTACAATCCGGTAGTATATCGATAATTGATAGTCATTAAATACAGCTAGCAGCATTTCTGTTAATACTTTCAACGATGATTTTTAACATCACTTTTTTAGCATCATTAAATAAAAATCACTAAAGATATATAACGACTATTAATTATTGCTACATGGGGGTTGCAGCTTTCTTCGTATAATCCGGATAACAACTAAAAATTTTCTTTCATTTACAACCAAATATGTCAGTGCAAGGAAGGTAAACACAAGCGATTTATCACTCTGGCAGAGCGGTGGTTTTTGCATTCTACATCCATAACCTTCACGTTATGAAGAAGCATTTTTAGGGTTGTGCCAAGCCCATCTCTTCCTAAGCACTAGTAAGTCTTTGGCTTAGTTTTAGAAGAGAAACTGACTGGAGTAGGACATCACATGATTCATCCTTGTTAATTTTTCACTCACTTGCAATGCATGCACACTAGACAAATTTTCCAAGAGCACAATTAGACCTAGCAAAAATAAGATCGTACCCGGTCAAAAATACCGGGTACGGGTACCAATATTCAATACCCAAATCGACCTGTATTTTTCGGGTAGGTTCGGGTCAGTTTTTGGGGTACCCGAATAATTACCCGTTTTTCCTAGGTATATAATGGGAAAAAATTTGTGCCTTAAATCTGATTTCAATTCTTCTTCTCAGAATCTCAGTTCGTCACTCCTCTCTCCCTCTCACGCCGCCGCTGGCCAACACTGCATCTGTCGACGAAAGATCGTGCCCTCCATCAGGCTCTGTGGCTCCATCACTCATCAGCTGTCGGCCGTCAGCCCATCTCACACGAGACGGCGAGATGCCAGATCTATTTCCACCGACCACCACCATAGCAGCTGTTCACGCCGTAGCAACGTCAGCCTCCGAGAAGTCTCCCCCAATCCACTGCAGCCGAGAAGTCTCTGCCAGTCCACCCACGGGTAATACCCTACCCGCAAGGGTGGGGTACATTTCTCAAAAATTCGTACCCGAAAACCCGGGTATAAATTATCCAAATTTTACCCGGATCCGACTGGGTTTTACCCGCACCTGCGCGCGTCGAACCATTTACCAGGTCTAAGCACAATCCTCGTGCAAATGGCAAGTTCAGTGTACCTTGTTCATCTCAAGTAATTCTTCTAGATACCTTGTCCCTTTCAAATCGTTGTATCAGCACCTGTGCATAGACAAGTAGCAATAATAGGGAAATTTTTTTTTTTTGTTGGTAGAACGAACATTGTATTAACTAAAATAATAATGTACAACCAAAAAGAGAATAAAATAATGTTTGACCCTAAAAAAAAAGTACAACAAGTATAGATAAGAAAGTACAAGCAGCATAGCTAACATGGCATTGGAGGAAAGCATCAAAGATAATATTACCATTATTGGATTTTAAAAATTCATCTTAAATGGTAACAAGATGGATGAGATGCAACAAGGCATCATTTCCAGGGACCGTTTCAAATGGTAGGGTAGTTTACATTATTGCTACGGTTATCATCGAATCTAATGGAGATGGAGAGAGTTCTCAAGGCTAGATGAAACTGATCCGCAGTTTGAAGGGAAAGAACATCATCCCGCTCTACTAGATCCGTCAACTACGAACCACAATCCCACCATTCCAGACCCACATCAGAGATCTCAGTTGAAACCTACCGGATCGGAGGTCTGGTGACCACGATGGATTTGAAAAAACCTTTCAAATTTGAAGGTAGCGAGTGTGAGGGAGTAATTTTGATGCTGAAGGAATTCGGATATGTGGGAGTAATAGGTAAAAGTTGATTCTCAATCATGTATTGCTTCAAAATTATCAAAAGTATGTTAGCCACATTAAATGAGGACAATTTTTTTTTTTTTTTTTGTGGTAACATTTTGGACGATATAAAATTTGGATCTTTATTAACCACAACCTGTTAAATAATTATCTGCTCCTGCCTTTTTTTTGCATCAAATTATGTCCTACTGATCGACTCTTATCTCAATCAGTGCAGAATCAACTGCACGACATTAGCACGCAAAACGGCACCAATTCACAATGGAGTAACCTTCTCTTTTGATGCATCTCACAAGTCGGTCACAACTTCGGGGTTCTCGTATTTAATGTGGCCAGGCTGTTCAAATTTTGGCAAGCGAGTACGAGATGTGATACAAGGCAAGAGGCGCACGCTTTAGCCACGCAAGCCCGTACGACATCCAAGTTGCAAAGCTCTGCTCGATATTCTGACCTCTCTCACACGGCCACATCTCTCATTCTCTCCTTTTTCCTGAAAAGTGCTGCACTGTCTTACAATACGGCCGGAGTTCCAATTTGCAAAGACTCGGACAGGACCTGGTTCTGGGCTTAATCACAAAGCTTTACAGCTATTCCTCTTCGGTAGCTCTGCCTCGGCGGTTCACGTATGCTCAATCTATATATATTTGGAAGATACAGAGCCAGCCCCTGAGAGAATTTATTGTGTACCTTTGTTTGGTAGAGCTCGGCTAAGTTGATAAACATGGAACGGTATGAGATTCTGAAAGATATAGGGTCAGGTAACTTTGGTGTGGCCAGGCTTGTCAAGGATAAATGGTCTGGAGAGCATTATGCGATCAAGTATATCGAGAGAGGCCAGAAGGTCTGCTTCATTTCCTTTCTCATCTCGCTTCTTTTCAATTGCCAACGTGTGCGTGTGTTTCTGAATTTCTTTCCTTTTCTTAGCGTAACTTGCCATGATTTTTCATGTGGGTTGTGTTGAAGCCACATGGGTATTGCTTTCCATGGATTGATATGGAGGATGTTTGTTGGGTTTTGACAGATTGATGAGCATGTGCAGAGAGAGATCATGAACCACAGGTCATTGAAGCACCCCAACATTATTAGATTCAAGGAGGTGAGTTTAGTTATCATGGTCATCCTGTTGCTTACATATTTCTCTTCCGTTCTGATCATGTAAGAAATGATAACTAACTGATTGCCATCTGAGAAAAGAAGTTGGAAATTCCCATGTTTTAGTTATTTCTTTTGACTTAACGGTTCTAACCTTTTTCGTTCTTATCTTTAGTTAGTTAGTGCTCTTCTTTCTGCTCTTGATAACTTGTTTCTGCTTTTCATCTGTAAAAGATATCACTCAAGGTCCAGGCTAGAAGTCAATATAGTGAAGCACTTTCATGGTTTTACTTTAGAAGTAGGCTGGCCTATAATTTGTCCTTTTTATGGGTGAAGTGTAAGTTCTGCTGAGTTGGATTCTCTGAATCAGACATCCATCTGCAATGTTGAGATGAACTGTTTGTTCCACTTACTCCAGATATAATTCTCCAATGTAAAAGTGGACTTATTAGAAAAAAGTTGGGTTTGCCAGATAATGGTAACCAGGGTAATTTATTAAAGCTGTGAATCATAGAATAGTTTTGTCATTTTTTTTCTCGGATGTAAAAACTCGAGAGCATTTCACCCTTGATTTATAACTCACTGTTTATAGAACAGGGCACTCTGGTCCATATGATCTGCTTCGTAAATTCGTGACTGATGTTAAGCAATGAAACTCACGCTGCAGGTATTGCTAACGCCGACTCATTTAGCCATACTCATGGAATATGCAGCAGGAGGAGAACTTTTTGAGAGGATATGTAATGCCGGTAGATTCAGTGAGGATGAGGTAAGCTAAGCTGTCCATGAGATTATTTGATTTTGCTGCAATTAGTAATATGACTCGAACGCTACAACCACCACGTTAGCACAGCATCGGCGATATGCATACTTAAATCTTAATAGGATCTGGTTCTCTCCATATTGTTGTTAGCTTTATCGTCTTTGAGCAAATAAAATCTTCAGAACAATATGTCCATTTGATATTTAGCGCTAATAGGATAATCGCCTAAGTCTACAAATTTAGAGAAGTCTTTCTTCTGTATGTTCAATTTTTTCAGGCGAGATTTTTCTTTCAACAACTGATATCAGGAGTCAGTTACTGCCATTCAATGGTATATTCTTTGTCTTTATTTTAATTATATGATCAATTCTTGTTCTTTTTCTACGAAAATTGTTCTTAGTCCTGATATTCTTTGCTTCAGCAAATTTGCCACAGAGATCTCAAGCTGGAAAACACGCTGTTAGATGGGAGCACGGCACCACGTCTTAAAATATGTGACTTTGGCTATTCAAAGGCAATCAACCTACAAAATCTTCAATACCCCATACACTTCTAAAATAAAACTCATTTCCTAGCTCGTGTACCTCATTTTTTAGTCATCCTCATTTCCTAACTCGTATACCTCATTTTTTTAGTCATCCGTGTTGCATTCCCAACCCAAATCTACCGTGGGAACACCGGCCTATATTGCACCAGAGGTCTTATCGAGAAAAGAGTATGACGGGAAGGTAGTAAAAGTCAACTTGTCTTTATTCATTTTGCAATGAAGGGCATAGCTTGGTCACCTAACATCGATCATTGATATATGCTGCACTGGAGATCTATAGATTGCAGATGTTTGGTCTTGTGGGGTAACCCTGTATGTGATGCTGGTTGGTGCTTATCCATTTGAAGATTGCGACGATCCAAGAAATTTTAGAAAAACGATCACCGTAAGTCATTCCCATTTTTAAATTAATTATTAACGTCGCTTTGTAATGTGTTTCGTTTATTTTATCTTCATCGATTATAATACAATGCTAATGACTTAATGGCTTGTATCAGCGCATACTTAGTGTCCAGTACTCAATTCCAGACTATGTCCGAGTTTCCATGGAGTGTAAACATCTTCTATCTCGGATTTTTGTATCAAACCCCGAAAAGGTCATAGTTCTATGTGAATCATTCAATGTATAAATAGTATATAGCATAATCGCTTTCATGACTTGACTTTTAAGTGGGATTGTTGTTTTAAAAAATGCAGAGAATAACCATTCCAGAAATACAGAAGCACCCATGGTTTTTGAAGAACTTGCCAATGGAGTTTATGGAAGGGGAGGAAGCCAGCTTGCAAAATAACGACGTGGACAGTCCATATCAAAGTCTAGAGGAAGTGTTAGCTATAATACAAGAGGCAAGCCAACCTATAGAGGGGCCCAAACTTGGAGGGCAATTCGTTGGAGGCAGCATGGATTTAGATGAAATTGATACCGATGGTGACATAGATGATATAGAGACAAGCGGGGATTTTGTTTGCGCGTTGTAAGTGCTAGTTTCAATCAAGGCAACCCAGCAATACTGCAAAGCAGTTGATGATAAGGTATGCTTTTCTAGAAAAGCTCTGGGAATCAAATGATGTGGTCACCTGCTCATGTTGCATTTGCCTTTGCTTCATAGCCATTTCTTGTGTATCGGAGCCCTGGTTTTCTTAGAGTTGAGTTGCAAATTCTAGTGGTGTGTTTCCTTTTTATAAATCTCTGTAATTCATGTTCTCACTTATAAGTACGAAAAAATTAGTTCCATTGACGTGTTATGTTGTTTGCAATCTGTCAAGTATGTACATGATGCAGCGAATCCAATAACGAACCTCTTTGTTGCTCAGTTTTACTTTGCGTATTAATGTTTGATTATTTTACCTGTTTTTAGAGCCAAGATTCGGCTCTTTGCTACTAATGTCACATCATTTGTTGAGATTACTTCTCGTTTGGAGGCTAAACAAAGATTGACTGATGCCTATGCTACCGAAAAATGTTGCTTTCACGAATCGGCAATGCTTTCGCGAATCGGCAAATCAAGCTGATCTGTCGGGGTCAATTCTGCTCATGCTTGCACACATACACCAAGCTATGCTACATGATCTTACCTGCACTTCTACCTAAATCCCAACCCTTATGGAGGCCCATATGAGTAGCTTTTCTGTTCTCTTTTTGCATTCCATGTCCTTCGATTGCTTACTCTTGGCCAGATCAGAAGTTTTGCTGTTTCTTCAATAATATTTTCACAGAAGAAGAACCCATAAGCAAACGCGGATACATTGTTGGACCAAGCCTGAACACAGCCACCCAGGAGGAGCTTAATCAACTGGGCATTACTTGTCAAACATTTGAATTAGATCCTCGCCTTCTATAGTCTCGCTGATCTCTCCTTGTCAGTCACAATGATGGCGACTTAAACTAATCCAGCTGAAAAGGACGACTAAATGAAAACGTTATCTTTGTGTCTCTCATTATCTGCCATGCTAGTTATTATATACTGCAGAAATATACGCGTGATGTGACCGGGAAGGAAGAGCGAGACGGGGAGATGGTAGACTAATCCCAAATGATAAATTGCACTGATCAGAGCATACCTTGTACGTGCGAAGATCACATCATGAACAAATGAATCCTTAGCATTAAAATAAGAACACAAAAAGTAATGCATACAGATAAACCAATTAGACGCTAGACACAATCTTTTGTGATCAACCTGGCATGGCAGTGAGGCTGTTCTGCTGCCTGCTACCGAGTTACAAAGTTTCAAGACAGAGAGGTTCCACCATGTCCAACAGATGAAATTAATTTGAACAAGAAGCAACGGCACATCAACGAACACAAAACTAAAACTACACACTTATAATTCCGGAAGCAGCTCACTGCTCAGACATGTGTACCTTTCAACACATCAAAAGTCGGGCAATGAAACGGCTCATGGACTAACTAAGTTTGCTTGTAATTCAATTGGAGCATTGGTATGGATGGATGGAGGAGGCACCACGGTTGAAATTGCCTTCCATCCTCAAGGATTCTAACTTTCTCGATCAAGAAGCATTTTTCCATAGAAAAATTGCGGAAGAAAAGTCATGGGCGACACACCCGAGTACAAAAACAGTTGCAAGTTGAGTTATATCCCTTTCCCGCCCCCATTCAAGAGACAGAACAATGCTTATCTTAATTGTCGGTTTAGTTTATGCATGGCCAAAATGCACTTGTTAGCATGCCTGAACGAACAAATGTAAGCTGAAAAAAGTACTTTTGACTAGCAGATGTCATGCTAGCGTAATTAATGCAGGGATCCCAATTAACCCACTTATTATATGACATTTTCTTATGGACTTTTCTGTTCCGAAGCCGGCTGCAAACTCTTACCAAATAGGCCGAATTCTAGGCCCATTTAAAGACCACAAAACCGACCAACTGTACGGCCCAAAATAACTTGCGACTACCTAGCCGCTATATAAACCTGAAGTGCTTTCGGAAAACCCTAATTCTGTAAGAGAGAGCAGCAGCCCGTGCCATCTCTTCCGCCTCTCGGCAGCCCGTCTGCGTGTCCGTTCGAAGATGAAGGTTACTGTTCACAACCCTTACACTCGGATACACTCGTTCAACCTCACACTCTGTTTGTGTATGTGAATCTGTGTTGTGATTGAAGACTTATGATAAGTTTGGTGTTTGGTTTGCAGTTCAACATCGCGAATCCGACGACTGGGTGCCAGAAGAAGCTCGAGATTGACGATGACCAGAAGCTGTGAGCCCTTTTAACCTCTATTCTCCGCTTCGATTCCGTATTTTCTCATTTCCTCCCGCAAATTTCTTGACAGCAAGACTTTATTGCCAAACCAAACCCTAACCACCGGAGTGTACAGGGTACTGCCCTGCCTCTTGAGCTCATTGACGACGTCCATGGACGTCACGGTCTTGCGGCGGGAGTGCTCGGTGTAGGTGACGGCGTCACGGATGACGTTCTCGAGGAAGATCTTGAGGACGCGTGTAGATGAGGCCGCTGATGCGCTTGACGCCGCCCCTGCGGACCAGCCTCCTGATGGCCGGCTTGGTGATGCCCTGGATGTTGTCTCGCAGCACGTTACAGTGTCGTTTGGCTCCTCCCTTGCTCAAGCAGTTGCCTCCCTTCCCTCGTCCCGACATTTTGGGCATTAGATGAACTCCAAGGGGCAAAAAGATTACTATCAGCAAACTGCAATCCAAACTATTCGAAAGTGAAATCAATCATGAACAGATTAACAGTCAGAAGTGTATTATTGAATGCGCGCCCGTGTGTGGAGAGACGAACCAGATGCTGATAAGAGAGTTAGAGATGAATTGTAAAAGAAGTGGGGGGATTGGAGAGGGTATATAAAGGGAGGGAGAGTTGGTGATGGATCCGGGGCTTGGATCATGGAGGGTTTGGGGCCATTGATTTATCTTGGACGGTGGAGATGAGCTGTAGATTGATCGTACTTTTTGTTACGTTAAATCCTTTTGATATCGGGGTATATAAAGGGAGGGAGAGTTGGTGATGGATCCGGGGCTTAAATCATGGAGGGTTTGGGGCCATTGATTTATATTGGACGGTGGAGATGAGCTGTAGATTGATCGTACTTTTGTTACGTTAAATCCTTTTGATATCGAAAGGCATAGTGGAGTTGTGTAAGATTGGGTCCAATGCTGATTTAGGGATTCATTTGTTGGCTACATGTTTTCGACTTTTTTGTTTTGAGTCTTTTGACTTAGGAGTTGCCATGTAATTGGTTTGATTTTTTTGAATAGGTGGAGGCTAATGGCCTTGATTGTGAATTTTAAACTATGGTTTGCTAATAAAGAGAACCTTCAACCCCCTCTGCCCCTCGTTTTCTAATTGAATTAGATTGAACTCTCTCAAAGGCGTAAAAGCATACAAAGGATTACCTTTTGTTTGTTAGTTGATGGTTAGTGATACTTCTTTAGGGTAATTTAAGATGCTGGTTGCCTCGCTTACTTAATTCATGCTAATCAGGTTTGTTTCATTAAATGGCCCGTAAAGATACGGGCTGCAGAAATTTGTTGAAGTCTGCACTTTTACGAGTGTTGTTTTATTGTACATGCAAGTAATGTTGATCTTAGCTTATAAAGTGTGCTAGTTTGCCTATTTTGTTTTGCAGAAAGAGTTTATTCAGCGATTTCGTTTTTTCATTGATATAGTCCTGATACTGCTGTTCGTTATCATAGTTTCCTCATTGTGCTTCTGTGATTCTTTGGACTCTTGTATTCTTGGTCATAGCGAAGTGCTATAAGGAGTTCCTTGTTTTGGTTTGCTGGTGGTGTTCATGACTTTTCTGTGATTCTCTAGTGACTACTACCATATTCGTTTCCCCTCTATTTTGCCTGTTATCGTTTTTATGCGGTCATCATCTTCGTAGATTTGGCAAATATTCAGGCGTATAAAATTATCATGCTTAGATGATCCGTGCTGTTTAGTTTGTGATGTTATATAAGCTGTGATATTGAACTTTAATAAGGTTACCAGGATCCCAATCCTTTGACGTAGTTATGCGCCACCATTTTTGTTAACTAACCTTGCTTTGTTGCAGCCGTGCCTTTTATGACAAGAGGATCTCTCAGGAAGTGAGTGGAGATGCGCTTGGGGAGGTATTGTTTTTGCATCTCCTGATATGTTTGTTACTGTACAAAACCTTGACTCAAAGTGATTGTGTCTTGTGCATCTGATCATTGCGATGTTTGCATGTTAATTATTTAACAGGAGTTCAAGGGCTACGTATTCAAAATCATGGGAGGCTGTGACAAGCAAGGTTTTCCGATGAAGCAGGGAGTGTTGACCCCAGGCCGTGTTCGTCTTTTGCTTGTACGAGGTTGGTGATTTTCAACCTCACTTGGACCTCATGAGCAATTTTTCTATGCTTGTATCTTGATTAAGTTTCTCATATGATGCATCTTTTTATGCACAGGTACTCCTTGCTTCCGAGGATATGGTAGGCGAAATGGAGAGCGGCGTAGGAAGTCTGTTCGAGGATGCATTGTTAGCCCGGATCTCTCTGTTCTGAATTTGGTTATTGTGAAAAAGGGTGAGAATGATCTGCCTGGACTGACTGATGTTGAGAAACCAAGGATGAGAGGTCCAAAGAGGGCATCGAAGATCCGTAAACTCTTCAACCTTACTAAGGATGATGATGTGAGGAAGTACGTCAACACATACCGCCGGACCTTCACAACCAAAGCTGGTATTTTACTCCTTAAATTGGTAGTTCTAATTCTCTTCTTGAGATGGTTTCTCTAGCGTCTGTTAATCCCTTTTTAATTGGTTACAGGGAAGAAAGTCAGCAAAGCTCCCAAAATTCAGAGGCTTGTGACTCCCTTAACTTTGCAAAGGAAGCGGGCTAGAATTGCTGATAAGAAGCAGAGGATTGCTAAGGCCAAGGCTGAGGCCGCCGAATACCAGAAGCTCCTTGCCAGTAGGTTGAAGGAGCAGCGTGAGCGACGCAGTGAGAGCTTGGCAAAGAAGAGGTCCAGACTCTCTGCTGCCTCTAAGCCATCTATTGCTGCTTAAGTGAGGAGAACCCTTGGTTCTTCAGTTGGCTTGATGTTAAACTGAATATTTTAGTATCTTGAGATGATTTTTGTTTTCTATTAGATGGAGCTTGTTTGACTGTTCACTTTGTACTTTTGCTATTTAAATACATTTGAGATTTTTGTGTATTTGTTTTTGCTCGTTGGACGTGGATTATGCTTTCCAATGTTGTTAAGTTTGTTTTAATAGCTGATTAGTTGCCTGTCATTTGTATTACCCTCATTACCCTAGTTGTTGAGGTAGTCCATAATTCATTTAGTTATTCCAGGTCTTTGACTTGCAATTAGTGGCAGATTTTTTTTTGGTACAACAGAAAGAAAAGTTTACAAAAGATTACAACTAAGGAATTTAAAAGACTCTCCTTGTTGCTCTTCAATTTTTGAAAGTTTTTTTTTTCTAAGCAAATTTCATTAAAACACGTTATCCATTACAATTTAAGGCGATACCCAAACGGGTATTCTTGGAACAACTAAGACAATGCATTCAAATGGATGGTTTTGAATAATGGTCTACATGGTCTTATAGGAAAGCATTGTAAACATAAGGATTACCCATATTCGGTGTTACTAAATTAAGGAGTAGCCAGAGATGAAAATATGCAATTTCTTGCACAAGATCCCTAGCTACCACCGAGACAGGGGAGATAGTCATGGGATGCTTTAGATGGCAGTTTACATTACTGACGCGGTTTTCATAGGAGCTCCAATAGCTGAAGAAGGGTCCTCCCAAGGCCGGATTGAAACGATCCGCAGCTCGAAAAGAGTATACATCCTCCAACTCTCGCAAATCCGACATCTTCAAGCCACAAGTTTTCCATTTCTGATTAACATCGGATGAATCTAACCAAATCAATCGGATCATAGATCCGGCAACAATGACAATAGATCTAAGAAAAAATCTCAGATATGAGGATTTCAGAAGAGGGGGGGGGGGGGGGGGGAACTTGGGGCCGAAGGAGGTCCGATCTGTGGGGGAATGGAAGATCGGCGCGTGGAGGATGTCAATGATGGGCGGTTGCGCGAGTCGGTAGAAATGGAGAGCCGAAGGAGCAGGAGAGGATGCCATATAGAGGAAGAAAAGGAGGAGAATAGGGAGGGCCTCCCCTTCCATCCTCACAGCCATGGAAGCTGAAGAGGAGGAAGCGGCGGCGATAGGGTTTTCTTAGAGAAAGAGGCGGTAGGGGTGATGTAGAGCTCTTTCAATTTTTGAAAGTTGATCTGGGCATTGGTTGCCTTTCCCATAAACATGTTGGATTGAACTTGTTGTGTCTCTGATGGGACTTGTGGCATCCTTGATGAGATTGTCTAGTGGATGCAAAATGCTGTCGTCTTTGGTTATCAAGTCAATGGCAGTCTGCGAGTCAGTCTCGAGCGTGACATCTCTTAGTCCTTGATTCTTGAACAGTTGTAATCCTTTACTAAACCCAGGAGTTGAGCTTCCAAGGCATTGCACAAGGGGATGTGTCCATAGAAGCCTGCCATCCATTCTCCTCTATCGTTCCTCAGAAGACCACCAAATCCTCCCTTCATATTGTTTTTCGCACACCAATCTCTATTCATTTTAATTGTACCTGCAAAAGGAAAACTCCAAGTTCCTATGAGCAGTTTGCCAACGGCATTCAAATTCTCATTTTTCTTCTCAAATGCCTTTTCAAGCTCCTTAGCTTGATTAAGGCAGATTTTCCAAGCCACATCAACAGGACAGGAGTCTTGATTCCTTCTATGGCTTCCTTGTTTCTACTTTTCCAGATTTGCCGTAGGATGGCAGTGAATAGGTGTTTCCAATGAAGCTCAGCAAAAATAATTTTCCCTTTTCCTATAAAATTTATGTAGAACCAATTCTCCATGGTCAGATTTCTCCATAGTTCTTTGGCCTTAGAACATTTTCTGATTATATGCTCAGTGTTCTCAAGGAAGTGACCACACCTGGAACAGCTGGAATCGTTGGTTAGATTTCTCATAGTTCGAAGGCTATTAGATAATAATCGATCTTGTTACACTAGCCAAAGAAATAAAATAATCTTTTGAGGAGCTTTCACTTTCCTTATCCATTTCCAATGGATTTCATTATCAGCTAAATGATGCACGTCCAGGATGATGTTATAAGCACTAGAAATAGAGAATCTACCATTCGGATGCCATCCCCAGCAAAGGGTGTCTTCCTTGATTTCTTCCTTAGGGGGAGATACATATCCGAAGAATTTGGGACAAATTCTCATTATTCACACAGCTGAGAATTTTGTTAGTGTCCCAATCGCCGTCATGAATGAACTGCTCCACTTTGGCATTTTGAACATAGATACTGTCCTCTAAAGTAAGTGGGCCTTCTCCACCCCACCAATCAAGCCAAAATTTTACTTTGTTAACAATCCATTTGATACCTTTCATCAAGATATGTTTGCTTTTTTGAATGCTTCTCCAAACATGAGAGTTTCTGCTGTTTATCCCCCATTCTCTAGGATTGTCGCTCTTAGCGTATATATGCTCTAGCACTTTCACCCAGAGAAGGTCTTCATGCTTGGCAACTTTCCATCCTAACTTGGTAAGGCAAGCAAGATTATTAAAATTAGCCTTCCTAAGACCAAGACCACCTTGTTTTTTGGGGGTGCACATCTTATCTCACCTGACCAAGTGAATCTTTTTCTTCTCTTCCGTCTCCCTCCCCCAGAGGAAATATCTATTGAGCTTATCAATTTTTTCAATAATTTTACTAGGAAGAGCTTGGGTCTGCATAACATATATGGGGATAACAGAAGTAGTAGCTTGAATAAGAGTAGTTCTGTCAGCAAGAGAGAGAAGTTTAGCTTTCCAAATCCGGCTAATCTTCTTTGGACTTTTTGCACAACATGGTCATAAGTGCGCCTTGTGACCACCCACTGTCCCCTTCGTTGAGGCCAACCTCTTGGTTGCCGATAGTTGTAGTTTTCTCATGCCTTGTGCCGATGCCATCTTTCTACTTATCTCGTTTTTTTAGTATTTGATAACCTCTAAATCTCATAACCCCGTAATGACAGTCATTTATGTTTTTATTTTTAAAAGTTTTGTCATTGAAAGTTGCGGCCTTGATCGACTCTACTTTTCATTAGTTCCGTTTTTTTTCCAATCTAGTGTTTTTTTTTTTTATAAAAGAGAGAATTGCATAGATAATAAAAGTGATTACAGAGATTGTCATTACAACGGCGCTACAGTAGTCGTGACACAAGATGCCACGAGGCATACATAAACAGAGACAAAGGGAAACAACAAAGGAGACAAGTGACACCAAATAGAAAGATTATCCAATCTAGTGTTGTGATGTCATTATTTTAAAACTATTTTTGGGAATACATCATACGAGTAGGTTTCTACCCATGAGAACTTTGACTAAAACTATTCAAGGGGAGATTACAGACTCAGTAGGGTTGAGGAGCTCGGGTACTTGCATGGCCCATCGGGTCGAGAATGGTGACCTGATGGCTGGGCGGGTATGCACCCTATAGAACCAGCGTCTGATCCTACCAGTTGCTAGTGTTCTTGGTTTGTGTCGATTATCTTGCATTCGTGGGGGTGGGAGCCAAATGGAATTGGAACCTCTGCTGTACAGCAGTGGTGCAGTAGATGTAAGTCGATTGAGATCTCGCTGACAGGGATCATGATCTTCTGCTGTAACCATAGTTACGGCAGTGGTGCTGTCCCATGTTGCTGTGAGAGAGGAAAGAGAGAGAGAGAGAGAGAGAGAGAGAGAAAGAGAGTGGTGATGTCCTATGTTGATGTGGTGTTGTCCCATGTTGATGTGGTGTTGTCCCATGGTTCTCTCTTTCTTCCCTCTCTCTCTCTTCCCCTCTCACAGACAGAAGGACAGCACCCCTGATGTAACTATGGTTACAGACCATGATTACCGCAGGGGTCTGTAACCATGGTTACAGCAGAGGATCCTGATCCCACGGACAGGGACACCCCACATCACCTTTACATTGTCGTTTCCAGCTAGCGGGAAAGCGTAACGCCACTTCTCATTCTTTATCCTCTCCTCACTCTTTCTCACACAAACTGTCTCTTCTACAACTGCGATTGAGCTCGAAGGAGTCGAGGCGTCACTAAGGATCAAATGCATCGGTACACAGGTTGTATGTAATTACTGCTCACTGTGGGGTAGTTCACCCTCTAATCGTTTTTTGGATCTTGTGCTGGTGAGATATATTCAAGGGGTTAGTGTTAAAAACTTTATTATTTGGGGGATTCTTCTCAATTCCTTGATTCTGTGGACTCTTTTGGCAGTCTGGAACTACGGCATGTCCTTTCCGTATAATTCAAATTCATGGTCAGATCTTGGCAATCGATTATTTTATGTCATAATATCTATGCTTCATTCAGCATGAATGCGTGAGTTTAATGACAAAGCATTTCCGTTGGGGGTTGGGGAAGAGGTGTACGTGCCTTTTTTTTTTACCGTTCTGGCCCCTCGGGTGCTGCAGATGGAAACTTGGGAGTAGGATTTGTTTTAGATGAAAGCTTTGAGGGGTGGATTCTGACAACAAATCCCTCTGCATTGAGCCGTCAAATGCCCGTTACTTGTGACACAACAGGGACTCTTTACGTAGGCACGAATCTAAAAAGTCTAATCGGGGTCTGCCAAAAAATCATTAGAAAAATTCGATGACTAACATAAAAAATTCAAAAGTTCAAGTTCACATATAACTTGTACAATAAAAAACACATTATAATTAGCGTTACTATTGAATTCGTTAAATAATATATTTTAATTATGCACAGTAATTTATTTAACTTGCTAAAGTTAGTCATAAATAAATTTCTAATTTTGCATGAAAAAAGTTTAACTTTTACTGTATAAATATATTACTAATGTAATTATTAACTACATGAGTACATTAATCACGTATAAGTTAATCAATTATAAGAATTTAAACTAAAAAAAAACGAACCTTAATCTATTCTTTTTTTTTGGTAATGTGGAGAGTAGAATTTGAGATTTAGAAGAATGAAGATAGAACAAAGATAAAGACTATAATAGGGCACAAAGAGTAAAAGATAAAATAAAATGAAATCTTAATAAATTAACATTACAATATAATGGATTTTTATAAATCTTTTAAATGTGTTTATTCATCATCTAAGAAACCAAAAAAAATTCTAAAAAAATTGAGGGGTGTCATGTCCCCCCCTTCCCCCCCCCCCCCCCCCACACCCCCCCCGGGTCATGGTGGTGGTCCGCCCATGTCTGGCGGAACTAATGCATGACCCGTCGGGTCCACGGCCAACCCCCAAATTTTGATTTATTTTTTTAAGTTTGTTGAATAGTGAAAAATTATGTTTAAAGTATTTACGAAAATATCACTATATTGTAATATTAACGTATCAGTGTTTCTTTTTGTCCTGTTATTAACTTTTTGTGTCATCTGTTACCATAATCTTTGTCTTTGTCTTTTTTTGCTCCATCTTTATTTTTTCGAATTTTAAATTCTAAACCTCTAAATTACAAATAAATATGAATATATCAAGATTAATTTGAGTTTAAATTCTTATAATATATTAACTTATACATGAACTATTGTCCAGTATAATTAATTATCACATCAGTAGTACGTATACACATGTAAGAGTTAAGCTTCTTTCATGCAATATTAGTAATTTGTTATTGACTAACATTACCAAGCTAAATAAATTACTATTAATGGTAAAATTGTACGATTAAATATATCATATTTTATGTAAACTTGAACCTTCTGAAATTTTTTATGTTAGCCGTTAATTTTTTTTTTTTATCACGTTTTGGTCTCCCCAATTTAGACTTCCCAGGTCCGCCCTTGCCTATTGACGTGGCTTGTCCATGATCCTTGGATCAAGAACACAAATGTCCATTACTTGTGACACAACAGAGTTTCTTTACCTGTTGACGTGGCTTGTCCGTGACGATTGGATCAAATTTGATGACTAAGATTGCTTCTACAGCACCTCTACCATAGATTCTTCTACGGTAGAGGATGCATGTCCTAGCCAAATTGTTTGGCGTAGATTCTCGTTTGTAAAATAATCTGAGCAACGTGTC
This sequence comes from Escallonia herrerae, assembly GCA_033070095.1. Classification (NCBI taxonomy): domain Eukaryota; kingdom Viridiplantae; phylum Streptophyta; class Magnoliopsida; order Escalloniales; family Escalloniaceae; genus Escallonia; species Escallonia herrerae. The sequence continues at coordinate 1,263,091 of JAVXUP010000014.1, forward strand.
GTTGGAGAGATCTTTACCGCATAATGAAATCCAAAGACTGTTATTGTCTACTAAATGTCTAACTAAGTTGAAAGTATACATGTTAGTTTCGGATGCTTGTTCACTTGAAATTGAAAATTTTGGTTAAGCTGAGAATGAAAGTATAGGCATACCGTGGGAATAGTTGCAGCAAGCAATCCACGAAAAAACAAGCTGCATGAGAGTTCAAGGGGGGTACTGAACTATTGAAAGATGGCAGTTGGCACCTCAAAAAATCTTACCTGGGATACTTTTTGCTTAAAGGCTTAATGGTAAGAGTTTGAGCATGGTATCCCAGAAGAATAAGAAGAACACAATGAAGATGGATGATTTTCTTTTGAATGCCGTCTACACTTTCCATAACGGATGTTTTCTGAAATCTTAAAGACACGGAGAAATGATGGCCGCCGAATTTTATTTCATAAAAGAGATCTCTTCAATAGCATATTGCTGTAGATTCCTGTACAACAAAGGATTCATTAGTTTGGGTGGTGGTGGTGGTGGTTGCGAAGAAGGTCCGAGTGAGAGAGAGAGAGAAGAGAGGTGACTTTGCAAGCTCTATAACACCGAGAACTAATCTAACATGTGGTGTATTCATCGGGATTGGATTGTAGGAATCTTCTTCCAACCCCATGGATAGTGACAATTAATAGTCACTAAATATTTTTAGTGACTTTTCTTCTAAAATTTTTTGCGACAATTATTAAACGTATTTTTTTAGCGTCACTAAATAAATATCACTAGAGATATTTAGAAACAGTTAATTATCACTATATAGGGGGTAGGAGGAAGATTACTTCAACCGGAATAGTAACCAATTTTTTTCCTAAGAAGAATGTCAATAATAAATTTGTAACGTGAACTTATGTTAGATTCAACTTAGAGTTCTCCCGAATTACCGAAAGAAAATCTAGAGTTGTTCTGACTAGAAAATGAATATAGTCTTTACACATGGAGATTATAGAGATGAACTATGTAATCGTTGAGTATATGTCATACTATCTTTAATATTAGACATCTGCTTAACGTGTGTCCCTGTTTAGTGTAAGTTGAATTTCCAAGCATGTATTTTTTATTTTTTGAAAAGGAGATTCCGTGTATACCCCTTAAGTTTGCGTTTTTGACCGACCAAGTCCATTTGCATTCTCTAGTACCTAGTAAGTACTTATGGTAAAGTTATGTGTCCTGTGAGACCTTCCGCCTATTTTTTTGGACGAAACGTTTTCAAACGTGTCCAAATTATCTAAAGGACGGGAGCGAAATCACTCAAAGAAACAAAGAAAAAGCCTCTTAGTCGCATATGGCCGTTCTTGTAAGCGGGAGCTCCAGAACATTTCGCAAACCAATTTTGAAGATGACGAGTCATAGGCGAGATCGGGAATCATCCTAGGCAGAATTCTCTAGCGGTTGCTGTAAGTAAGTTATTTAATTGATCAATGGCTTTCTCGTTTTGGGGGTTGTACTTGATTTTAATATTTTATGGGTATGGGTGATTTATGTTGTGTGTGTGTGTGTGTGTGTATATATATATATATATATATATATATATATATATATATATATATATATTTTGATGGACTTGATTAAAAATTGGACGGCTTTCCTCTCAGTAATTAGCAAAAAAAAAAAGAATTACCATTATTGACAGTGTCATTTTGACGATTACTAAGTGCTTTAGGTTTTTTGGTACTTCCTTTTATAGAAAAAATGGTCGGCATTTGTTAGTTTCTAGTAGATTATCGAAAATTAAGGCCCTGATTGTTTTATGAAAAATGTGTCAAAGAAAACGTTTTTTTGAAAAATGCTTTCTCAAAAAATATCAATCTCCTAAAAATATTTTCGTGGATTTCATTTTCTGATGTTTGGACAATACACAGAAAAATGATAAAACTACATATGGTTGTATGCTAAAGATTAGATAAACAAAAACATCAATAAACAATACAACCACCTGTTAGCCCTATGGTTGGATAACCTAGGCTTACATCTTGTTTTGATGATAACTACACATTGATTATGTTCTAATGTGTGTTTTGAGTGGATTCTTAGTAGATATATACATGACACTCATGAAGACACATTTGAGAAGTTGGATAGATGGATTGAAGCCAAAGAAGCTTAAAGTTATAGTGGACATACTATGGAAGTTTCATCAAGTCCTATGTCAAAGAGTAAGAAAGAATGCAAAGGCTAAGTTACTATGATTATGATTGGTCTTTACTATTATGTAACTAGTCTTGGTTTGATGGTTGGATTGATGACTATGACCTAAAAAGACCTTAGGACACCTTGTGCATTGCATGTGAGTTCATAACCTTTCACACAAGTGTGGTTCTTGAAAATGAGTGAACTTTGGAGCTCACTCAGATTTTCTCAAAAACTATTTTGGTGCCAATCTTTTCATATCTTGATAAAACTTTTCATTAGCTTTCCAACGCAAAAAACGACACCTCAATCCGATTTTTCTAGAGAAAGTTATGCCCAAAATAGGAAAGGGGGTTCCGTGAGGCAGCTGATAGGCAGTAGGGTAATACAGTCGACTGTATTTGAATCCAGTCGACTTTTGACCAATGTAGTCGACTGCATTGGTCAAAATTCAGTTCCAACGGCTATTTTCGAGGACAAAACTCCAACGGCTATTTTCGAGGGATTACAGTCGACTGCATTGGGAATACAGTCGACTGCAATGGCAGTTTTGCCCATATTTTACCTCTAACGGCTATATTTCATTTGCTCTCTATATAAATGATTTGGGGCTTCATCATACACCATGAAAACCACATTCTAAGCCTCCATTCATTAGAGAAACATCAAGGCTCATAGATTAAACTTTTCTCTCTTCATCTTCATGATTTTACATCATTAAAGAGAGCATCTTTGTGAGCATTTCTTTGATTGAGAGTGAGCATACATCAAGTCATCAATTCTCTCATCTCTCTCTTGTTCTAGTGCTTAAACTTGTACTCATCTACTTCTTGAGAGTGAAATCTTGTACACATTTCTTCATTGAAAGGTTCTTGTATCAAAGTTTGGGGTTGTCAAGCTTTGGAGCTTTGAGTTTGTCAAAACTTGTTCTTGATGTGGGCATAGCATCAAGGGATTGTAAGAGGTTCGATCTTGACCCGTAAGGAAGATCATACTAGTGGATTCTAGGGCCTTTCAAGGGACTTCCTTGAAGGGGTGGACGTAGGCTTGTGGGTATATCAAGCCAAACCTTTTAATTCTCCTTGTCAAGTATCTCTAAACCCTTCTCTCTTTACATTATCGTCTTACATTTGTGTTGAGATTGGTTGTTTGCTTATTTAAGTTATTAAGATTGAGATTTGTTGTTTGTTAATTTTTAAAGTAGTCTTAAAACCCTATTCACCCCCCCCCCCCTCTAGGGTTATTTTATTGGTTTCACCACCTTATCCAATTTACATATATATTTTTAGCGAAAAAACAAGTATAATAAAAATGTCACAAGATAAAAGTAAATAAATAGATTCCTAAACAATTCCCCCATCTAAGATAATCATTCCATATTTCCCTTGCTAGATGGTCCCTTTTTTATTGTGCATTCTTTATGATCTTCCCTCTCCTCCTGTTGAATTGGCTCCCGTTGTTTTTGTTCTCGTCCACTTTGTCGTAGAGATTTTTATCTCTTGAATAACATCCGAGCAATTTGATCATTTGGATCCACATCCATAATGTAGTTGTGAATGACGTAACATGCGTGTCTTTTGAATGACTAATTTGGAATAATATCTAACACGCGAAAACTCCCCTTCAATAATTCGAAACCTCTATCAATATTGCGGAGGTTCTAAAGCTCTCTCTTATCTTGAGGTGGATGTTCACTAAACTCTTCCAAATGATAATGAACACCACGATAAGGAGAGCGAATCTCATTTATGGTTTCATAACTAGCATCTCCAACATAGTATTTTCCTGCAAATATGAAAAAAGATGGTATAACTTATAGCACACTACTTGATAGAAACAAGTGAAATATTCCGACTTCTATTAAAACCTTCAAGAATGCTTAAACCTCTTGACCTCAAAAAGTGCATTAGTTACAATACGAGAGTCATGTGCACATCCTTCCCATCCCGCGAGTACATAACTAAATTTCAAATCAAAGTTGAAGGCAGATAAGACATTTTGTATCATTCCCTCCTTTCGACCACGAAACCTCCCTTGAATATCTTGGGGAACCTTAGCACGAAAGTGAGTTCTATCCGGTGCCCCCACACAGTCCTATTATTGCTTGTAACAACATTACATAGTTAAAAAAGATAGTGTATTTCTGATGTTATTTCACACCTAATATTGTGCGATAACTAACCTTAAAATACGGGAGAAAGACCTGCAGCTATTCCTGATTTTTGTAGGAATAGAATTCTCAGGTTGTACAATAAGATCTTTATAGAGCTTCAATACTACTTTGAGGATAATCTTAAATATCTATCAATTGTCTCGGTAGACCTATGGAACCGTCGACCTATCACCCGAAATCTTACGTTGTGTCCAAGTACATGTAAAAAAATAGAACTTATTCCCTAATTGACATGTTTGTAGTTGCATGAACCTGGTTAGAAGTTCATAAAGTCCAAAACATACAGAGGGCCTCATAAGTATTTGGCTTATGCAATGTCGATCACCTCTATACAAAATGGTGTTCATGTACCTCTCCTTGGCAACTTCATCATTAACACGGGGCTCCCTTGGTATATAATCCCTAATTTCCCGGTGGTTCTCTAGCACAACAACTCCGGCATACATGATAGAGGCAGCTGCACCCAATATCGCAGCACGAATGCATTGATTGTCCATCTACATAACCATTTTGAGACAAATAGCAGATTTTTAGTGCACTGTATATATCCATCCAAAAAGAAATGCTATAATTGGTTATGTAATGAATAAAATCTCAGGAGCTCAATTATTCAAGATAACACAGACAGATAACACAGGCAGCTATAGCACACTCTGTCAACTGAAGAAAAACCTGCATTAGAACACCTGCTATCAGAAACAAAAATGTAGCAATAGCACAATGTAACTCAATAGCAATAGCCCTCGGTAATTGGTGATGAGGATCGTGCAGCAGGGAACAACTTCATGAGATCATCCGTCAAGTTAATTAAGAGAGCAGTGAAGATATAACAGTAAATAACAATAGGTTTATGCAGTGTATCTTTCCCTTGTTCCTATTATTAGTTAGAAAGTGCTAGCCATCATTCTTTTAGCTGAATAAACTTGTGCGCTTTATATGTATTTATTTGTGATTTTTCTCTAAAGTTTGGTTTTGACATTGCAATAACAGCTTCTTGTTTGAACCAAGAGTTCATCTTCAATTCTTTTAGTATTGCCTCCAATGAAGCTTTACTTAGCTCATATTGCCAACTGGTCGTTTGCCTGTCTAAAATTACACCACAATGAACCACAATTATTTTGCCTGTCTAGAATTACACCATGAGGCAGTGCTTAGCAGCCTCTTTTAAGAATATGCGACTGTCCTAGGAAAAAAATTAGACCATTCGCAACTGGAAAGCAGCAATAACCAAAGAAATGAACCCTTGTGTTTTTGTTGTCTATCGACAAGCAGTCCCTACACTTGCCTTAGCTCTTTTTGCTTTCTTCCTGGAACGGTTTGTTAAATAATTAATTCGAGCTTCAGTCTCTCTGACTAGGAAAATATTTTTCTACCCTTATGCTTATCTTTCCCCCATTACAAAAGCTCTCCTGCTCCCCTAACTTTCAACTTTGTGAGGTCTTCTTTGTTTCCTTGAGCAGGTATGAGCTTAATTATATATCAATGTGATGATTTGATGAGCTTTACTAATCTTTTTCTTTTTCCCATGGAATTTCACGATTACCATGAGCTTACATCTCTATTACTTCTAATAATTGATCTGGACATGCTTCCTTAATTCTGTGTACTCTTTTCTGTTAGGTTCTAATTATCAAGCAGTATATCCAGCAATTTTATTTCTTGCAACCGCAAAAGCTATACCACAGCAATGAACCTACAGAAGTTTACACGAAACTAATGATAAGAGCCCAAAACTATTTCCAAATTCCACTAACAAGGTGAATGGGATCCTTATGGATTCACAAGATTTTGCATCAAAAATGGAATAAAATTTTAACAAACTGAAGAGGCGTCAATAGATTAGAGGATATGCTCAGATTTATCGAAAAGCCAGGCGGTCATTGAAGAAGAAATAGAAAGAGAGAGTGAAGAATAAGATCAATCAGTGATAGAATGAGAGAGGACAAACCTTGAAGAGGTGGAGGTGGCAGAGACAGAGACAGAGGCAGTGGTGGCAGAGGCGGCGATGTAGGAGGCAGCGGTGTGGAGGCTGCGATGGAGTCGGGCAGAAGGAGAAAAGTTACAGGAAAGTTTCTTTTACAATGACTTGCGGTTTTTTATTTTGGTAAATCGTTTTCTGAAAAATTTGCCTTCTTTTTGCATGGACCATAAATAGTATTTTGATAAACACGCCACTGAAAAGTACGGAACATATTTTCGAAAAAAAGTATTTTCAGTGAAATAGACGAGGCCTAAAGCGATTGTTTTCAAATGTCAGTGCAAATAATATTTAAACCTATTTGTTTATGGATGTTGTCTGTGGATGTGCAGGGGGGGGGGGGGGGGGGGAAACGGGGTTGTAAATTGCCAGTTTTGACTTCAATAGTGACAAATTGTCTATGTTTGAATTACAGGACATAGCCATTGCAAAATTATACCATTTTGTTGCATATTTTACTGTTTGAAACCTGGTAAAAAATTGGATGGTTTGTTCAGTAGCGGACGCAGCGGGAGGCACACGGGGGCATCCCCACCTGCCGCCTCCTTCTCTCTCGTTTATAGTGTGAGCAATGTCCTCTCCCCCAACCAGGTGGCATGGGCGCTTCTTCTTCATTAGCAATGATAAACTGGTCACAGCTTTCAAACCTTCCCACCTCCATATAACATAACACAAGCGTACCCTAGGTCACCAACATCTAACCCAATTATCCATTTGTTTCTGCAGTCTTGTTTGTTTGATAGAAGCACAAAATTGATGGCCCAGCTCAACAATAGAAACGCCATAGAGCCACCTTTCTTCCTCTGCATCTTTCACGCTCACGTTGAGGCACATGGGATCAAACCAGACAAAGAAACCACATCCTCCATTTTTGTCGTGTGCAAGAAATTTGTCAATAAGTGATGAAGAAGGAAGCAAAAAAAAAAAAAAGGCGTAACTAGCTAGGATTCTCATCACTTGCAACAAAATGGGCGTATAAGAGGAACCTTCTCCAAGGGTTGAGATTAGTCCATGATGTCTTCGATGTCACACTGCACCCAAGGCATACAGTATACTATACGCCATAGGTAGATCAGTACATATTTAACCTTCTCTTCTTCTCTTGCCGCAGCAGCATGTATATGCACATATTTGTGTGCATATCTGTACGGACATATATTTTGACGGCAATTTTCCCTTCAATCATTTCCTTTGGGGATCTTCCAATCCTACCCTTGCACCTTACTTAGCTTGGACACGTTTAACGCCTTCCGTCCAAAAAATGAGCGGAAGATTTCACGTGACACGTAATTTTATTATAGAGACTTAGTAGGTACTGAAAAAAGAAAAAAGAAAAAAGAAAAAAGAACTTAGTGGGTTAGAGATTTTTTATTTTTTTTTGTGCACACCAAATAACAAATCAGCGAGACACTAAATATCTTTTTTTATGTCAATCGGCATCACTTACATATTTCAAAAAATTTCAAGTGCATCATTTACACAAAACACAACGAAATTAGTGAAGAGCACGGTTTGAAAGCCCAAAATTCTGAAAATAGGCAAATACTCTCCTTTGTTTGGATAGGATAAGCAATATGATTACTGTCTTCCCTATAATGGAAACCGACCCACTAACAAATCACTTTTGCTTCGACTATCCAGTACGTACGTGACACTTCTGTTCATTTACTCAAAGGGATATAAGGAGTCAAAAGTATTAAGTAATTAGTGCTGACAGTGTTACCACTTTCTTCTAACGTTGACTTCTAAATTCATCAAGCACTTTGATTTTGTAAATAAAACTTATGTCCGCTTTATAAAAGTTTTATTTTAGAGAAGTTATTTGGATAATATCTTTTTCTTTCTATTTTCTTTTTTTTGGTGTAAAATTGGGACGCAGCACAATAACAGCGCATAACTTTATCGTAGCGCAAGGATATTAGGTCATTTGTGACTTCATAAAAAGGCCATTTCTCACTTTATAAAAACACTTAATTTTGTAAGTGAAACTTATGTTCACCTTATAAAAGTTTTGCTTTAGATAAGCTATAAAGATGGTATTACACAACATCAACACCTAACTTTATCGTAGCGCAAGGATATTAGGTCATTTGTGACTTCATAAAAAGGCCATTTCTCACTTTATAAAAACACTTAATTTTGTAAGTGAAACTTATGTTCACCTTATAAAAGTTTTGCTTTAGATAAGCTATAAAGATGGTAGGTCATCTCTAAATTCATCAAAAGACTTTGATTTTATTGATGGAACTTAGGTTCACCTTAATACAGCTTTGTTTTATAGAAGTTATTGCATCGCACAATAGCAGTGCATAACTTTACGATAAGACAAGCACATTAGGTCTTCTGAACAAGGACTATGATGATGTTAGACCATCTGTGAGCACGAGGACCCCGGTGGTGCATGTACCATTAGGACGTGTAGCAGCGCCTGCTGCTACCTGCTTGTATGGCATGTAGGGGACCTCCTCCGGTCTGGTCCTCCCTTTTGTATGTGGACCACTGTCTAATCCAGGTACACCAGCTTTCTGGTGGACCTCTGCCCATAAAGAAATATGCAGTTTAGCAATATGCAACAACTGCAGTACACGCATTTAGCCTAATAGTTTCAACTCCAAAGTCAAGCATAAATCTAAGGACCCCAGCCATTTGGTATTATTCATTTTGTTGCATTTTTGTATTGAACCAATCTTCGTTCATCCCGCCCTAAATGATCGGTACTAATGATTCGAAATCATGTAATATTTACTTGTAAAGGAGAAGGCGTTGAAGGTCATTACTGAGATTAAGATCCGTAGGAAGCAAAAGAAATAAAAACTTTTCACACCGCTAGGCCGTCGTGGCTTTCGAGGTCATAGTAAGTCTTCTTTAGTTAATTTCAAAGTTTCCTTTTTCAACCTTTTGAAAGTAGAGGAGAAGTTTGTGGAATTGTATGGCATCATCCTGATCATCCATATTTTCCACGCTCCGTAGGTGCATTGGGAATTTATGAGATATAATTACATCTACCAAATGGAAAAATACTGCCTTTCATAATTGCTCTACGAGAGCATATGGAAAGCGAAGCATCGGACAAAATGGTAAGCACTTAGGAGGGGTCAGGCTCCGGAAATTGACACTGCAATTTAATTGGAAGAAATTGAAATTATGTCCTTCCCATGTCTCGAGAATGAAGGCACTTGGGGACAACTGCTTCATTCTACCAAACAATGCATGAGAAGTGAAAAAAAAACAGCTCTAAAAAATTCTCTCTCTAAAAATATCTCTCTCACTTCTCTCTAAACAAACCTTCCACACCGTGCGATGGCGCGCGTGGGGCGGCGATCGGAATCCGGCCTTGAACTATGTATTCAATCTGTCTTGTTTTAGTGTGTATATGCTCTGAGGACAGGCATCTTTCGAGGCTGGCGGTAGATCGCGGATGGACAACGACGGTGCGGTGGCCGGCCCCATTTTCCCAGCCACGATCGGGGACGACGATGCCTGTACATGTGCTGTTTTCGCCGGATCTCTTCAGATCTTGGGTATTTTCTTCATCTTTTAGATCTGAGAGGTCCAAATCGGAGTGATGGTCTTGGGTTGATCGGTTTTTATCGTTGAAGAGGCTGCGTTCGCTAGGGTTAGATCTATTATCACCAAGGGTGGCCGGAGTCCCACCGACGGCGACCGTAATTTTTGCCAACAGTAATTAGAGCTCAAGAGTTGGTTGTGGGGTGTCTGTTGTGGTTATAGGGCATTGTGTCTAGGGTTTTTGGAGTGCTATGCAGTGATGTCCTTGGGGGTGAGGGGGAGGGGGGTTCTTGGGGGTCCTAGGCGTGTTTATGCGTTGGGTGGGTGGTGGGGAAGGGGGGGCTGGGGCCCTGGGGAGGGGTTCTGCTCTAGGAGTTTTGTGTGTGGGGATTTGGGAGGGGGCTTAGTCCGGGTTTATGATTGTTGATTTGCTACCTGGCTTTATGGTGGCCGTGTTTTGGAGGGAACATGGCAGTGGAATATCGTAAAGCATGGCAGGTTGATTGCCTCTTGTATTTGCATGATCCCCTTGATTATGGAGTACATCTTCAATTTCCGTCCGGTCCGGTTGACTTTTTCATTGTAATATTTCTGCTGTTTAGATTTAGATTTATAGTATTTTGTCTTTAGTTTACTAGGTATTTTATATAACCTTTAGGCCTCCCGCTTGTTACTTAAAGTTAATCTAAAGTGTAGGATTGTAATTTGTATTGGGTCTATAGATTCGTTATTAATTTTAGATCTTTGAGGTCTTGTTACTCGCCGTTGGACAATCTTGTAATCCCTTTAATTATCAATGTTATTATCTTATTTACCAAAAACAAAAAAAAAAATGCATGAGAAGTGGTAACTTAGTGCTCCTTTTGGGCCATGGTCAGATCAGAAAAGTTGAATTGAGCACGATCTAAATGCTAGTTAGTTGAATTAATGCACGATCTAAATGCTCGTAGAGTGTCATGGTTTTCTTGCTATACCTATAAAAGGTTTGAACCGTGTTAAAATCAGATATGAACAACAAAAATATTGTCGTTTTAGAATAATTTTGACGATTTGTACGATACTATTTGTTACTTGCTGAGCTCGAGTAGCCGGACCCCATGGCATCCCACTCAGTTATGGCGGTCCAATTAACTTTAACACCGTGAATTTGATTTGACTGGTGTTAAAATTGAACATGAACGACAAAAATATAGTCAATTTCAAAGTAACTTTGATGATTTATACCATATTATTAGTTGCCTCGCCAAGTTTGAGTAGCTACACCCAATGGCATCCCACTCAGCTATAGTGGTCCAATTAACTTTAACATCATGAATCATTGACCAATTTATTCACAATCGTGTGAGTATTGGCAATTGGTTTGATACACTAAATTTGCCCCCTCAACCGATCCACTCTAACAAAATTCTGGACTTGTTAGCAACAACCAAACCTTATATTCAACCAATTGGCCTGTTTGTCTTGTAGTGTCAGACCAAAATCCTATAAATCACTGACACACATGCAAAAGGGAATCTGTTATTGTACCCATCCCACAGCCTTTCCACGATCACCAACATCCAAACCAAGGTTTGGAAAAGACCCAAAACCATTTTCATTGCACACCCAAAAGACTGACCAAACCAGTACAATATTAATGTCCCCTGCTCTCCTCATCTTCCTCCTCAGCATAGCCATAGCCATTGCCATGGCCATAGCCGCGCCATCGCCACTCCGGACGGGTTTCTACTCAGAAACATGCCCGTAAGCGGAATTTATAGTCCGGGACGTGATAAAGAGCGCCATGATCAGAGAACCCAGAAGTGGTGCCTCTGTTATGCGCTTGCAGTTCCATGACTGCCTTGTTAATGTAACATCACTGATTACTGCTCAATTCCCTCTTCCCTTTCTTCGTCCTGTATTGGGTTGTTGAGTTCTTAACTGGATTCTGTAGGGTTGTGATGCTTCTTTATTGCTGGATGACACACCTAACATGCTTGGAGAAAAACTTGCTCTGTCGAATATAAATTCCTTGAGATCTTATGAAGTTATTGATCAAGTCAAGGAAGCCTTGGAGAACGTTTGCCCGGGCATTGTTTCTTGTGCAGATATTGTAATCATGGCGGCCAGAGACGCCGTGGCTTTGGTAAGTTTTGCCACCTTCACCTTCACCTTCCGAGTTTATCTACAAGTTATCATTAGCTCCACTTCGAAAAGGGTCATCTCGCATCTGTTTGTTTATATTTTCTTGCCTGATAGAGAGGGTAGGACAAGATTCGACTAGGTTATTTTGTTGATGTGCTAGTCTTTGTCTTGGGAACAATATAATCCTTGCTTTTAGTATTGAATGATCACATGATGTGACAACAAATTAAAGGGACAAGAATCTACTCTTTCGCATTATCAGCACAGATTCTTCAAATTAAAAAATACAAGCACACATGTATGCGTTAGTGCCCGTTTTCACCCTTGCCGGCAAGTAATCTTTGGAGCGTCTTCCTCCCTGTTTGCATAGACATTCACTGTTGCTTTGGAGTTTTCAAAATATGAAATGTTCGCGTACAATATTCGACAAGTAAGTTGGTTTTGGAGTCATTTTAGTAAAATTATTGGTAGACGCAAAATCTTGTTTCGGTTGCATTTCCAAAGTTTTCAAACACAAAAAATGTGGAGTGGAGGGGGAATAACTTCTGCTGAGAGTTGAAGAATGATACTGGTCATTTGTTTTGAAAAAGATGCTAAAAGGTATCCAAGTAGGGCCTAAGAAAAATTCATGATGAAAATGAGACTGCTCGTGATTTCTTGTGATAAAACAGAGTGGAGGTCCCAACTGGGAAGTGAAATTGGGAAGGCAAGATAGCCTAACAGCAAGCCAAGAAGATTCAAATAATATAATGCCAAGCCCAAGAGCCAATGCAACCACCCTCATTGATCTCTTCAGCAAATACAACCTCTCTGTCAAAGATGTAGTATCTCTTTCAGGGTCTCACTCCATTGGTAAAGCTCGGTGCTTCTCTATCGTCTTTCGACTATATAACCAATCTGGTTCAGGGCGGCCCGATCCTGCCATTGAACCCAGGTACAGAGAAAAGTTGGACAAGCTTTGCCCACTTGGTGGGGATGGGAATGTGACAGGAGATTTGGATGCCACACCCGAAATCTTTGACAACCAGTATTTCAAGGACTTGGTTAACGGGAGAGGATTTTTAAATTCTGATCAAACACTTTTCAATAATAACCAAACAAGAGAATTTGTTTGGAAGTATAGTATTGATCAAGGTGAATTCTTCAAGGCCTTTGTGGAGGGGATGATAAAATTGGGTGATTTGCAATCCGGTCGCCCCGGAGAGATTCGAAGGAAATGTAGGGTGGTAAACAGCAAGCAGTGCAAATACTGATGGAGTCTTGAGGGGAAATGATCGTAAAGAGAAAGAAACTTGGATACAGTGAGAAGTATGCAGCAATTTCTGTAGACACCAAAAGGGTTGATGCCTACTTTGGACTTCACCATATATGTAGGAATGAAGAAACCAAGTCGAATCTGTTCAGTAGATGTTTGTGGTTTATGTAATGAGTCTGTAACTATCTTTCAGTCTGTTATAGTTTTTTGTTCTCTTTAAAGATTATAGGTGACGTTAAGCTGTAAGAAGACGTGGTAGTTATGTTTTATTAGCTCTCTTCAACTCTTTTGGAGCTCGCTCTCTTTTTCTTTACTTGAAAGTTATGAAATAAAATTGTTGCAGCTAGTAGCTATAAGTTTTGATTTATGTCGAGAAGTGTTGAATCAATGCAATACGTCACTGGGAGGGTGAAAGGATACGCTTATAACTGCTACTGAAGAAGAGCAACCAAACTCAAAATTCCTCCGCGCGACCAAGCATCGGTTGCTTGTAGTGACTCTTCCAATCTGTACTGATTTCCAGACCAAGTCATACTAATACTGATTCCCAGAGACACTGCCAAAAAATAATGGCTTTTCAAAATTTTAGCCTTATTAAACCCATGTAAAGATTTGATCTCCCTCAAAACTGGGTTATACTCTGTTCCCAACCTACCCACAAAGGGTTCCATTTTGCGCGACACATCACCATAATCAACGGTCAATTTTTCAACACTCTCAACCAGTCAAATTGCGCACACTTAAGTTACGTGCATATTTTTTCACCTTTTCACGACTACTCGTAACTAAGAAATTATTTTCCGCGCGACCATAGTGTAGCGACCTCGACGTGCCCCAACTTATGTGAACATAAACGTCGGCAATTGGCGTGCCTCCCTCCCTTGGGGGTCGGCCGCCTTCCCTCAAGGAGGGTCAGCCGCCTTCCTCAAAGAGGGTCTGCCGCCTTCCCTCAAAGAGGGTCGGCTACCCTCCCTCAAGGAAGGTCGGTCGCTTCCCCCTGGGGGGCTCGTCTGCCATCACTCTCTGAGGGTTGGCCGCCTTCCCTCATCGGTGGGTCGGCGTGTTCCATTCCCCTAACCTTCTCAGTCACCCACTAATGCACACCCTCTTTTGCAATCGGTCAAATGCTATGAGAATATAACCCGCCATCGCCCGAGCACTATCTCCTCAATGCTCGCCGGCGGCGCATGGTAAATAGTAGACGTGTTCATCTAAGTCTCAGCACAAGGGTTAACGTGTGTTCAAATTCTTGACAGGCAAAGGACTAGGGAGAGCCTTTACGTACCCAAGCAAGGCAAAGTAGCAAATCCATAAACTAACTCCTGCCCCCGGCATGACGCCCACTTTTACGACAACCATCGCCTGCCCCCGGCATGACATGCGCCACTTCCATGACATGTGCCCCTGGCACCAGATATTATCCCACGATAGCCGTCGCCCGCGCCCATGCTCTATTTCCATGACATATGCCCCTCACACCAAATATTATCTCGCTATAGAGGCCACCGTGCCCACGAGCCACTTTCACGCCTCGTGCCATTGGCACCGCGCCCATGCGTCACTCTCATGTTATGTCCAGTCGAGGAGGCGGGAAGAGAGAGAGAGAGAGAGAGAGAGAGAGGAAAATAAGTGTGGCTAGTAGGTTTTAAAGTGATAGCTCGGGGTTGGAAGGGTGGGTTTTGGGGAATGGACTGAAACACTTGTATAAATTTCACGCATTGTTGAAATTAATAGTCATAATTTTTGGAAGGAGTTCCACTTGTTTTAATAATGGCACTTATATATGATGATGTGGTAAATGAATCCATTAGAAAAACGACACTCAAATAAACGTCCTAAATAAACAGTCATTATACTATATTTTGTTGAAGCAACTCCACTGTAGTCGTCACAATCTTTGTTCTCTTAATATAAATGTTTTGTTAGGTGTTGGCTCTCGTGTTCAGTAAATTTGACAACTTATACGGAATATAAGATTGTTCCTTGATCTCTTTGTTCTTTCGTACTTGCAAACGGATCATGTGTTCGACAAAAGGTAGGACACAAAAATTAAAAAGGTCTATTTTGATTAGTAAAGTACAGTCATGTGTATAAATTGACACACAAATTTTTGGATTACACTTGAATTACGGCAGGTAGGAGGTGAGTGTATAAATTAAGTACTCATAAAATTGTGGGTGATTCACTCATGCCGATTTGACTTATGCTCGTTTGAATTGTCTGTTTGTTGAGTTTAATACATTGTTATAATAGTTAAGTAGAATTTTTTTTTCCTTTGTCAAGTAGGTGCCCACCTCGTGTAAAGTTTCTGGCTCCGCCCCGTGGGTTTGTTGGTGTTGATCCTTTCTAGGCGACACGTTTGAAAACGGTAAATTGTATGTCAATAAAAGAAATGTATTCAGAGCATGGACATCTATTTTAAGGCATGAGAATAATGAGGATGGTAAAGAAAATAATGAGGAGGCGTTTGACCGTCTGAGTTAGATGATGATGTTATCATTCTTGAGGATGATAGGCTTAATTACAGTGATTATGGTGAAGACGAAGGAGTCAATGTCTATGATGATGACAACGTAATAATATAGAAGGGCGTGGGAATATGGATGAAAGCCAGGGTGACGAGGAGGAAATACTTGATGGTGATGGTGACGAGGATGTGGATGAAGTGGAAGTTGACGGGGATATTGACGTGATGAAAAGTTAATTCAGTGAGCTAAATGGACCCAAGGGCACCTGTTCAACCAATGAACCCAGCACACCTTTTCAACCTAAAGCCAAATGAACTGGTGTTAGCTAAACGCCCCAGCCAAAAAGTAACGTGCCTGGTGCAAATGAAACCCAAAATAGAGACAAAGGCTTGTGAGGACCGTAAAAAACACACATCTGTTGTAATTTATCGCTCGTAAAAAACACACATCCTCCATTTTTGTCGTGTGCAAGAAATTTGTCAATAAGTGATGAAGAAGGAAGAAAAAAAAAAAGGCGTAACTAGCTAGGATTCACATCACTTGCAACAAAATGGGCGTATAAGAGGAACCTTCTCCAAGGGTCGAGATTAGTCCATGGTGTCTTCGATGTCACACTGCACCCAAGGCATACCACCACAAGAAAATATGTATTTTGCGACGGAGTTTTAGCGACGGAAGGTATTCCGTCGCTAAACATGTCTTTAAGCGACGGAATATACCGTCGTTAAAACTTCGTTGCAAAATACTATTACCGACGGAAGACATCGTCGGCAAAAATATTTTGCAACGGAGTTTTAACGGCGGACTTTTAGCGACGGAATTACCATCGCTAAATATTTTTTATAAAATTAGTAATTTTGAGTTTTTTTTTAAAATTATTTAAACGACAGAATAAGTCCGTCGCTAAAACTTCTGTCGCAAAAGTCTTTATAATAAGACATTCACCGACAGAGTTTTAGCGACGAACTTATTCCGTCGCTAAAGCTCCTCCATTTATATCCAGATCTGGTTTCTTTCTCTCTCCCCGTTCTCTCTCTGAAATTCTGCTCCCACCCACCGCCGTTCTCACCTTCGGCGACCCTTCTCTGCGGCGACCCAGCTCCGGCGACACTCCCGTCCCCCACCCGACGCCTCGCCACCAAGCCTTGCACTCCGGTCGTGCCACAAAGCCTCCACTGTCACCGCGCAAGGAAACCACCACTGCCGCCGCACCACCAACGTCGGCGCCGTCGTACCCACCTCGAGATTTGTATGTCAATTGCCCTAAATTATCTGAATTTTTTGTTAATTTGTCTTCAATTTAGGTTACATGCCCTAAATTATCTGAATTATTTAGATTTGTATGTCAATTTAGGTTCAATTTTTTGTTAATTTGTCAATAGAGCCCCCTAATTGAACCCTAAATTGAAGTAATTGAATCCTAAATTGAATGTCCTAATTGAATCGAACCCTAAATTAAACTAATTGAACCCCTAATTAAACCCTAAATTGATTGTCCCAATCTAACCGAACCCTAATTGAACCCTAAATTGAATGCCTCAAATCAACCGAACCCTAAATTGAATCAATAGAGCCCCCTAATTGAACCCTAAATTGAATTGAATCCTAAATTGAATGCCCTAATTGAATCGAACCCTAAATTAAACTAATTGAACCCCTAATTAAACCCTAAATTGATTGCCCCAATCCAACCGAACCCTAATTGAACCCTAAATTGAATGCCTCAAATCAACCGAACCCTAAATTAAACTAATTGAACCCCTAATTAAACCCTAAATTGATTGCCCCAATCTAACCGAACCCTAATTGAACCCTAAATTGAATGACTCAAATCAACCGAACCCTAAATTGAATCAATAGAACCCCCTAATTGAACCCTAAATTGAAGTAATTGAACCCTAAATTGAATGCCCTAATTGAATCGAACCCTAATTTGAACTAATTGAACCCCTAATTAAACCCTAAATTGATTGTCCCAATCTAACCGAACGCTAATTGAACCCTAAATTGAATGCCCTAATCCAACCGAACCCTAAATTGAACTAATTGAACCCTAAATTGAATGCCTCAAATCAACTGAACCCTAAATTGAATCAATAGAACCCCCTAATTGAACCCTAAATTGAATGCCCTAATATAATTGAACCCTAAATTGAAATAATTCAAGCGCATCGGATATGTGAATTTTGAACATTTTTTTCCCATTTGAACATTGATCATTTGTTTGATAATTTTAGGTTGTTAATTGTGCGTTTTAGAATTGTGATTATTGATCGATGATTTTGGGTTATTAGCTGTGCATTTGAAGTAATTGCGATTATTAATTGATGATTTTAGATTGTTAATTGTGCATTGAGCATTAGAGATATTGAGATTATTGACGGAGGATGGGACCCAATTGGATTGAATGTGTGGTTTTTGTTAATTTTTATTGCATTGAGCATTTGAGAATTTAGAATTGAGGTTGTTGACGGAGGATGGGACCCAATTGGATTGAGATACCTGTTAGTTAGCGCAGACACGGACAGCACGTCTGATCGACGATGTCCGACATTTAAAAAACAAATTAACGTATGCCGATGTGTCTGGATGTGCGTGTCGGTGGGCGTCGGACACGTGTCCGGAGGCTTCGAACACGTGTCCAAAGGCGTCAGACACGTGTCGGTATGTGTCGGACACGTGTCCGGAGGTGTCAGACACGTATCGGACACCATATCGACACCTTATATGAGGTGTCGGAATTGAGATTGTTGACGGAAGATGGGACCCAATTGGATTGAGATACCTGTTAGTTAGCGCAGACACGGACAGCACGTCTGATCGACGGTGTCCGACATTTAAAAAACAAATTAACGTATACTGATGTGTCTGGAGGTGCGTGTCGGTGGGCGTCGAACACGTGTCCGGAGGCTTCGGACATGTGTCCAAAGGCATCGGACACGTGTCGGTATGTGTCGGACACGTGTCCGGAGGTGTCAGACACGTATCAGACACCATATCGACACCCTATATGAGGTGTCGGAATTGAGATTGTTGACGGAGGATGGGACCTAATTGGATTGAGATACCTGTTAGTTAGCGCAGACACGGACAGCACGTCTGATCGACGGTGTCCGACATTTAAAAAACAAATTAACGTATGCCGATGTGTCTGGAGGTGCGTGTCGGTGGGCGTCAGACACGTGTCCAAAGGCGTCGGACACGTGTCGGTATGTGTCAGACACGTGTCCGGAGGTGTCAGACACGTATCGGACACCATATCGACACCCTATATGAGGTGTCGGAATTGAGATTGTTGACGGAGGATGGGACCCAATTGGATTGAGATACATGTTAGTTAGCGCAGACACGGACAGCACGTCTGATCGACGGTGTCCGACATTTAAAAAACAAATTAACGTTTGCCGATGTGTCTGGAGGTGCGTGTCGGTGGGCGTCGGACACGTGTTCGGAGGCTTCGGACACGTGTCCAAAGGTGTCGGACACGTGTCGGTATGTGTCGGACACGTGTCCGGAGGTGTCAGACACGTATCGGACACCATATCGACACCCTATATGAGGTGTCAGAATTGAGATTGTTGACGGAGGATGGGACCTAATTTGATTGAGATACCTGTTAGTTAGCGCAGACATGGACAGCACGTCTGATCGACGATGTCCGACATTTAAAAAACAAATTAACGTATGCCGATGTGTCTGGAGGTGCGTGTCGGTGGGCGTCAGACACGTGTCCGGAGGCTTCAGACACGTGTCCAAAGGCGTCGGACACGTGTCGGTATGTGTCGGACACGTGTCCGGAGGTGTCAGACACGTATCGGACACCATATCGACACCCTATATGAGGTGTCAGAATTGAGATTGTTGACGGAGGATGGGACCCAATTGGATTGAGATACCTGTTAGTTAGCGCAGACACGGACAGCACGTCTGATTGACGGTGTCTGACATTTAAAAAATAAATTAACGTATGCCGATGTGTCTGGAGGTGCGTGTCGGTGGGCGTCGGACACGTGTCCGGAGGCTTCGTGGACGTGTCCAAAGGCGTCGGACACGTGTCGGTATGTGTCGGACACGTGTCCGAAGGTGTTAGACACGCGTAGGGCTGTAAATGAACAGAGTTGTTCACGAACAGCTCGTGGTTCGTTCCCTAAAAAGTTTGTTCATATTCGTTTGTATAATATACGAACCGAACATGAACAATTTTTTAGCGCTCGTTTAATAAACGAGCCGAGCATGAACATTGAAAAATGTTCGTGATTGTGTTCGTGAACATAGTGTTCGTATAATAAATTAATATTTTTATAATTAAAATAGTTAATTGTACATATTCTATGTAAAATAATTTAAAAACTGATAATCTAAAACCAATTAATTAAAATACCAAGCCCAATTAAATAAAAGACCAAGCCCACTTATAAACCTAATTAACTAAAAGACCAAGCCCACTTATAAACCCAACTATTATAAGTCAAGCCCAAGTCCAAAAGGTAACCCTCCAAACCCTAAAACACCCTCATTCTCCCAAATCCCAATCGGCAGCCACACCTTATCTTCATTCTTCTCACAGCCTCTCTCTCTCACAGCCGCACTCAGCACTCCACTCCTCCGTCCTTCCATCTGCTCTCTCTCTCTCTCACACACACAGATCGCACATAACTTCTCTTTCTTTCTTCACAGACGCACATCATGACACCGATCATTCTCATTTTCGATCCATCCCGAAGAAGAGGCAACCGCTGTGCAAGAGATCATCGAGCTACTCCAATCGAGCCGTTTTCTTATATGTGCAACCACCGGTGCCCAGATCTGTGATTAGTGACGCTGCTTCGTCTACCTACGATGCTGTAATCACCTGTCCTCGACGCCGTCCTCTCCCTGTCGCCGGTGCATGCATCATCTTGTTTTCTATATCTTCGTTGTCAACCGATCAAGATTGCATCTTCTTGTATCTTATGTAATATTGTTTGTTTTGATTCATTATAGCTTGAATTGATAAATTTAAAGATTTTTTTTTGCAAATTTTAGGGATTTGGTTGGAAGTTTAATACGGACACGAGCCGAGTTTTCGAACTCGAGTTCGGCTCGTATTGTTAAACGAGTTGAACGAGTCGAGCCCGAACTTTACAATCACGAACTCGAGCCAAGCTCGAACGTCAATATTTTAGTTCTTAACGAGCTCGAGCCGAGCTCGAACACACAGAAATTTAAACGAACCGAGCTCGAACACACCTATGTTCGGCTCGAACTCGGTTCGTATACAGCCCTAGACACGCGGCACAATTAAGCCTAATTAGCCCTAACATAACCCAATTAAGCCTAATTAGCCCTAATTAGGACTAATCAGCACTACTCGGCACAATTAAACCCTAATTAGGACTACATAACTCTAATTAGCCATAATCAACCCTAGTCAGCTATAATTATCCGAAACTATCCCTCATTAACCTTAATTAGCCCTAACATAACCCAATTAAGCCCAATTAGCCCTAATTAGGACTAATCATCACTACTCGGCACAATTAAACCCTAATTAGGACTAAATAATCCTAATTAGTCCTAATCAACCCTAATCAGCTATAATTAATAATCGTAATTAACCCTAATAACCCAGTTAGCCCTAATTAGCCCTTGTACATCCCATAATTACTCCATGTTGCCCAGAGATGGTTCAATTACTCGTTGTTTACAAACCCTGCCTTCTTTATATTAATTGTTATTTTGAGAAGTCCATTGGCAACGAGATGGTTCAACTCGTTGCCAACGAGTTCTATTTAATGTGGAATTGGTAACATATGCAACGATCATTCTGTAGTTTTGATATTTCGAAAAGATTCTTGCATATCTTATCAATTTATGAACACATGCATGCATAGAAACCCTTAGTTCCCGTTCAAAGGTACTCATTACAAGGTAATGCCTTGTAATGAGCCTTTGGATGTCCAGTTTGGACAGTTTGGAAAAGCTAATTGTTTATAAAACAGTCTTTTGACTCATGCTTTATGTTCTATGTCGTGGATATTTGGTACACGTTCTCGTGTGTTTCTCTGGGTGCATACAGATCTGGTGTTCTAACATCCGTCAAACCTTCCTGAGCAAGGTTAGATGAATGTTAGAACACCTAATCGATGTGGTGTACTTGGAGAAATGCGGGGAGGTGCTGCCGAATTTTCCACAGACATCGGACTAAGCATGAGTTATTCACTGTTTTATAAACATGTGCTTTTCTGAATGGGATAGGACCACTACCTGTGTCAAGAGTGGAGGGGAAATATGTAGACATGTTGTAACATTCATGCATTGATATTTACATCGGCAATGCCTAATCACTGGTCATTATTGAAGGTGGTATACAGTACGATAATTCAGTCGTCATGTCAGTCGATCGAAGTTGGATGAAAAGGAAGAATGCTGAAGATTTTGAGTGTCGCGTTGACGAATTTCTCGACTTCGCTTATGCGCATCCTGCACATGTTGACCTTGATAAGATAAGGTGTCCGTGCAGTAGATGTGAGTTGTTGCACTGGAGAAAAAGAATTGAAGTAAAATGGCATCTTCGTCGGTACGGTTTTATGGGTGGATACACAAGGTGGACGCAGCACGGGGAAACGATAGTATTGTCGTCCAACCTGGCTAGTCAAACTGAAGTTAGGGAGGAGGCACAATATGATTTCCGAGATATGATTATGGATGCTGGGCATGCTAATGTTGACTGGGGTAACGACAGTCCACAACCGCCGAACGAGGGGGCTCATCAGTTTTATGAGTTGTTGAGAGCTGCGGAAGAGCCACTGTGGGATGGAGCTCCGAAACACACACGGCTGTCTGCGGTTAGCAGGTTATTACAGTTGAAATCAGACCACGGGCTGAGTGAGAAAGGTTTTAACGAGTTTGTTACCTTCATCAAAGAAATACTGCCCGAAAGTGAAAAGTTACCGCCGTCGTACTATGACGCGAAGAAGATGATGAGGAAACTTGGGTTGAGCTATCACCGGATAGATGCGTGCAATAACGATTGTGTATTATTCTGAAAAGAGAATAAGGATTTGTCATTATGTCCGGTATGTGATCATTCGAGGTACAAACAGGACAAAGGGAAGAAGAAAAACATTGCATGGAAGATATTGTGATATTTCTCGGTCACACCACGGCTTCAGAGAATGTACTACTCCTCCAGTACAGCTGAACATATGAGGGCTCACCGTGAGACTCGCAGCAACGATGCCGATGTGCTGACACACCCAGCTGATGGAAAGGCGTGGAAGGAGTTTGACCGCAGGCATCCAGTCTTTGCTCAGGAAGTTCAGAATGTTAGACTTGGTCTGGCAACCGATGGGTTCAACCCTTTCGGTCAGTCTACCACGCCTTACTCCTGTTGGCCTGTTATTATTGTCCCTTACAACCTTCCACCAGGCATGTGCATGAAGAAGCCGTATATGTTCTTGTCGTTGCTTATTCCGGGGCCGAAGAGTCCCGGTAAGGACATAGATGTGTATTTAAGGCCGTTGATTGATGAGTTAAAACAATTATGGTGGAATCATGGAGTCGAAACATATGATGCATCCCTTAAACAAAATTTTCAGATAAGGGCTGCTTTGATGTGGACTATACATGATTTCCCCGCATTGGGAATGACGTGTGGCTGGAGCACACATGGGAAGCTAGCATGCCCTGCTTGTATGGGCGTGAACCCCGGTCATACGTTAAAGCACGGCGGAAAGGCCTCGTGGTTCGGATGTCACCGTAAGCTTTTGCCACCGGGCCATCAGTTTCGTAGGCAGAAGGATAAATTTGACGGGACAATCGAGCGTGAGGTTGTCACACTGGACTACCCATCTGTACTCTCACACCTGGAGGCACTTGATACTGACATACCACACGGTAAGGGTGTGCCGGATCGGAAGATTGCAGGGTTCAGGAAAGAGCACAACTGGAGAAAATTTTGTATCTTCTGGGAGTTAGCCTACTGGAGGACGCTCGTTATCCGAAACAACATGGATGTGATGCATATTGAGAAGAACGTTTTTGATAATGTGTTCAACACAGTGATGAATGTCAAGGGCAAATCGAAAGATCACCTTAAAGCGAGAAGGGATCTACAACAGTTGGGTGTACGCCGTGAATTGCATCCTCGGACAGTCAGTGGGAGGACCATACTTTCGAAAGCACCTTACTGTCTAGACAAGAAACAAGTGGAGAAGGTCTGTCAGTGGGTTAAGAATTTGAAGCTTCCGGATGGGTTTGCGTCCAACATATCTCGTTGTTGCAATGTATCGGAATGCAAGTTCCAAGGGATGAAGAGTCACGACTGCCACGTATTCATGGAGAGATTCATTCCTATTGCCTTCCAGGGACTGTTGCCACGGGTTGTTTGCGAGACTTTGACTGAATTATCTCATTTCTTTCGAGATATATGCGCTTCTACGATCCGGGTGAGTAACATGGAAGTGCTTGAGAAGAACATTGTGGTGACGATTTGCAAGCTGGAGAAAATCTTCCCACCTTCGTTCTTTGATTCAATGGAGCATCTGCCTGTTCACTTGGCATATGAAGCTAAGATGGGTGGACCCGTGCAATATCGGTGGATGTATCCCTTCGAGAGGTAATCCTTAAATTGTTATAGTTGTTCGTTTACACTTAATGCGACATCTGTTATCATTGATATTTCACCTAACTCGATTCGCTAAACTTCTAGGTTCATGTTCCATTTAAAGAAAAAAGTCCGTAATAAGGCTCGGGTTGAAGGCTCAATTGCGGAGGCTTACGTAATGGAAGAACTTGTAAACTTTTGTAGTCAATATTTCGGGCCTAATGTTGGTACGAGGTTAAATCAACTAGGCCGAAATGACCCTGGATCAAGCACTAATTTGGAAGGGCAATTGTCAATATTCAAGCAGCCAGGGAGTCCGTTCGGCCGAACGTATACTCGATGGCTAACGGATGAAGAGTACAGTGCTGCAACAATATATGCCCTTCTAAATTGCGATGAAGTTTCGGCATTCGTTGAGTAAGTTAAAGTCTTAATTCACTTACATTGTTGTACATAATTGAAAGTGTGTTAAGTGAGTCAACTATATTGGTTTGCAGTGAGTTCGATGCGGAATCCTTAATCACTGATCCCGCTGGACTTGAATCTCATCGAAAATCACAATTTGTGCAGTGGTTCAAAATTCGTGTAAGATTGTTTAACGAGATTATATTATGTGTTATATACAGTTCTGTGGCCAATTAGTATACTGATTTATCCTTAATTTTTACCGTCATCTACAATAGGTTCAGTCAATGGATAGACCAGTGGCCTCATGCTTGAAATTACTAGCCGAAGGCCCTAACAAACAAACATCCTGTTACGGAGGCTATATCATCAACGGGTTTAGGTTTAACGTAAAAGATGATGACCGAACAAAACAAACCCAAAACAGTGGAGTCTTGGTCAACGGCGACTGTTATGCCAAGAATTGCATGGATTTTTACGGAGAGCTAGATGAGATTGTTGAGCTAACATATTTGGGTTCCCAAAACCTCCTGGTAATGTTCAAGTGTACGTGGTTCGATGTCACATGCAGTAGAGGAATCCGTGTTAGCTCTCAAGGGATTGTAGATGTCAATGTCAAGTCAAGACTTGCATCAGACGAGCCCTTTGTGTTTGCTAGTCAAGCTGTACAAGTCTTTTACGCGGAGGACGTCGCCAATCCCAAATCTCATTGGTATACAACTATCAAGTCCAAGAAATTGCCCGTGACATATGACAGTGAGCTAGACTCCTTTCAAGCCGACCAACCACGTGTCTTGTTCCCTGTTGAGGTCAACAACGAGGAGGACGATCTTCCTCTTCCAACAACACTTCTTGTGGGAGAAGAAGTCGTAGATGATGACGCGGAAGATGTTGAAAGTGTTGGAGATGATGTGACCGAGTCTACTGATGAAGAGGATGAATTAGAAGATGAAGAGGACGACGAGTCCCACGAAGAAGAGGGCGACGAGGAAAGTGATGAAGATGATTCGCAAACTGAAAATGATTGACTTGTAATGTTGTAACATCACGGGAAAAATGTAGTAACATTTTAGAACTTGGTGTTTATTGATGTGTTTTTGCACATCCGTTCATATATATATATATATATATATATATATATAGTGCCGATGATGATTTATGCCTAAATTATTGTTTTTCACGTGTTAATGTCTTTGTATATAATCTATATGAAGTCAGATATGGATAGGATACGGGCTATTCGTGGCCGGGCTGGACGCCGAGCTGCTTCCTCCCCGGTTAGTCCCACCTCGTCATTGCCTACTGATGACGAGGCACAGAGTGATCGCGGACAGCCATCGGGGGCCCAGCCCCAGCCGTCGCCTTCACCGTCGCCCCAGCCATCGCCATCGCCCCAGCCCCAGCCGTCGCCCCAGCTCGAGCCGTCGCCCCAGCCCGACGCAGATTCATCCCACACGCGCGTGCATTCTCCATCTTCCGTGGGTTCTACCTCAGGTATAGTTGATAACGGTGTTTCGTACATTTTCGCTAGCCTTATATTTGAACTGTATTAATGTCTGTGTTTTGTAGGATCTCGACGAGGCCGTGGTCCGACACGCGGGGTACGCATCGACCCCCAGCGTAAACAGAGAGTTACGCTCACGCAGGAGGGCCTGTAAGTACTAAAAATATCACCCCATGCCTTATGTTTAAAATTTTGGGGTGTTAATTTATATTTGAACTGTATTAATTAATTTAATTACTTCTTTGGCAGGATCCTGGAGAATATTGCGAGGACGAAGATCGGCGTTCTTGTGAAGGGCCGATTCTTCGAGCCACGCCTGTACTGGAAGGACTGGGATGCCGCTGCGAGGGAGGCCCTATGGGAGGAGTGGCTGGTACGGTGAAGTATTTTTTTCAGCGTTAGTAAATGTTAAATTACAGTTTGTTTTATGTTGTTAATTTGTGTTATTGAATGCCTTACAGGAGGGGTTCACGTTTGACACGCCTCAGCAGCAGGTACTGGGGCAGCAGGCTTTCTTTGCCTACATCGGCAAGAATTACCGCCGATGGCTCCACGATGCACGGGACCGGGCGAAGAAGGCGCTGCCCGCGGGTGCCCCGATGACGGACATGGCGAGATATCCCCCACATTGGATATCTCACCGTGTATGGGGGGAGATGATAGATCGGTGGGCTACGGATCCAGGTTGGGACGCCAAGAGTAAGAGCGGGACTGAGAACAGACAGAACAAAGATCCGACGCACACGGGGGGGTCGGTGCCACACGACATCGTCCGACACAAGAACGCGGTCGAGCACCCGGATCTGGAGGACGATGAGGTCGTAGCTCTGACGTATAATCAGACGCACGTGCGGAAGAAGGACAAGGACGAGACGCACCGGGCGGGCGACTATATTTCAGATATTGCCCGGCGGATCGATGTGAGTCAATTTATTTAAGTTAATGTTTTTTCTTTCTATCCTCAATGTCTGTTTCGTTAATTAATGCCCTAACATATCGTTAAACCACTATTTTTGCAGGCCTCGTATGAACAGCTAAGGGGGTCCGAGCAGCAGTCCG
Source organism: Escallonia herrerae (assembly GCA_033070095.1). Classification (NCBI taxonomy): domain Eukaryota; kingdom Viridiplantae; phylum Streptophyta; class Magnoliopsida; order Escalloniales; family Escalloniaceae; genus Escallonia; species Escallonia herrerae. The sequence goes on from JAVXUP010000014.1 coordinate 1,290,314, forward strand.
GACAGCCATCAGCGTCCACTAGTACGGCTGCGAGTACTGGGGGGTTGAAGCGATGGCTGGATACGCCGGAGGTCGTGAATCGGCCGAAAGGCCGCATACGCGGCCTGCCTAGCACGACTGCTCGTGCCGTGATAGGAGCGTCCTCACCCCCTGCTGCCCCTCCACAGACACCGGCTCCTCGGCCTCAGTTGGACGACGAGGAGATCCAGCGCATTGCTACAGTGGTGTGCCGGATGATCAGGGAGCAGGGCACTGCTGGACAGGCCGCCCCGGCCCCGGATCAGCAGGATCCAGATCCGGGACTCGGGAACCCCTGATGAGCCCCTTCCCGTGCCCGTTCCTAGCTTCCCCCCCCCCGGTGCCCGCCTTGTACTCTTCTCCCCTCTCCTAACCGGCTATATCCGGTTCCCGGCTTGTACATATATGAATTTTTTTTATAATTGATTATATATATTTCTTTCTGTATTGATTATTGCGCGTTGTTGTTGAGATTTGAAAATTGTATTACAGGTTTGGGTAATTGAAAAATAAAAAAAAATTTCAAAAAAAAATTGACTTTTGGCGACGGATTAATTCCGTCGCTAAAGTATTCCTACAATTAGTTATTTAGCGACGGAATATTCCGTCGCTAAATAAGTTTTTTAGCGACGGAATATTCCGTCTCAAAAATATAAATCCGTCGCTAAAGAATATAATTCACGACGGAATATCCGTCGCTAATTAAAATAAATCCGTCGGTAAAAATGACATATTTAGCGACGGATTTAAAACATTCCGTCGCTAAACTATTAGTGACGGGCTTTTATACGAGGGATTTTTAGCGACGGTGAATTCGTCGCTACTTCTTTTAGCGACGGATTTTTGGCTTTTAGCGACGGATTACCCCGTCGCTAAAACCCTGTTTTCTTGTAGTGTACAGTATACGCCATACGTAGATCAGTACATATTTAACCTTCTCTTCTTCTCTTGCCGCAGCAGCATGTATATGCACATATTTGTGTGCATATCTGTACGGACATATATTTTGTCGGCAATTTTCCCTTCAATCATTTCCTTTGGGGATCTTCCAATCCTACCCTTGCACTTTACTTGGCTTGGACACGTTTGACGCCTTCCGTCCAAAAAATGAGTGGAAGATTTCACGTGACACGTAATATTATTATAGAGACTTAGTAGGTACTAAAAAAAGAAAAAAGAACTTAGTGGGTTAGAGATTTTTTTTTTTTTGTGCACACCAAATAACAAATCAGCGAGACACTAAATATCTTTTTTTATGTCAATCGGCATCACTTACATATTTCAAAATTTTTCAAGTACATCATTTACACAAAACACAACGAAATTAGTGAAGAGCACGGTTTGAAAGCCCAAAATTCTGAAAATAGGCAAATATTCTCCTTTGTTTGGATAGGATAAGTCAATATGATTACTGTCTTCCCTATAATGGAAACCGACCCACTAACAAATCACTTTTGCTTCGACTATCCAGTACGCGACACTTCTGTTCATTTACTCAAAGGGATATAAGGAGTCAAAAGTATTAAGTAATTATTGCTGACAGTGTTACCACTTTCTTCTAAGGTTGACTTCTAAATTCATCAAGCACTTTGATTTTGTAAATAAAACTTATGTCTGCTTTATAAAAGTTTTATTTTAGAGAAGTTATTTGGATAATATTTTTTTCTTTCTTTTTTTTTTGGTGCAAAATTGGGACGCAGCACAATAACAGCGCATAACTTTATCGTAGCGCAAGAACATTAGGTCATTTCTGACTTCATAAAAAGGTCATTTCTGACTTTATAAAAACACTTGATTTTGTAAGTGAAACTTATGTTCACCTTATAAAACTTTTGCTTCAGATAAGCTATAAAGATGGTATTACACAACATCAACACCTAACTTTAGCGTAACACAAGTACAGTAGGTCATCTCTAAATTCATCAAAAGACTTTGATTTTATTGATGGAACTTAGGTTCACCTTAATACAGCTTTGTTTTATAGAAGTTATTGCATCAGTATCGCACAATAGCAGTGCATAACTTTACGATAAGACAAGCACATTAGGTCATCTGAACAAGGACTATGATGATGTTAGACCATCTGTGAGCACGAGGACCCCGGTGGTGCATGTACCATTAGGACGTGTAGCAGTGCCTGCTGCTACCTGCTTGTATGGCATGTAGTGGACCTCCTCCGGTCTGGTCCTCCCTTTTGTATGTGGACCACTGTCTAATCCAGGTACACCAGCTTTCTGGTGGACCTCTGCCCATAAAGAAATATGCAGTTTAGCAATATGCAACAACTGCAGTACACGCATTTAGCCTAATAGTTTCAACTCCAAAGTCAAGCATAAATCTAAGGACCCCAGCCATTTGGTATTATTCATTTTGTTGCATTTTTGTATTGAACCAATCTTCGTTCATCCCGCCCTAAATGATCGGTACTAATGATTCGAAATCATGTAATATTTACTTGTAAAGGAGAAGGCGTTGAAGGTCATTACTGAGATTAAGATCCGTAGGAAGCAAAAGAAATAAAAACTTTTCACACCGCTAGGCCGTCGTGGCTTTCGAGGTCATAGTAAGTCTTCTTTAGTTAATTTCAAAGTTTCCGTTTTCAACCTTTTGAAAGTAGAGGAGAAGTTTGTGGAATTGTATGGCATCATCCTGATCATCCATATTTTCCACGCTCCGTAGGTGCATTGGGAATTTATGAGATATAATTACATCTACCAAATGGAAAAATACTGCCTTTCATAATTGCTCTACGAGAGCATATGGAAAGCGAAGCATCGGACAAAATGGTAAGCACTTAGGAGGGGTCAGGCTCCGGAAATTGACACTACAATTTAATTGGAAGAAATTGAAATTATGTCCTTCCCATGTCTCGAGAATGAAGGCACTTGGGGACAACTGCTTCATTCTACCAAACAATGCATGAGAAGTGAAAAAAAAACAGCTCTAAAAAATTCTCTCTCTAAAAATATCTCTCTCACTTCTCTCTAAACAAACCTTCCACACCGTGCGATGGCGCGCGTGGGGCGGCGATCGGAATCCGGCCTTGAACTATGTATTCAATCTGTCTTGTTTTAGTGTGTGTATATGCTCTGAGGACAGGCATCTTTCGAGGCTGGCGGTAGATCGCGGATGGACAACGACGGTGCGGTGGCCGGCCCCATTTTCCCAGCCACGATCGGGGACGACGATGCCTGTACATGTGCTGTTTTCGCCGGATCTCTTCAGATCTTGGGTATTTTCTTCATCTTTTAGATCTGAGAGGTCCAAATCGGAGTGATGGTCTTGGGTTGATCGGTTTTTATCGTTGAAGAGGCTGCGTTCGCTAGGGTTAGATCTATTATCACCAAGGGTGGCCGGAGTCCCACCGACGGCGACCGTAATTTTTGCCGACAGTAATTAGAGCTCAAGAGTTGGTTGTGGGGTGTCTGTTGTGGTTATAGGGCATTGTGTCTAGGGTTTTTGGAGTGCTATGCAGTGATGTCCTTGGGGGTGAGGGGGAGGGGGGTTCTTGGGGGTCCTAGGCGTGTTTATGCGTTGGGTGGGTGGTGGGGAAGGGGGGGCTGGGGCCCTGGGGAGGGGTTCTGCTCTAGGAGTTTTGTGTGTGGGGATTTGGGAGGGGGCTTAGTCCGGGTTTATGATTGTTGATTTGCTACCTGGCTTTATGGTGGCCGTGTTTTGGAGGGAACATGGCGGTGGAATATCGTAAAGCATGGCAGGTTGATTGCCTCTTGTATTTGCATGATCCCCTTGATTATGGAGTACATCTTCAATTTCCGTCCGGTCCGGTTGACTTTTTCATTGTAATATTTCTGCTGTTTAGATTTAGATTTATAGTATTTTGTCTTTAGTTTACTAGGTATTTTATATAACCTTTAGGCCTCCCGCTTGTTACTTAAAGTTAATCTAAAGTGTAGGATTGTAATTTGTATTGGGTCTATAGATTCGTTATTAATTTTAGATCTTTGAGGTCTTGTTACTCGCCGTTGGACAATCTTGTAATCCCTTTAATTATCAATGTTATTATCTTATTTACCAAAAACAAAAAAAAAAATGCATGAGAAGTGGTAACTTAGTGCTCCTTTTGGGCCATGGTCAGATCAGAAAAGTTGAATTGAGCACGATCTAAATGCTAGTTAGTTGAATTAATGCACGATCTAAATGCTCGTAGAGTGTCATGGTTTTCTTGCTATACCTATAAAAGGTTTGAACCGTGTTAAAATCAGATATGAACAACAAAAATATTGTCGATTTAGAATAATTTTGACGATTTGTACGATACTATTTGTTACTTGCTGAGCTCGAGTAGCCGGACCCCATGGCATCCCACTCAGTTATGGCGGTCCAATTAACTTTAACACTGTGAATTTGATTTGACTGGTGTTAAAATTGAACATGAACGACAAAAATATAGTCAATTTCAAAGTAACTTTGATGATTTATACCATATTATTAGTTGCCTCGCCAAGTTTGAGTAGCTATACCCAATGGCATCCCACTCAGCTATAGTGGTCCAATTAACTTTAACATCATGAATCATTGACCAATTTATTCACAATCGTGTGAGTATTGGCAATTGGTTTGATACACTAAATTTGCCCCCTCAACCGATCCACTATAACAAAATTCTGGACTTGTTAGCAACAACCAAACCTTATATTCAACCAATTGGCCTGTTTGTCTTGTAGTGTCAGACCAAAATCCTATAAATCACTGACACACATGCAAAAGGGAATCTGTTATTGTACCCATCCCACAGCCTTTCCACGATCACCAACATCCAAACCAAGGTTTGGAAAGGACCCAAAACCATTTTCATTGCACACCCAAAAGACTGACCAAACCAGTACAATATTAATGTCCCCTGCTCTCCTCATCTTCCTCCTCAGCATAGCCATAGCCATTGCCATGGCCATAGCCGCGCCATCGCCACTCCGGACGGGTTTCTACTCAGAAACATGCCCGAAAGCGGAATTTATAGTCCGGGACGTGATAAAGAGCGCCATGATCAGAGAACCCAGAAGTGGTGCCTCTGTTATGCGCTTGCAGTTCCATGACTGCCTTGTTAATGTAACATCACTGATTACTGCTCAATTCCCTCTTCCCTTTCTTCGTCCTGTATTGGGTTGTTGAGTTCTTAACTGGATTCTGTAGGGTTGTGATGCTTCTTTATTGCTGGATGACACACCTAACATGCTTGGAGAAAAACTTGCTCTGTCGAATATAAATTCCTTGAGATCTTATGAAGTTATTGATCAAGTCAAGGAAGCCTTGGAGAACGTTTGCCCGGGCATTGTTTCTTGTGCAGATATTGTAATCATGGCGGCCAGAGACGCCGTGGCTTTGGTAAGTTTTGCCACCTTCACCTTCACCTTCCGAGTTTATCTACAAGTTATCATTAGCTCCACTTCGAAAAGGGTCATCTCGCATCTGTTTGTTTATATTTTCTTGCCTGATAGAGAGGGTAGGACAAGATTCGACTAGGTTATTTTGTTGATGTGCTAGTCTTTGTCTTGGGAACAATATAATCCTTGCTTTTAGTATTGAATGATCACATGATGTGACAACAAATTAAAGGGACAAGAATCTACTCTTTCGCATTATCAGCACAGATTCTTCAAATTAAAAAATACAAGCACACATGTATGCGTTAGTGCCCGTTTTCACCCTTGCCGGCAAGTAATCTTTGGAGCGTCTTCCTCCCTGTTTGCATAGACATTCACTGTTGCTTTGGAGTTTTCAAAATATGAAATGTTCGCGTACAATATTCGACAAGTAAGTTGGTTTTGGAGTCATTTTAGTAAAATTATTGGTAGACGCAAAATCTTGTTTCGGTTGCATTTCCAAAGTTTTCAAACACAAAAAATGTGGAGTGGAGGGGGAATAACTTCTGCTGAGAGTTGAAGAATGATACTGGTCATTTGTTTTGAAAAAGATGCTAAAAGGTATCCAAGTAGGGCCTAAGAAAAATTCATGATGAAAATGAGACTGCTCGTGATTTCTTGTGATAAAACAGAGTGGAGGTCCCAACTGGGAAGTGAAATTGGGAAGGCAAGATAGCCTAACAGCAAGCCAAGAAGATTCAAATAATATAATGCCAAGCCCAAGAGCCAATGCAACCACCCTCATTGATCTCTTCAGCAAATACAACCTCTCTGTCAAAGATGTAGTATCTCTTTCAGGGTCTCACTCCATTGGTAAAGCTCGGTGCTTCTCTATCGTCTTTCGACTATATAACCAATCTGGTTCAGGGCGGCCCGATCCTGCCATTGAACCCAGGTACAGAGAAAAGTTGGACAAGCTTTGCCCACTTGGTGGGGATGGGAATGTGACAGGAGATTTGGATGCCACACCCGAAATCTTTGACAACCAGTATTTCAAGGACTTGGTTAACGGGAGAGGATTTTTAAATTCTGATCAAACACTTTTCAATAATAACCAAACAAGAGAATTTGTTTGGAAGTATAGTATTGATCAAGGTGAATTCTTCAAGGCCTTTGTGGAGGGGATGATAAAATTGGGTGATTTGCAATCCGGTCGCCCCGGAGAGATTCGAAGGAAATGTAGGGTGGTAAACAGCAAGCAGTGCAAATACTGATGGAGTCTTGAGGGGAAATGATCGTAAAGAGAAAGAAACTTGGATACAGTGAGAAGTATGCAGCAATTTCTGTAGACACCAAAAGGGTTGATGCCTACTTTGGACTTCACCATATATGTAGGAATGAAGAAACCAAGTCGAATCTGTTCAGTAGATGTTTGTGGTTTATGTAATGAGTCTGTAACTATCTTTCAGTCTGTTATAGTTTTTTGTTCTCTTTAAAGATTATAGGTGACGTTAAGCTGTAAGAAGACGTGGTAGTTATGTTTTATTAGCTCTCTTCAACTCTTTTGGAGCTCGCTCTCTTTTTCTTTACTTGAAAGTTATGAAATAAAATTGTTGCAGCTAGTAGCTATAAGTTTTGATTTATGTCGAGAAGTGTTGAATCAATGCAATACGTCACTGGGAGGGTGAAAGGATACGCTTATAACTGCTACTGAAGAAGAGCAACCAAACTCAAAATTCCTCCGCGCGACCAAGCATCGGTTGCTTGTAGTGACTCTTCCAATCTGTACTGATTTCCAGACCAAGTCATACTAATACTGATTCCCAGAGACACTGCCAAAAAATAATGGCTTTTCAAAATTTTAGCCTTATTAAACCCATGTAAAGATTTGATCTCCCTCAAAACTGGGTTATACTCTGTTCCCAACCTACCCACAAAGGGTTCCATTTTGCGCGACACATCACCATAATCAACGGTCAATTTTTCAACACTCTCAACCAGTCAAATTGCGCACACTTAAGTTACGTGCATATTTTTTCACCTTTTCACGACTACTCGTAACTAAGAAATTATTTTCCGCGCGACCATAGTGTAGCGACCTCGACGTGCCCCAACTTATGTGAACATAAACGTCGGCAATTGGCGTGCCTCCCTCCCTTGGGGGTCGGCCGCCTTCCCTCAAGGAGGGTCAGCCGCCTTCCTCAAAGAGGGTCTGCCGCCTTCCCTCAAAGAGGGTCGGCTACCCTCCCTCAAGGAAGGTCGGTCGCTTCCCCCTGGGGGGCTCGTCCGCCATCACTCTCTGAGGGTTGGCCGCCTTCCCTCATCGGTGGGTCGGCGTGTTCCATTCCCCTAACCTTCTCAGTCACCCACTAATGCACACCCTCTTTTGCAATCGGTCAAATGCTATGAGAATATAACCCGCCATCGCCCGAGCACTATCTCCTCAATGCTCGCCGGCGGCGCATGGTAAATAGTAGACGTGTTCATCTAAGTCTCAGCACAAGGGTTAACGTGTGTTCAAATTCTTGACAGGCAAAGGACTAGGGAGAGCCTTTACGTACCCAAGCAAGGCAAAGTAGCAAATCCATAAACTAACTCCTGCCCCCGGCATGACGCCCACTTTTACGACAACCATCGCCTGCCCCCGGCATGACATGCGCCACTTCCATGACATGTGCCCCTGGCACCAGGTATTATCCCACGATAGCCGTCGCCCGCGCCCATGCTCCATTTCCATGACATATGCCCCTCACACCAAATATTATCTCGCTATAGAGGCCACCGTGCCCACGAGCCACTTTCACGCCTCGTGCCATTGGCACCGCGCCCATGCGTCACTCTCATGTTATGTCCAGTCGAGGAGGCGGGAGAGAGAGAGAGAGAGAGAGAGAGAGAGGAAAATAAGTGTGGCTAGTAGGTTTTAAAGTGATAGCTCGGGGTTGGAAGGGTGGGTTTTGGGGAATGGACTGAAACACTTGTATAAATTTCACGCATTGTTGAAATTAATAGTCATAATTTTTGGAAGGAGTTCCACTTGTTTTAATAATGGCACTTATATATGATGATGTGGTAAATGAATCCATTAGAAAAACGACACTCAAATAAACGTCCTAAATAAACAGTCATTATACTATATTTTGTTGAAGCAACTCCACTGTAGTCGTCACAATCTTTGTTCTCTTAATATAAATGTTTTGTTAGGTGTTGGCTCTCGTGTTCAGTAAATTTGACAACTTATACGGAATATAAGATTGTTCCTTGATCTCTTTGTTCTTTCGTACTTGCAAACGGATCATGTGTTCGACAAAAGGTAGGACACAAAAATTAAAAAGGTCTATTTTGATTAGTAAAGTACAGTCATGTGTATAAATTGACACACAAATTTTTGGATTACACTTGAATTACGGCAGGTAGGAGGTGAGTGTATAAATTAAGTACTCATAAAATTGTGGGTGATTCACTCATGCCGATTTGATTTATGCTCGTTTGAATTGTCTGTTTGTTGAGTTTAATACATTGTTATAATAGTTAAGTAGAATTTTTTTTTCCTTTGTCAAGTAGGTGCCCACCTCGTGTAAAGTTTCTGGCTCCGCCCCGTGGGTTTGTTGGTGTTGATCCTTTCTAGGCGACACGTTTGAAAACGGTAAATTGTATGTCAATAAAAGAAATGTATTCAGAGCATGGACATCTATTTTAAGGCATGAGAATAATGAGGATGGTAAAGAAAATAATGAGGAGGCGTTTGACCGTCTGAGTTAGATGATGATGTTATCATTCTTGAGGATGATAGGCTTAATTACAGTGATTATGGTGAAGATGAAGGAGTCAATGTTTATGATGATGACAACGTAGTAATAATAGAAGGGCGTGGGAATATGGATGAAAGCCACGGTGAGGACGAGGAAACACTTGATGGTGATGGTGATGGTGACGAGGATGTGGATGGAGTGGAAGTTGACGGGGATATTGACGTGATGAAAAGTTAATTCAGTGAGCTAAATGGACCCAAGGCACCTGTTCAACCAATGAACCCAGCACACCTTTTCAACCTAAAGCCAAATGAACTGGTGTTAGCTAAACGCCCCAGCCAAAAAGTAACGTGCCTGGTGCAAATGAAACCCAAAATAGAGACAAAGGCTTGTGAGGACCGTAAAAAACACACATCTGTTGTAATTTATCGCTCGTATTGTTTGTTTTATTTTATTGTTATTCTCATCGAATGAGACTGTTATTCATAAATTTTTTACTTGCATGTCTAGGCATTGTTTATACTTCTCGAAGTTATCTTGGTATGTATTTTTGCTTTTTACTAAAAAAAAAAAAAGGCTTTTGAGGATTTTCAGGAAGGTGTTCATTTAGAATATGTGGATCCAGACGAACTTAGGAGTTCTAATTGCTCATCAGTAAAACTACACATTGCTTACAAACTTCCCAACTGCTTACAATAAAAAGTAGCCATGCTCAATATTAGCAATGATAAACTGGGCACAGCTTTCAAACCTTCCCACCTCAGTCTTGTTTGTTTGATACAAGCACAAAATTGATGGCCCAGCTCAACAATAGAAACGCCATAGAGCCACCTTTCTTCCTCTGCATCTTTCACGCTCACGTTGAGGCACATGGGATCAAACCAGACAAAGAAACCACATCCTCCATTTTTGTCGTGTGCAACAAATTTGTCAATAAGTGATGAAGAAGGAAGGAAAAAAAAAAAAAGGCGTCACTAGCTAGGATTCACATCACTTGCAACAAAATGGGCGTATAAGAGGAACCTTCTGCAAGGGTTGAGATTAGTCCATGGTGTCTTTGATGTCACACTGCACCCAAGGCATACAGTATACGCCATAGGTAGATCAGTACATATTTAACCTTCTCTTCTTCTCTTGCCGCAGCATGTATATGCACATATTTGTGTGCATATCTGTACGGACATATATTTTGACGGCAATTTTCCCTTCAATCATTTCCTTTGGGGATCTTCCAATCCTACCCTTGCACCTTACTTAGCTTGGACACGTTTGACGCCTTCCGTCCAAAAAATGAGCGGAAGATTTCCCGTGACACGTAATTTTATTATAGAGACTTAGTAGGTACTGAAAAAAGAAAAAAGAACTTAGTGGGTTAGGGATTTTTTATTTTTTTTTGTGCACACCAAATAACAAATCAGCGAGACACTAAATATCTTTTTTTATGTCAATCGGCATCACTTACATATTTCAAAAATTTTCAAGTGCATCATTTACACAAAACACAACGAAATTAGTGAAGAGCACGGTTTGAAAGCCCAAAATTCTGAAAATAGGCAAATACTCTCCTTTGTTTGGATAGGATAAGTCAATATGATTACTGTCTTCCCTATAATGGAAACCGATCCACTAACAAATCACTTTTGCTTCGAGTATCCAGTACGTGACACTTCTGTTCATTTACTCAAAGGGATATAAGGAGTCAAAAGTATTAAGTAATTAGTGCTGACAGTGTTACCACTTTCTTCTAACATTGACTTCTAAATTCATCAAGCACTTTGATTTTGTAAATAAAACTTATGTCCGCTTTATAAAAGTTTTATTTTAGAGAAGTTATTTGGATAATATCTTTTTCTTTCTATTTTCTTTTTTTTGGTGTAAAATTGGGACGCAGCACAATAACAGCGCATAACTTTATCGTAGCGCAAGGACATTAGGTCATTTCTGACTTCATAAAAAGGCCATTTCTGACTTTATAAAAACACTTGATTTTGTAAGTAAAACTTATGTTCACCTTATAAAACTTTTGCTTCAGATAAGCTATAAAGAAGGTATTACACAACATCAACACCTAACTTTAGCGTAACACAAGTACAGTAGGTCATCTCTAAATTCATCAAAAGACTTTGATTTTATAGATGGAACTTAGGTTCACCTTAATACAGCTTTGTTTTATAGAAGTTATTGCATCAGTATCGCACAATAGCAGTGCATAACTTTACGATAAGACAAGCACATTAGGTCATCTGAACAAGGACTATGATGATGTTAGACCATCTGTGAGCACGAGGACCCCGGTGGTGCATGTACCATTAGGACGTGTAGCAGTGCCTGCTGCTACCCGCTTGTATGGCATGTAGGGGACCTCCTCCGGTCTGGTCCTCCCTTTTGTATGTGGACCACTGTCTAATCCGGGTACACCAGCTTTCTGATGGACCTCTGCCCATAAAGAAATATGCAGTTTAGCAATATGCAACAACTGCAGTACACGCATTTAGCCTAATAGTTTCAACTCCAAAGTCAAGCATAAATCTAAGGACCCCAGCCATTTGGTATTATTCATTTTGTTGCATTTTTGTATTGAAACAATCGTCATTCATCCCGCCCTAAATGATCGGTACTAATGATTCGAAATCATGTAATATTTACTTGTAAAGGAGAAGGCGTTGAAGGTCATTACTGAGATTAAGATCCGTAGGAAGCAAAAGAAATAAAAACTTTTCACCGCTAGGCCGTCGTGGCTTTCGAGGTCATAGTAAGTCTTTTTTAGTTGATTTCAAAGTGACCGTTTTCAACCTTTTGAAAGTAAAGGAGAAGTTTGTGGAATTGTATGGCATCATCCTGATCATCCATATTTTCCACGCTCCGTAGGTGCATTGGGAATTTATGAGATATAATTACATCTACCAAATGGAAAAATATTGCCTTTCATAATTGCTCTACGAGAGCATATGGAAAGCGAAGCATCGGACAAAATGGTAAGCACTTAGGAGGGGTCAGGCTCCGGAAATTGACACTGCAATTTAATTGGAAGAAATTGAAATTATGTCCTTCCCATGTCTCGAGAATGAAGGCACTTGGGGACAACTGCTTCATTCTACCAAACAATGCATGAGAAGTGAAAAAAAAACAGCTCTAAAAAATTCTCTCTCTAAAAATATCTCTCTCACTTCTCTCTAAACAAACCTTCCACACCGTGCGATGGCGGGCGTGGGGCGGCGATCGGAATCCGGGCTTGAACTATGTATTCAATCTATCTTGTTTTAGTGTGTATATCCTCTGAGGACAGGCATCTTTCAAGGCATGAGGTAGCCATGACAATCTGTCTTTTGGGACATGAGGTAGCCATGATAATCCCAGTAACCAGAGCTCCCTTTGAATATGCCAAATCTTACTTTGTCGAGGCATTTTTCTTTACTTGACTTGCTGAGGATGGTGAGAATTCTAATCGCATCCATTCAACCAGATTGCTAGACTAGGAAGAGTTGTGTGGAAGCAAGCCTTCTAAGTCCAAAATCAAGAAGAGTAGCAAGAACAAGGTGTCGGCCTCAACTGCCCCACCTGCTATGAAGGCCAACTCCCCGTCTTCGTCGCCCAAGCCTAAGAAGTAGAAATTCAGACTGATTTTCCAATGCATTGTCAAAGATAACAAGGTGATCTACCAATTATGACGGTGTGCAACGGTTTTATATGGTCCATCATCTGACCCCCTCGACCCTGTCCCGGCCATGGAGACTGGATGGTGTTGTGCGGCCAAACATTGCTTGCCCAATCCTGAGCTCACCCCTGGTGCCACTCCACCCTACTACGAAGACGGCCCTCGCTTGCAGGCTGAAGACCTTAAAGAAATTGACCCGGCTGACCCGGAGAAGAACCCCGACTGACTTACATTGGCACCAAACTCGCCTCGGGTCGAAGAGAGGAATTTGTCACCCTCCTTCACTAATATCGCGATGTATTGGCTTGGAGCTATAATGAAATTCCATGGTTGGACCCTACACTTATAACACATCACCTTAATATTGCTACCGAGTCTACCCCTGTCAAACAGCATCCGTGAACCTTTTGTCTCTAACTCAAGTTGAAAATTAAACAGGAGATTGAACACCTTCTACAGGCTAGCTTCATTGAACCTATCATTCGTCCTGTCTGGATGGCCAACGTTGTCCCCATACAAAAGAAGAATGGTCAAGTCTACATTTGTATTGACTTTTGGGACTTAAACAAGGCATTCCCAAAAGATGAATTTCCCTTACCTAACATCGACATGCTCAAGGAGGCTGTTGCTGGACACAAAACCTTATCATTCATGGATGGTTTTGCCGACTATAGCAAAATTTGAATGAATCCTGATGACTATGCCCAGGCAACCTTTCGTACCCTATGGGCAACTTCTGTTAAAAAGTCATGACTTTCAGGCTCAAGAATATGGGTGTCAAAAGGCAAGGACAAGCCATTTTCCACGACATGATAGATCAGACAGTGGAAGAATATGTCGACGATCTCATCATCAAGTCCAAGAAAGAAAGTGATCACCTCGCCGACCTCCGAGCAGTTTTTGATCGTTGTTGCCAGTACAACATGTGGATGAACCTGCTGAAATATGCCTTTTGAGTCTTTTCCAGTAAGTTCCTTGGCTTTCTGGTCAGTCGACAGGGCATCGATGTTGTCTCTTCTAAAGCCGCCTCCATCCAAGAGATGTCTCTTCCCCATAATACTAAGCAGTTTAAGAGTTTCCTCAGCAAGGTTTCTTACGTTCACCAATTCATTCTCACATTGGCCAAGCTTATCGCACCATCCCAACATTTGATGCGCAAGAGCACCCCATGGAGTTGGGTTGCACCCCAACGACAAGCCTTTAAATAGATCAAGTTGGTCCTCATGTCACCACAGACCATGGTAGTGCCACAATAAGGTATTCCACTCTTACTCTACTTAACCTCCATGCCCAAGTCTATAGGGGTTTTACTTGCCTAGGACGTGGATGGTGTGGAACGTCCCCTCAGTCGGATGATCAAGGGACCTGAAGCCAATTACTCTGAGCTCGAGAAGCACTATCTAGCCTTTGTATATGCCTCACAGAAATTCAAACACTATTTTTTGCCACACCAAATCACACTTGTCACCAAGGCCTATCCACCTCAATACCTGCTTACCTGCCTTGCCCTGTCTGGCTGACTTACCCGCTGGTTATTGCTCCTGGCCGAGTTCGGCCAACCATCAAGAATCTTACAGCTTTACGGAGCAAGTTCTTGCCGACCTCTTGGCCTTCTTCCCACGCCAACATTATAAACTGACCTCAAAAATTGCCTGGGGAGGAGACAATCCTGATCACCGACGTTAATGAGTTATGGACACTTGAGTTTTATGGTTCAGCCACTAACAAAAATCCCAATGGAGTACCCATTCGATAGGGGGTAGGGGGAATAGTCTTGCGAAGCCCTCTATCCTTCAAGCTTGCATTTTCAATGTCCAACAACGAAGCTGAGTATGAGGCACTCGTCATTATATCATGTTGGCCATCAACATGGGGGCTAAGTCACTTTGTGTAAAGGGAGACTCAAACATGATCATGAAACAGGCTAACGAAGAGTATGTAGTTAAGGAGCCAATTTTGACACTTTATCGTGCCTTGTTACAACACTTGTAAGGAAGACTTGGCCATGTTCAATATGAACATCACAACAGGTGCCATAACAAAAATGCGGACAGCTTGGCCATAATCAGATCCAAAATCAAAGCCAACGTTGAGCAGCAGATGCTGACCATCATAAAGAGGAACAAACCATGTACAACTTTGAATCTAGTCATGAAGGACTCTACTTCAGACGATTGGAGGAAGTCAATTATTAACCACCTCAAGACACCATCTCTTGCTTATGCCTCTACCTTCCTAGACTTTTTGATGTTGGAAGACGTCATGTATAGACGTTGTCCCAGAGGCACTCTAGCTAGGTGTTTAACACCTGCAGAAGCAAAACATAAACTTAAACTCAACCATTAGAAGTGTTGTGGCCTCGATGGTCCCCCTCTATACCGTCGCCTTCACTACATGGGCCTCTTTTGGCCATCCATGGCCAAGGATGCCTCAGATATCTAATGGGATTGTCCCAAATGCCTATATGCGCCAGATAACATGGAAGCCCTTGTAATCTACGTCGAGGGTAACTGGTGCCAGCCTTTCATCCAATAAGTGTCCCATGAAATTTTACCCCTAACCGTAGTTCAGCCCGGTCTATCAACAGAAATTGGTCAGGTATTTTGTGATAGAAGGTGAGTTATTTTTGCAAAGGCTATTCGGGCTGCAACCTGCTATGCTTGTAGGGTGTCCAGGCAATACAAGTAATCAATGAAGTGCACAATGACGACTATGGCTAGCATCAGGGTTCTCAGAAGTTGTATGCAAAATTGCTAAGGTTGGGGTACTACTAGCCGACCATGGAGTTCGACTCTATCTCTCATATCCAACACTACGAGCCTTACCAAAGGCACGCCAACAAGATGCACAGGCCAGCTTCTGACCTCCACATGATTCTGGTCCCCTGGCTATTTCACTCCTGGGCTCTCGAGCTCATGCCTTATCCACCCACCGTCTAGAGGTCACGTATGGATTATGGTGGTAATCGAACGCTTTACAAAGTGGGCCGAAGCCATACCTTTTTGGAAGGCTACGAGATGAGTCATTTCCAACTTCCTGCATGAACACATCATTTGTCATTTTGGCATCCCCTGTTGTATCATATGTGACAACGGTAAACCATTCATCAATAGGAAAGTTTGAGCTCTTATGAAAGGGTATCACATCAACCATGCCGCATCAACTCCCTACTACCCCCAAGGCAATGGTTAGGCTGAAGCCTCTAACAAAATTCTACTCCGTGTTTTATCACGAATGGTCCATGATGCAATTGGGTCATGGTCCGAAAAGCTAAATATGACACTTTAGGCTTACAGAACGTCCAAGCACACAACAATAAAGGCCATGTTCTTTTCCCTCGTCTACGGGGACCGCGGTCACCTCTGCCAGACTCTCCTTATGCAGCGGTCTCGGGGAAAAAGAAACTAGAATGGCAGCCCTTGAGGGCCTTGATGAAAGAAGAGCCAACGCCTTGCGCCGAATGAAGAAGTACTATAAATAGCTCAAGAAAGCCTATGGGAAGTCAGTCAAGCCACAATCATTTGTTGAAGGCAACCTTGTCCTTCAAGCCGCCAAACATGTACAAGCCAATATGTCAGCCCTCAAGTTCACGCCAAATTGGGAAGATCCTTTTTCGATGCATGCAACTGGAGACTACGGCTCTTATCTCTTGCTTAACCTTGATGACGGACAGATCATAGCCCCTATCAACGGCCGCTACCTGAAGAGGTATTATGCATATTCAGTTGCTGATTGTTCCTCCCCACCCCCGCTAGCCCCAAGTTTAGAGCACTTAACCAAAGTAGCATTTTTCTACATGCATACATGTATATGGACTTGTAACTTTTATTGATAATTATAAGTTCTCACTTCACTCATGTCACGGCATTTTGGCCTCATTACTAGCAATGCAATATCATTCTTTTGCCTCAAATGTTGTAAACAAGGGCACAATTTTATTTCTACCCTTGTTAACCAAGTATCTTGCAGGGAGGGGGGAACGCCAACCAGTAGCCAACACATGCATGTCATCCAATCGTAACACAAGATAAACAACATGGAACAACAAGTACAAATACATAAGAAACATATGACTACAATACCCATATCATCAAAATGCATACAACTCACAGGTTTGCAGGTCACTACCGGGCTCAATGACTACAATAAAATGTAAAGTACAAACTATCTAAGGAAGGGCAGCCAACAGGATGGGAACTGAAAGTTTCAAGTGTCTGTCGTTGTGTCTATAGATCGGACCATCCAGCATCCCACTTGGTACACCATCTCACTAGCGGTGCATGTCAACCCTCCACCTCGGTACGCCGCCTCTGTAGCTTGGCCAACTGTTTGTCGATCTCTGCTAGCTCACTAACGATCTTCGCCTCTCTTCCTCCAGCACTGTCTCCTGCATGCACACAAGGCTAACCTCTCCCCCACATGGAGACCCCGACTCCTCGATCTTAAAAAGTCTACCAACCACTCCAATTGCAAGCCAAGAGTCGTAAAAAGTGCAAGCTCTAAAATAGACTACGATATAAACTCTAGAGTCCAGTCTTCCCTTGCCATGCCAGCAAAGGGCACTAGCCATTCAATGAATCCGGTATACGTCATCCTCAGAAGAATCGGGTTCTTAACTGCCAACCCCTCAAATGTTTGTAGGAATCTCGCCCTCACTATCTCTAGTCAACACACCATCTCGACAGGCAGTCCAAGACTCTCCCACGATGTCCTATCCACCTGCCCGATCGAAGACCCCCCACTGGCATCACCGGCCACTGTACCCCTGTCACTCGCTGTGCCTGCTCATCAGGACCTCCTACCATGGAATCTGCCTCTATTGCCTGTAACACCCCAAATTTCTTGGAGCATTAATATCCAATAAACGGAGTTAGAAAACCTTTCAATATCAAAAGTCTCCCAAACGGTCATTCAGAGCATGCACTAATAAATCCCAAAAGTATATCAATAACTGTCATAGTGGCCTAAAGCTTTTATACAATCCAAATTTCTCCAATACAGAGTTTTAAAATAAAACCTAAGTAATATCAACTTGTCTTAATTAATACATTTGAAAATGTCATTACTAACTCTGAAATAAGGCAGCTAACTCTCGATCATACGGTTAGCCCTGCAAATCAAATCTCACCTACTGATCATCTGAAAGGAAAATGATAAGGGAGTGAGCCAAATCCTCAGTAAGGTCGCTCAAAGGACCAATCAAAAGAATGCAAAGATGTCTGATGAAACGAGATTACGGAGGCACAAAAGTTTCAACAAAACAGATGTCAAACTGAATTTCAAATGCCAAAATATATCTTTATACGGAGACAGACACTAGTGAGCCATTTAGAATATGGTCACAAATGCCATCACTGACACGTGAAACCAGGTTCAGAAAGAAAGAGCATGATCTCTAGCTCATCCCGCTGAGTAGCCCATGTTCCAATCCACGTGGGTAAGTTAGAAATAGTAAAATCACATGCACTGTGACATGGCTCATAGAGTTACCTATTAATGCCTAATACATGGATTGGAGACCAAAACAAAGATCTTTAAATATTACTATCAAATAGCTGAACAATCAAACAGTAAACAGAGTTCACAAAGTAATGACAATCATTAACTACAAAAACAAATGATATCAACATAGGCTAATTTACAGTCAAGAAATTCGACCGTAATTGAATTTCACAAATTAGAATATTGAGAAACATATTACTTATGAGGTGGCCCAAAGCAGAAATGAAAAAAGAATAAGATAAACCAATCCAAACAAATTTAGGTTTCAAAAACTATGCTTTTACATGAACAATTGGTCCATCGTTGATTCGGATTTCAAAAGTAAACCATTACCTTAATCAAACTTTTAAGAATACAAATCTTCAAGCATCACCTTAGAACTCGAGAGCTTTCCAAGCCTTTTCTCCTCTCTCTCTCTCTCTCTCTCTCCACAGCAAAGGAAAAAGAAACAAAGAACTAAAAAAAATAAAAGGCTAGAAAGAAAATACGAAAACTATTTATATGGAACAAAATTTAAGGTTTCATTCGACCGAAAAAAAATAATGTTTCATTCGACCGAATTTGACAATTGTGAAATGGTTTCTTCAAAAACTTGTTTTCATTCGACCGAATCTGACAGTTCTCGAATCGTTTCTTCAAAACTTGTTTTTCATTTGACCGAAAATTGTTTTCATTCGAAACAAAATAATTTCATTCAAAGCAAAACCCTTCTTCATTCAACTGAATCCTTTAGTGGCTCCAAAACATCTCTACCCTTCCAGTTTAATCGAATGAATCCAAGATTCATTCGACCAAAATTTCAGAAACATTCCTAACCAGTTTATTAATATTACCAAAAAGATCCCAAACTTATTTATTTAAAATAGTAATTAAGCACAAGGAAAAGAAAATTTTGGGGTTATTACATTCTCCCCCCCCCAAAAAGAATTCTGTCCTCGAAATTTAAAATGCACCTTAAATGTCAAAAAGTTGAGGGTGCTTTTTGCGCATAGCATCCTCGAGTTCCAGAGTGGCTTCCTTGATTTCGTGATTCCGCCATAAAATCTTAACTAAGGGAGTGACTTTCATCCTTAACACCTGATCACGACAGTCAAGAATCTCAACCGGTTGCTCTTTGTAGGAACGATCCTTCCGAACTGATAAAGGCTCGCACGACACATTATGCTTCGGATCATGAACATACTTTCTCATATTTGAAAAATGAAAAATGTTATGAACGTGCGAAAGCTCTAGCGGCAATGCAACTCTATATGACACCAGATCAATTCTCTCTAAAACCTCAAACGGCCCAACAAACATAGGGCTAAGCTTGCCCTTCTTACCGAAACGCATCACCCCCTTTCATGGTGAAACCCTCAGAAATACATGATCAACCACCTCAAATTTGAGTTCGCGATGACAGTGAGATGTATAACTGCGCTGTCTGTCCTGAGCCACTTTGAGACTTCCCAAATCAAATCAACTTTTTGAGTAGTCAATTGTACCAACTCCAATCCCAATAGCCGTCTCTCTCCTACCTCATCCCAGCATAGTGGAGTCCTACACCTCTGTCGATACAATGCCTCAAACGGTGCCATCTTAATACTTGCCTGATAGCTGTTATTATAGGCAAATTCAACTAATGGTAAATGACTATGCCAACTACCTCCAATGTCTAGAGTGCAAGCCCTTAGCATATCTTCTACCGTTTGAATGGTACGTTCGGATTGTCCATCTGTCTGTGGGTGATAAGCAGTGCTGAAACAATGGTTAGTGCCCATAGAATTCTGGAAACTCCTCCAGAATTTTGAAGTGAAATGCGAATCTCGTTCTAACACTATAAATAATGGTACACCATGTAACTTCACAATCTCATCAATATATAATCTAACTAACTCAGATAATGGTGCTACTGCTTGGATCGGAAGGAAATGTGCAGTTTTAGTCAACCTATCAACAATAACCCAAATAGTGTAAAAATCCTTAACTGTCCTTGGTAAGCCTCCAACAAAAATCAGTTATTACATGCTCTCACTTCCACTGCGGAATTTCAAGTAGCTGAGCAGTCTGCTAGGCTTCTGATGCTCCGTCTTCACGGGAGACAAATTCTGTTATATCCGACTTCGTGCCGTTCCACCAAAATTCTCTTTAAGGTCATGATACATCTTTGTTCCTCCTAGGTGGATAGAGAAAACTAGAACTATGAGCCTCTGACAGTAACTCCCTCCTCAAGGATAAATCAGCTAGCACACAAAGTCTCTTACGAACCCAAACCACACTGTGCTCATCAATTCTGAATTCATATTGCTTCCCACTGTTAATATTCTCAATGATGTGAGCTATACCTGAATCTCCATCTTGGGCTTCCTTGATCTTGCTGATCAAAGGTAGGTTGTACCTGTAATGCTGCCAAATGTTCTCCACCATCTTGCATCTAATCTCAAGATCCAAGTTCATCATATCCTCCAATAGTTGAGGTTGACAAATGATTAGTGCTGCCAAGTTTCTAGTGCTCTTTCTACTGAGTGCGTCAGCCACGACATTCGCCTTACCAGGGTGATAATGGATCGTGCAGTCATAGTCTTTCAAAAGTTCTAACCAACGCCTTTGTCTCTTGTTCAGCTCCTTCTGGGTGAAAATATATTTAAGACTTTTATGATCAATGTAAATCTCGCAGGTCTCACCATACAAGTAATGTTTTCATAGCTTCAAAGCAAAAATCACAACCGCTAACTCAAGATCATGGGTGGGATTCTATTCATAGGGTTTAAGCTGTTTAGAAGCATAAGCAATCACCTTACCATGCTGCATTAAAACACACCTAAGCCTCTTTTTGAGGCATCACTATATATCACAAAACTCCAGAATCAAATGGTAAAGTTAATACCAGTGCAGACACTAACCTCTCCTTTAGTTCTTGGAAACTAGTTTCATACTCCTTACTTCAAACAAACAGTAGTCAACTGAGTTAAAGGCACAGCTATTTTTAAAAAACCTTCTGCAAATCGACGGTATTAACCTGCTAATCCTAAAATGCTTCGCACTTCAGTAACAGTGTTAGGTTTCTACCAGTCAATTACTGCCGCAATCTTAGAGAGATTAACGACTATTCCATACTTGGACACCATATGCCCTAGAAATGCAACCTACTCAAGCCAAAACTCACATTTTTTAAACTTAGCATACAATTTATTATCTTTCAAAGTCTGTAGAATAATTTTCAGGTGCTCACTATGCTCCTCCTCAGACTCAGAGTGCACCAAAATGTCGTCATTGAAAACAATAACGACCTGATCCAGATACTGTTTAAACACATTGTTCATCAGATCCATAAAAGTAGCAGGGGCATTAGTCAACCCGAAAGACATCACTAAAAACTCATAATGACCATAATGAGCCCTAAACGCAGTCTTTGGCACATCATCTGCCCTGACTTTCAGTTGATAATATCCGAAATGCAGATCTATCTTTGAGAAAAATCTCGCTCTCTGAAGTTGGTTAAACAAATCATCTATGCGCGGTAAAAAAATATTTATTACGGATGGTGATCTTATTTAACTCACGGTAGTCGATGCAAAGTCTCAACATACCATCCTTCTACTTAACAAACAAGACAGGGGCACCCCAAGGTGACACACTAGGGCATATAAACCCCTATCAAGTAGCTTTTGAAACTGTTCCTTTAACTCCTTCATCTCTGAAGGCGTCATTCGATACGGAGCCTTGGAAATAGGTGTCACACCAGGAATTAAGTCAATCATGAATTCAACCTCATGATCGATGGGTTTTCCCAGAAACTCCTCGGGAAACACCTCAAGAAATTTGTGAACTACCGGTACTCTGATATATCAAAACCTCCATGATTAGTATCAAGGATGTGTGCAATATAACCCTCACACCCCTTACGAAGCATACGGCGAGCCAAAATAGCTGAAATAATAGACAACCGCTAGGTCTTGAACCCCAAAACCTAAACTCAGACAAATCAAATAAACGAAAATGGACTCGCTTCTTAAAGCAGTCAACTAAGGCATGATAGGATGCCAACCAATCCATACCCAAAATTACATCAAAATCACGAATATCTAAAGGAATGAGATCCCTAGAAAGGTCCCTATCGCATATGCAGATCTTACAATTCCTCAACTGAATTAACTATCACAGAATCTCCAACTGGGGTACCAACCGACAACTCATAGTCAAGAAACTGGGTTCAACCCTGAAGCGATTTGCAAACGAAAGAGAGATAAAAGAGTGTGTGGAACCAGAGTCAAACAATACATGGGCATCAATTGAGTTAATCTGAATTGTACCTACCACCACATCCTTTGAACTCAATGCATCCTTAGTCGTCATGTTGAACACCCTGCCAGTAACCTTAGGTTTCTACCTTCTGATGGGTTGACTCGTATTCTGTCTAGGGCCCGAAGCTGTACTCCTTACAACTGAACCTTGTGGGCCAGATTGCCCTGATGCTAAATAGGATAATCTCTGATATGGTGACCTTTTTGGCCACACCTGAAACAGGCTCTCGTATCCTAATGGCAACTCTGACCGCCATGTCGCTTGTTGCACCTCTGACATATAGGATCAGAACTTACAGACGGAGGCCTTTTAACAAAATTCTGATTAGAACTCTTACTCAAATTACCCTGAGCCTGATCCTGCCTCTGACCAACAATAATCGACAAAGATGTCTATTTTCACTTCCCATCAATTTGTGATGTGTGTGACTTGGATAGCTCTGAGCGATCTCTCTTGCCTGCCTTGGCATCTTTCCTCTCTCTGAAATCTCTTGCCTCATATTCAATAGTCTTCACAATGTCCATGCACTGAAATTAGGTCTCAATCGGGATTGGAATAATGCGCAGCCTGCTTAAAACCCTAAGTGAACATCTGTACTCTATCCTTTTCACTAGCCACCAACTGCTTACCATAACAAGATAGTCGTGTAAAATTTACCTCAACTCAGCAACACTTTTGTTCTCCTCTTACCTCAAATTAAGAAAATCACAATACATCTGTTCTTTTACACTCCTAGGAAAATAGATGTCAAAGAACAAAACCTTAAACTGATCCCATGTCAAACCCTCTCAGTTGTTCCACCATCTTACTATCCTCAATCATTTTCCACCACTGGTCTGCCTCCCCATCTAGCTTATACACTGTGAGTTCTATCTTTTCATCATTAGTGCAACCCATAGGCCTAAACACCTTTTCAAGTCAAGAAATCCACTTCTCTGCCACAATCAGATCGTTGGTACACCCAAAAGGTTCTATATTCTTCTTATCAAATTGCTCTAACAAGCTACAAGTCTGAGCCTGCCCGTGATTCAGATTCTGTTGTGGGTTAGTTTGATTCTGCTGATTTAGTTGAGCTTGCTGATTAGCCCAGAGTTGAGTCACCTGAGCTTGTTGATTTGCCAAGAGGGTCAGAAGATCTGGCAGATTCTCTTTCCCTGTGACATTCTAATGTTCCGCATTTCGATTGTTGGTTCACCTATTATTACAACTGCTTGCCATTACTACAAGAGAAAGCTAAGATCAGATGCTGACTAAGACATTACACTTAAATCTACCCATCCTCCCCATCTCATAATCTTATCTGATCCTAAGTATGAGTCTACAGAATCTCATACCTAAGCTCTGATACCAACTTGTAACGCCTTGAATTGTCGGAGCGCTAATATCGAATAAACGGAGTCAGAAAACCTTTAAATATTAAAAGTCTCCCAAACGGTCATTCAGAGCATGCACTAATAAATCTCAAAAAGTATATCAATAACTGTCTTAGTGGCCTAAAGCTTTTATACAATCCAAATTTCTCCAATACGAAGTTTCAAAATAAAACCTAAGTAATATAACCTTGTCTTAATTAATTAATACATCTTAAAATGTCATACTAACTCTAAAATAAGGCAGCTAACTCTCGATCACACGGCTAGTTCTGCAAATCAAATCCCACCTACTGATCACCTGAAAGGAAAACGATAAGGGAGTGAGCCAAATGCTCAGTAAAGTCGCTCAAAGGACCAATTTAAAGAATGCAAAGATGTCTGATGAAACGAGATTACAGAGCCACAAAAGTTTCAACAAAACAAATGTCAGACTGAATTTCAAATGGCAAAATATATATTTATACAGAGACAGACACTAGAGAGCCATTCAAAATAAGGTCACAGATGCCATCACAAACACGTGAGACCATGTTCAAAAAGTAAGATCTCAATCTCTAGCTCATCCCGCTAAGTAGCCAGCGTTCCAATCCACGTGGGTAAGTCAGAAATAGTAAAGTCACATACACTGTGACATGACTCATAGAGTTACCTATTAACGCTTAATACATGGATTGGAGACCAAAACAAAGATCTCTAGATATTACTATCAAATAGCTGAACAATCAAACAATAAACGGAGTTCACAAAGTAATGACAATCATTAGCTGCAGAAATGAATGATATCAACATAGGCTTATTTAAAGTGAAGCAATTCAACCGTAATTGAATTCCACAAATTAGAATATTGATAAACATATTACTTATGAGGCGGTCCATAGCAAAAAGGAAAGAAGAATAAGATAAACCAGTACATGCAACTACTGTACATGCAACTACAAGTGAAAGGAAGAAGTTCTAACCTCAGAATCTGACTCATCCAACACATCTCGTGGCCTCCCCAACCTGTGTCCACATGTGGCCGATGTACCCTCCCTGGCCTGGCTAGCATTCTCCATCATCCCCACTCGTAACATTGACAGGTGACCTTTACCGGCCTCTAGCACCCTCAGCACATGAACCCTTGGCTCCTCAGTAATGGTATCCTCCTGAGCATCATCAACAAGCTCCCCAGCATTTAAGGTTGATATCCCACATTGTCTAGCGATCGATGGTGAAATCAAATTCAACTCCCTGTCCCATGTAAACACATCGACCCATCGCCGTCTGCCCGCAGCTGTAATAGCCCAACTCGCTTGCAGCTGTTCCCACCATCTCGCATAATCTACCATCACCACCCCGGTCGATAATGTACTAGGCCATCTCCAATCCTTAGTCGGTGTTGACCACTCGCAGGCTTTGTCAAGCAGGGTGTATCAAAAGGCCACCTTCACACTCCATGGCCCCGCATACCCACATGAGGGCTCAAGATCATAACTGAAGGCCAATGATAAACTGTCTGGGCTATACCTTGCTATATAATATCAGGACTCAATAGGCTTTCCCCATCATATGTTAGTACAGGGAGCCATCCTGGGAAATATGCCACTAGCAGAACAACCTGTCCTGATGTTAACTCCCTTCGCTTAGCCAGCGTCATTTGAATGTCCTACATATAACCACCAAGGGGTACCGTACGAAGAATGCATATCCATACACTCACGTGACAAACACACGTGCCACCTCTCCAACACCTGCACCAATAGACACCCGGGGTTCCTGGTGCTCGCCCATGCGAATGCTAGCCCACCACTGCCCAATATGGCCACTTGCCGTGACGGCCACTTGGCCTCGTCACCTCACCCACGGAGGACAAGGATGTGCCCGCAGATATCCCGTTGGCCGATAGTCTCTGTAACACTCATATAAATACCGCTGGAGGAATATCCAGTCCATGTAAGTGGACACCTGATAGTGCCCGTGTGAGTGCTTCACATCATTCATAAACTAATCCAAACATGAATACAATGTGCCCAGGTATATGAAGGCTAAACCAACACATCACCCTATGGCCATCCGAATGGCCAGTGGGAACACCCTAGCGGAAATACCTTCCTCTGATGTCCTATCAAATACTAACCTACAGGTGCAGACAAAATATACATCAAGGCTCTACCCTATACAACAATGTACAGTGCAGTGCATGGCAAAGTGAAATATATTCTCAAATTACAAATTTTCCTAAGTACGAGATTGACATACGACGTATGGTAAGGGTGACAAATATAAATAACATACATGAATAACAAGGAAAGGATGCAGTATGTCACTTACCTCGACAAGTACGTAGCCAAGAATAGAACCATCTCATACCCCTCCTTCCCGTAATAAGGACCCATAATGAACTAGGCAGAAAAACCCAACTTCTACCCCGCTTTAGCTTGTACCGCACAAAAGAAATGTCTGATCCACTCACTGTATGTCCCCTTCTTGTGCCTCTTTGTCTTGGTTAGAATGTCTAACAGCTTTGTCTGCATCACACGCTCCTCCCTGCTCAACCGAAGTGCCCGTGCATTCTCAACCTCATGCATGGGCAACCATATCAGCATTGTGACATCTAGCAACATTGGCCTAATCTCACCGAACTCTGTCACAAAAATGTGTGTCTGGGTGCTCTACTTGCTAATAGTAATGTCATGCCCATCGCATCTCTAAATAGCTCCAGTCCCTTCGTCATGATATCTATGGCTGACTTTAACCCCAATGACTGCAACGTCTCAGTATGTGCTGGGTATTACAAAATATAATCGTACAAAAAATTCCATCCTATCGGCATCGTACTATAGCTCTTGAACGCCACAAACGACCAGGGTATGTCCTCCCTCTCAGCCAGCAGGGCCGGTATGTACCTTAGTGATGGTGTATCCTCCCAACTCAGAGCTCAAACTTAAGGTGACCGCACTTGAGGTCTCTCGCCCATCGATGGACCACACCAAGGTGCAAGAAAAAACCCATCAGTCACCAGAATAGACAACTCTCTTCATAACTCCAGGTTTGGTGTATTGGGCACGACCCCCCTTTACAACCAACAAAGTATTAGTCTTGCTCAGCTTGGGATCAAAAGTCCTCACCTTATCATCATCAAATGTCAATGGCATCCCCGCCCCCCGGTCAACTCTGGTACGGCCTAGACGCCCCGAGATGTCGATGCAGCACAGTCACTGTGCCTCAGGATGAATGCGGCCGGCTAGTTGTTATACCCATGGCCTAGCCCATTACTTCCTACTTTTCATATTCATCATAACCTCTTAAGCCTTAGCGTGGCTGCCTCCCCCAGCACCTTGCTCGGCCTCATGGCCTCGATCGGCCTCACCCATGGGGTAGGCCGCCCCTCGTGCCTTCTTTAAAAAAGGGTCGATCACCTTCCCTCAAAGGGGGTCAACCGCCTTCCCTTATTGGTGGGTCAACGTGATCCCTTCCCCTAACCTTCTCACTCACCCACTAGTGCACACCCTCTTTTGCACTCGGCCAAATGGTATGAGAATATCGCCTGCCATTGCCCGTGCGTTATCTCTTTAATGCCCGACAGTGGCGCATGGTAAATGGTAGACGTGTGCATCTAAGTCTAACACACAAGGGTCAACATGTTCAAATTCTTGACAGGCAAAGGACTAGGGAGAGCCTTTACGTACCCAATTAAGGCAAAGTAGCAAATCCACAAACTAAATCCTCCCCCGGCATGACGCCCACTTCTGCGACAGCCATCGCCAGCGCCCATGCACCACTTCATGCCCCATGCCATTAGCAATACGCCCAAGCGCCACTCTCATGTTACATGCCCTGGGCACCACACTCATTCACCATACCATGCGCCCCTACCATGGACCTGAAATATGCTTCAACCCACTCTCCAGAGTGTACATCATTTTGAGGGGCTCCGCTTGAAGTGCTCTGTCATGAAGACCCTTCGCAGCAGGATAGGCTTGCTACCACATAAGCTATCTCTGCCTGGGGGTGACTTGCATGACACTAGGCATGTCTAAGTTGTGACCACGTCGCACTTACGTTACCAGTGATCGTTGGTGCCCCTACCTGTTCACTACACCATGCTCCCCTGCCATGGACGTGGAACATGCTTCGACCCACTCTCCGAAGTGTGTAGCATTCCGATGGGCTCCATTCATAGTGCTCTGGCACAAGGACCCTTGGCAGCAGGACATGCTCACTATCGCAAAAGTTATCTTCGCTTGGGATGACTTGCATGACACTAGGCATGCCTGAGCTCTGACCACATCGCACTCACATTATTAGTGATCGTCGGTGAACTCTAGACGATGACCGCTGGATTACTCCGATATAAGAGCAGTTCTTTAAAGGGTATCGCATCTACTCTGCCTGGCAGTTGGGCACATGGCCCTTACTGCTGTCAGGTTCTTTCCACGTCTTTCGACGCACCCCTATGAGATTCAGTAAAGCCTGGACCGGTGGCTTGGGTAAGGGCTTACTCTGATCATGCCAACGCTGTGTGGTCATTCTTTTCAA
Organism: Escallonia herrerae; assembly: GCA_033070095.1. Taxonomy (NCBI): domain Eukaryota; kingdom Viridiplantae; phylum Streptophyta; class Magnoliopsida; order Escalloniales; family Escalloniaceae; genus Escallonia; species Escallonia herrerae. Next base: position 1,318,734 of record JAVXUP010000014.1, read on the forward strand.
ATAGGCAGAGCGACACTGTGAGGGGCAGCCAGCCCAAATATAGGAATCGACAGTCCAATGGAGCACCTGTATTTATGGATCCCCTGGTGAAGTGTCACTCCTAGGGGATGAAAGGTGGCAATTGATAACACATTCATACTTTTGCCTATAAATAGTGGACTTTGAAATTCATTTTGGAACTCTTCTCATTCTCACAAGATCACTTTCTCACTCTATTTCTCATTCTCACAAAATCACTCTCTCACTCTAGAATCCAAAGCTACTGAATTCTAGAGAGAGAGCATAGTCAGATCGTGACATTGGACATAACATCATTGATGACATTGGACCCTGGCTTGGATTCTCAACTGTCGGCCCTGTTCGTCTTGGTCTCGTCTCCACAGCACTGCCATTCTTCACGGCCTGTCTCGGAAGCCTTGCTTTCTGCCCTTATTCCACCCTCACTATGTCTTGCTTTGTACATTTGGCAGCTGACTCGGACTGCATCCTTTGTGGCCCCTCCAAGTAACTATGAACAAACTTTTCCTTGGCATCATACTCTAAAAGCACATTAATTACAACCAACAAAGTAAATGACATGTGCATTTCAGTTCATCCCATTTCATACGAGAGCACATGCCATTTTGGAGGCAAGTTCATGAAAGCAATATGATCACTACTTTTTACCAATCTTGATCTAATAAAATAATATATGCTACAAATTACAGGACAATGTACGAGTGTTATATAGGAATGACAAGTGAGCACAAGAAATAAGAAGGCACAAACTAACAGGAGTGAAGAATTTTGGTTACCAGTTTTAATTTTCAGAATAGGAGCTCAGTAGATGATAAATTAACAACTTACAAAGGAATGAATGTTCCATCTTGAAAAACACATGTGTAAGTAAATTAAACAACAGAAGGCACAATTTGATTCCCTATATGAGGGACTGCAGTCAGCCATGATTCGAGTGCGTAAGGAAAAAGACTGCAAGAGCTTGCCAACTTGAGTGCGGCAACCATACAAGAATAGCACATTCAACTGTTTCTTTTAAAAATGGTAGCAAACCGCTCTTCTAAGCAGATTTTAGGATAATGTCGGGATCACCAGGTTGGAAAGCCAAAGGTCGAAAAAGAAGCTCATGGCTACCACTAGACATACAATTTGTCCTAAAAATGCAGGGGTGATCATATATGAACAATGAAGGTTGATTGCCTGCTTGTGACACCATATAACTTCCCCCACTATCAACGTTGTCACTTTTTCCTCCATCAATAGACATTGCTCTCAGTATATTGTAAGCGCCTAGCCGCACCATCACCACATCCTACAATCTTTTAGGTATCCGAATCTCAGGCATGAGGCAAGAACAGTAGATCAATAGTTCCATCATTCAGGTCAAGGTTAACAACTCGGGCGTCGTTGTCAAGTAGTAATAAAAACTGGCAAACACGTGGTCAAGGGTCATTTTGACCATCATTTGGTGCTGGAGACTATGACTTAAGTCTTAGGTGCGGGATGTCAAAGTTGAAAGTTAGAGACGCTGGGTGCAATTAAACCCCAAAGTGACAACTCACCATTTGACATGCTACTGCATCCTAGTGCAAGCAGAGGTAGATGAAAGCTTCATTCCATGATCATGCATTTTGCAACATCCCACCTGATAACAATATCTAGCCTAAGTGCTGCAGGGAGCTAAATGTTGAAGTGGTCACGCGTGTAGGAGTAGCCACATGGCCTCACCTGGGTATCTTAAGGAGGTTGTGATTTGATAGATCATGAGGAAATGTCAATTCTCTTTCCCTTGTAAACAAATTTTTTTTTGAGGATATGTCAATTGTGGGGTCAAAACTGGGGGTCTCGCACCCCGAAGAATATGCTGAGCCATCTACTGCTATTCTTCTATCATTTAACGCTTGCTATTACCCATAAGCTAAGAGACTGGTGTGTGTGTGTGTGTGTGTGTGTGTGTGTGTGATGGAGAGGGGGGAGGGAGGGGCGAGAGAGAGTTAGCGTTAATGACTCGTGTTACACTTTAGGTAGTATTAAAATGTCTAACGTGTTTCTTATGTTTATTAATTGTTCCCGCATGTGCCAAAGCAACAAAAATGCCTGTAGCTTCATCTTTCACTTCTTGGAGCTCTAGCTGTTTTTTCATATAGTGTATGGCAGCGATTTTCAGTATACAATGTGTATGTTTTCATACCTGTATATATTTACACAGATTGTATGATGTAGCCATTGGAGGGAAATGGGAGTGAATTGTGGCTGTTGGAGGAACATGATGTGGAGGCTTTGAGGTGTATAATTTTGGTGCCATGTGGAGGTGACATGGATGCGATGTTAGATAAGCAAAGTAACCATTTTGTCCTTAAAAACAAACAGACGTGCGGTCAAGGGCCATTTTGACCGTTGTCTAGTGTTAGAAACTACGACTTCGGAAGTCTGAGGTGTTGGCCAAAGTTGAAACTTCAATATGCTGGGTGCAATTAGTCCCAATGATGAAGGTGCTAGGTGCAATTAAACCCTAAAGTGGCAAGTCATCTTTTGACAGGCTACTGTATCCTACTGCAAGCAGAGGTAGATGTAAATTCCATTGCATAATCATGCATTTAGCAACACCTGCTGTGATGGCAATATCTAGCCTAAATGTTGATGGCACGCAAGGGCTAATTAAATATAGAAGTGGGGTACTTTGGTGGTACCTCACGCATGTCAAGTATTTATGATTAGCCACATGGCCTTACCTAGGGAATCTTAAAGATGTTGAGATTTGGTGTGACACAAAAAAATGTTAGTTATGGGGTCGATACATGTCAATTCCATGCCTTAAAGCGTATGCCTAGCCATCCATGGCGATTTTTCCATGTCTTCACCCCTGGCTATTACGAGAGAGAGAGGGGGGGGGGAGTCGTGTCAATGACACGTGTTACTTTTTAAGTGGTATGAAGAAGCGTGACGTGTTTCTTATATTTATTGGTTTTTCGCACGTGTGCCAAAGTAACATATGTGATAATATCTTATAAACACCCCCATGTTGCCATGTTACACAACACTCTTTACTCTCAATTTTCATGTCACATAAGAATCCAAGGGCTCTTCCTCCCTCTCTACACTCACATACACGAACTCTCATAAAATGACTATGGGCAGCCTAGATCTACTCATCTCTCCTCTCCTCCCTCTCCCCTTCCTCAATATCACCCTCTTCGGAGTCTTACAGGCGGCTATACTCTCCTGAGCATCACGTCTTCGGTGACAACAAACCCTCAAGGCAGACAACACGATAAACTCAATTTTCTACAACAAACTTTCAATTTTGTTTAATGATTTTGTTAAGAAACACCATTTTAACCCAACATAAACTTTGTTCCATGTCCAATTTAAGCGCGGCGTGCACGGCCCATGGGCCCTTATTATAAAGAACCTGGGCTTTCGAGAGTCCAAAAATTAGTAAAAACTCTAATAATGTAACACCCAAAGCCCAAAACCCAAAATGCCCTATGAATATGAACAAACAGCAAGTTCAGAGAACCGGCTTCCTCTCGCATCCCTCGGACCTTCCACAGTAAACTTCAACAGCAGCAGCTGCTGCTTCTCACACCGAAAAACATGGGAGGTAGAGGAAGGTCGCGCACACAGAGAAAACACTTCCGCCAGAGCAGAGAGAATGTCTGGAAGCGCACCAAAACCGATTCAACTCAACACCAGCAACAGCCAGACACCACCGATTCTAACAACGGCACCGACAAGAAGCACTGGGAGCCCTTTGCCACCCAAAACTACGCTTTCGATGAATACTACAAGGTAACCTTTGTCAAAAACAAAATCGTCACATGTTTGGTTGCCTGTCTTACATAATGTGCAACTTATGTTTTGCAGGAGCAAGGGATAGTGCACCCAGAAGAGTGGGACACTTTCATCGAGTTCCTTCGGAAGCCACTGCCCGCTGCTTTTAGGATCAACTCCAGGTAGTCCCTGGCTTTTGGCTGTCGTGTTTTACTCGATTACCTGCTTTTCTTAAGTAGGAGTGTAGCGGGAAATGAATGAGAAATATAGGTTTGTGATGCAAATAAGTTATTCGCTCTTTAAGACAAAAAGGTTGGGGGTGGGTGGTTGGGTTGTTATTTTCTGCGCAGAAACGGAACTCCCTCTGTGGACTTGAAAATTTGTTGTCACACTAGGTAATTAGATGCTGCCTAGTGTGAAATGTATAGTGGCTCGAGTTACATCCTTGGGTCGTGGTTGAAAGAAAGTGCGTGCAGAGTTTCACCAATTTACATTCTCTCGCTAAATTATCACCCTCAAGACTGAAATATGTCAACCAGATAGTTGTACATATAAATGAAATGCTCAATAGACGATCTTACAATTGCAATAATCTACGCTTTGCGTAATTCGAAAAGCTAAATTCTCCAAAGAAGATGAAAAGAGATAAATCAACAAAACTTCTTAGTTATTTTATCTGGATATCATGACATGGACAAAACTTCACAAAGGGCTATGAGTACAAAGTAGCTTACCCCAAAAATTACCTAGCTACTCCAACTTAGTCTGTACACTTGAGGTGATTTTAGTTCGTAGATAAGCAAAATGTTGGCTCCATTGTCACTTCTTACACTGATGGTGTCCGAAGACTGGGCTCAAATCATATCGTTCTGTATATTTGAGGAAGAAGGTGCCATTTTTTGTCCTCAAATTATATTTATGATGTTGCAAGTAATAGGGTGATGCTCATTCTTATCTCAAATTGGAACCTAGAGCATTCAGCCAGTTTGGGCCTTGTAACTTGGGACTCTGATTTGGCAGTTTAAACCAACTATAAAAGTTTTGGTTGTACATTAAACTTGTAGAAACTGGCTTATCCATTATTGGTGCAGAAAAAACATAGATTACAGAGTTTAAAGGAGGTCTTACCGTCTAAATTGTGGCATCACATGACAATCTTACTATATGAGAAATACCCCTTGTCACAGCTAACGACCACAATGAAAAACTATGGTGTGGTCTCCCACTTGTTTGGATAGTTAAATGGTATTAGAGGAGCAAGAGGAGTTTGCCAACAACTCTCTTTTGGCATGATATTTATTATGGAATAGAGGATTAGGTTATATTTTTCTTGGTTTTATGGATTGGCTTTGTACAGCAGGTTGGCCGAGTGCCCTCGTTTTCTAGAGCAATGCAGCATTGGGAACCTGTTCAATTCAATATACAAGCTGGGCCTTAGTGAATAGGTGGTGGATGGACTTACATGGGGGGTATCAGGGAGCCTCAAATTTGGTGGGCGGGGTCAAATTAGTCTTAATATATTCACTTTGGAAGTTCATGGACCAACAAGAGTTGTATGACGTTTATCTAAGATTCTCACTCTCCCTCTCTCTTCCGATCCTCTTCTGAGGGGGGTGGGTTGGTTTAAGTGTGTGCGGCGCCTTGTTTGAAGCTGCATTTTCAACTTGTTAAACAAATGATAATATCAGACTCTGAGTAGGATGCTTTCAACTTTCTCTTGTACGTTCAAAAGGGGTTGCATTCACTGAATTACCAATTGCCCTTTTATAGGGCAGTAGGGGATACTTTGTCCCTTTGCTTATCACTTCTTTTCAGATAAGTTGTGATGCCAAGTCTATTGAGACCATAACCGGTTAGTATATGCGCCTGAAATAGAGCAGTTTGGAAACTGGCCCTTCTGCCTCCTGCACTATATTTGAAAAGGCAGGGAAAAACCGACGTTTTGAGGGAAGGGAGCTTTTTAATACTAAGTTCAGCATGTCTTTCTGAATTCTCTGCTTTCTTGGCTTTTGGTGGGATGGTCACCATGTTATGTACCTTTTGTTGAATTCCTTGAGATGAATTGTACTTAGGTTGTTAGTATCTGCATTTTGGTCTATATGCTTTGTGGGCACTTGATTTAGCGTCCTTGCTGGATGACTCAAGTTTTTCTTCTACTGGGGAGAAAAATAAATGAGATAGATGAAGCGAAAGAAACATTACTCAATTTAATTATGATGAGGTCACTTCTGAGAGTAAAGAGTATATGCTTTCTTAGACGTACATCTTGTTTGCATTTTGCGTAGTTTTGCTCTCTATTATAGCAATGCCTGATACTCTGCTGGGGACTAACGTGAGTAAGTAACACTTACCCTGTCATAAGCAACGCGAGTAAGGAGTGGGACTACAAGACAGCATTCTTTTGTTGATCTCATTCTCCAACGAATTATCTCTAGTTGCTTACAGAGAGTATCCATCTAGAGCAACTGGTGATTAATAGATTACCAGAGTATGGTTACTGTAGTTTGTAAGTTCTGCCCCATTGTTAGATGATTCAAACTTTATTCTTGACTTGGTCAATGTTTGTCCCCATGAGACATAAGTCACCTTGCTGTAAGCTAGATATCTTATATTTGTTTTCATTTATATTCCCTCTATTTTTTGCAGTAGCCAGTTCTCTGTGGACATCCTGTCGCAGTTAGAAAATGACTTTGTGAAATCTATTCAGGCTGAGGTTTGATAACATGCATCCTGTGTCTATTTCTTTTACAATTGTAGTCTTTGGACTTTACCACTAGCTTCGTGGTTCTGAGTTATGATGTGACCCTTAAAAGATTGTCAGATTTCTGAGTTGCCCTCCACCAATTATGAATTTTGTTCAGGGTGTTGATGGTAGTGAATCGGAGGCTATAAGACCATTGCTTTGGTACCCAGAGAATCTTGCTTGGCAATCAAATTTTTCCCGGATGCAGCTAAGGAAGAACCAAACGCTTGAGAGGTAATCATGCTTTTACGGCTGATCTGTTCTTAGTATTCTCGAAAGGGAGTTTACGAGGATGGCAGGTCCTGGGGGCTTGACTCCTGTGTTTAAGTGGATTTGGCTAGAAAGGAACGGTAGGGCTGTGCCTCGGAGAGAATCGTTTCGCCTTTCTGCATACTCTCTTTTGTTTGATAGGGGGAAATGACAATGTTGATTTTATACGTTTTTCACCTTGTATACTCCGCGTTTACATGTGGTGAGCCTCCTTAGATAGTTTTTTTGGCTAAAAAATATATTCATATGATATGTTGATTGACCACCGACCAAGTAAGAGATGCCTTTTCAATGTCTCAAAGATTGTCCCACGTGTTTAAATTTCTATAATGCATGTTATGTACATTGCTGTTGCTGGCTCAAAGATGAGGAGAATTTACTTTTCATGATTACTCCATGGTATGGAAACTTTTGACTCACTTTAAGCCCCGTTTGTCGCAACTTTTACTTTTTCGTAAGCTGCATATCTGTGAAATTATTCCATAAGTTGGTGTGCAGCTTTTTTAACATGTCCGACCATATTTTTCCAATGTTGAAGCGACAAGTATGTATATACTTCCCTTGTCCAAATATTTTGACGACCCTAAAAATACTTCAATAAATTCTTCATGTATTTTTACTGAAAGAGAATTCAATTTCGAGTTGAAGACAGATTGAATCATTGAAATCGGACATTGGATGAGTTGGATTTTCAAATGAAAGAAGAAGAAAGAACCAGCACGTGATACGTGTCACAGGTAATGAATGGGGATATTTTGAAATTTTAAAATGCATTAGCTGGAGAAGCACCACCTGGGGTTCTTATAGCTTGTGGCTTAAAAAGCTGCTACAAACACTCCTTTTAAGCTTTTTTTAAACTATAAACTACAGACGGACGAAAATAAGCTGCGACAACCGGGGTCTTAGTGCAGGAGATTGAAAGAATATTGTAGTTGCTTGGCAGCGCTTAATAAATTTATGTATTTTTTGCTTCCGAGTTCATTCCTACATTTGAAAGTTTCTCTTCCTTAGATTAACTAATTTATGTGCTATACATTAGCTATTCGTCGCACACGTGGTTAAGGCACATCCCAGCATGTACATCCAGTTGTGTAGTTGCAAATGAGAAACTTCTAGGAAGGGTATTCGAGCATTTAATGAAGTATTTCAAACTTTCCACATCCTAAATTTTCCATTATCTATTTGTTAGTCTTGAGTGGAATATACTGGCTCTTATCCTTTAATTAGTTACTATCCCCTTGTTTTAAGTCTCCACGAAGTATGTTACACTTTGCAACGTTAGGTACTCATTCATTCTTGTTCTCCAAAGTACCTGTTTGTTTTAAGCAGTGATTACTGGTGGGTACTAATGGAAATACAAGAAATTGGGACTGGCATTAGGTGCAGTCATGTAGCTCTCCAGAGCGAGTTTTAGTTCGTGCGTCTCCTTTTTCCCCGAGGAAACAACACAAATGGTCCCTGTAGTACTGGCGGTTCGGAGGTTTTATTCCTTGTACTACCAAGTGCGTAGGAATAGTCCCTAGTCTATTAGACTTTAGTACGATCAGTCCTTTTCCCCACGTCTTGTCTTCTTTTAGCCATTAGTGGGGCATTGTTGTCTTTTCTCTACGCATTTCAGTCTTTTCTTATTTTTGATAAGAAAAATAGCTTTTCCCTGCTTTTTTGGACAAAAATGCTCTCCTTTACAAACTCTGGTTGTTTGTTTATTGAGGCTAACCTCATCATTTGACATTAAAATAATCCCTATTATCATTCTTTCTTCTTCCTCATCACAGCCGCCGCCCTTCTACCATCGCCTTCGCTACCTCCCTTCAGCCGTCCCGCATCTGTTATCAATCTCCCAGCCATGGTGTTGTCCGGTGAGGTCCATGGATCCGGGACACCATTTGGAGATCAACCCCCCTTATGTCCTTGAATCCCACCGGACTACCATACGAAGAACAGCCACTACTCGCTGTCGCAGTCCGCCACCACCACCACGTCTGAAAACAACATCACCCTGTCCGGGTCCATCTTTTTTGTGAGATCGGCAACCACCAGGTGCGACCACCTTAGGAAACCAACAGCCTCAAGCCAACGCCTCAAGAACCAGCACCGCACCCGTTGTTGCCACAAGTCACCACCATCGACCACCCGATGTTGCCACCAGCTATCACCTTCCACCTTTGATTCATCTAGATCTGCCCTAGCTCAATCTCTTTGATTTATACAGATCTGCCTCACCTTTGCTTGTGGTCGTTCATCACTATAGTCTTGTGGGTATTAGGGATGTAGTGGTGGCAGTGATCGGTCTGGTGGTGACAACGAGTGATATTGTGATGGCGGTGATCGGTCCGGTGGTGACGACGAGTGATATTGTGGTGGCGGTGATCGGTCCGGTGGTGACGACTAGTGATATTGTGGTGGCGGTGATGAGTGGTTGGCGGTGGTATAAGGATGGTGCGGGGCTAGTGGTGGTGGGTTGATCACATCAGAAAAATGAAGTCAGAAGAAGAAAAAGACGGAAATGCCCCGGCTGTGGGCCACACTAATGACCGAAAACAGATGGACATGGGAAAAGGACTGCACGGACTCAAATTTAATAGTCTAGGGACTATCCATGCGAATTTGGCAGTACAGGGAGTAAACACCCGAATGGCCAATAGTACAAGGACCATTTTTGTTGTTTTCTCTTTTTCCCCTCTACATTTTTTTTCATTCGTTTCGATTTTGGTTGGTAGTAGGGGCTGGGTTGTAACATGGGATGTGACTTAGGCTGCAGGGAATATTTTTATGGTTGATGTTGCTATTATTGATATCCCTGAATTCCTGACATGTTTAATGGTATTCTTTCTGTCCCAGTTACTACATTAAGATTTCTTAATGGCATAGTGGCTGATGCTTTTGGATATTATGTGTTAGTTTTGGAGCCTCAGTGTAATGAAGGAACGGGCAAACTAATGGCCAGATGCCAGGAGGTGTGGGAATTTGACACTAAATGCTGACATGACTTGATACGGATGAAATTTGGGAGCTCTAGGTTAGCTTATTGTCTACAGCCGTAATCATCCAACTTGTACTGGACTGTTGCAAGATGGGTTGGGTGTTCTTCATGTTTTAAGTTGGCCTGTTTAGAATGCTAACACAAGTGATAAAGACGTTGGCTTATTAACCTGACACAACCTGCTACCCACGAACGAGCCCCTTTCAAAATTAGACCAGAGCAAAGATATTTTGTAGCTTATCTTAGTTTGAAGGACTTGTCTTGTAAATTCTTTTAGTAGTCTTAATAGAGTAGGCCATAAGGCTGTCTTAGAAGGTTGCGGATACTGGTTTACTGTTGAGTTCAATTGTTTAGGTGCTGCATCATTTCCTATCAGACCTGATGTGTGTTACATGGGCTGCACCGTGTTTTGCGAATGATAAGCAGGTAGCATTTCGAGGTGAGGAGGGTTAGCGGGGTGGGGTTGGGGGGGGGGGGCTTCAGTAGCTCCAGGAACCAGTGCCCGTGCCCCTCTATAAGCATGGACCATTTTTTGAGATCTGACATTGAGGTTAGATGATGTGATTATTGTTTTACACATATAAATTGCGGAGGCATCCTACATGTTGTATATCTTCGACATTATATCTCTAACTACCCCACAAAGTCAGCCATCTTTCTATTTACAAGCATCAAGCAATACTTTTTTGAATTTAGACCTGAGATATGAAGCATATGCATATTATATTTTCATTTTGCAACGCGGTTCTCATTATTTACTGGCGTTGTTTGGTTTTAGGCGGGTATAGCGCGAAAGATAGACATGCATGGAACTCTTATGAAATGCTCATCTGTCAGTTAGTCTATTTGAAAAGGTTCTAGCTGCGCCAAGTTTGAGAGAAGACTCTTGGCATGGGCTCGGCATTATTTTTCTAATGGAGGTTGGCTGACCCAAGTACATTGTAGTTCATGTAGCCTCCTAAGGTTCCTTGTCCATCTTTACTGTGCCTACACTTTTCTGGTGCACAAGAGTCGAAATAAGACTCGACGACTACCTGCTTTATTCTTTGGTGACATGCTAATTGTTTGCTAGCCATTGGCCAGAAAGGGTCTTGGATTTTAAGAATTTGTGCTTTTCAATAAACTGCATGGGATATTGATTTGGGGATCCGGTTGGAAAGGGCATGCATGTGTTTTGGGAGGAGAGTGATAATGAGAAGGGCTACCTGAGAAATCCACTTGCTGTGCAAAACCATGAAGGAGAGGATTCTCCTCTTGTTGGATGCTGCTTAGGTGGTAGTGGACTGGGGAACAGCTTTTGAAGAACGTGTCATATGGCAATCAGCTACTAGGTCACCAGTATAAAAGTAAGCATTGACTGTGAAATACTCGTCATCTGGAGGGACATAAATTGGAGGCTTTGGAGGAATTTCCTGGTTTGCTAATGGTGCCAGCCTCTGTCTGATGCATGGACTCTTGGCAGTGCAGACTAGGAAGAATGGGATTTCCTGTCTTATATAGTTCATTTTATGCTCTGAGAAAATAGAAAGGAGTTCACTAGGGAGTGTTGGGAGCCATCCATACAACATTGGAGGAGTTGGATTAATTGGTGTTGCATGCAGAAAAAAGCTAGCACTCATTAGCCTTGTACGGACTTCTCTCTCGTTTCATGAGTTTGGAGAGGCTAAATGTTTGGAAATCTCCCGGAGATTCTGGAAGGCAGAAACATAAGATTATGAGGGCTTCGAGCTGCCTAATCTTGAAACACTTGGGCTCTATAGGAACCACTTCACCGGGTCCATACAATACGCACTAGCCAATGCCTCAAAACTTTCTCTGTGTATGTGGAGGGGGATGTGTGTACTAGGAAAGGGGTCAATTTGGACTTGTCATGTTGTCTACGTCGTGTACAATGAACATGGTTGTTCCTGTCTGGTTTTACACAAATGATGTTGTATGGTTGCATTGCCCCTCTATTTTTTTCCTTTCGCTTTTCCATTCATCTCTCTCTCTCTCTCTCTCTCTCTCTGTCTTTCTGTTCGGGCCTTGAAAATATACCTTTGACTTGTCAGTTGTTGCGATGTATATAGCGTGTATACTGTGCACTTGGCTTGCTCCCGTCTTACGTCTTCCTTCATCAGTTTAATTTGTTCTTGTAATCATTTATTGGTTCTTGGTTCTGATTTAAGAATCTCAGGTTTCACGAGTTCTTGAAGCAAGAAAATGAAATTGGGAACATCACTAGGCAGGAGACTGTCAGCATGGTAGGCCAACTTCATCACATTGGACATGCTGTTTATCATATTGGAGTAACTTGATCTTGCCAATTAAGCATTCTTTTTTGTGATTCCTCAAAACTCAGGTACCTCCATTATTCCTGGACGTGCACCCGGATCATTTTGTTCTTGACAGTAAGCTACTTTAACTTTACATCAACTTACTTCTGACAATGTTTATTTGGAGTTCGGTGCAGTCCGATTTAGTATATTTGCTAAATCATGTTGTGTCTGTGTTTGTGTGTGTCTCGGTTTGTATATGTGAGCATATGATGTGTCTGAAAATTAGAACTGATCCACGCCCAGAGCTGAAGAAAAAGAATTCCCTGATGCATCTCGGATGAAATGTTTTCTTTTGCTCATCCGCCACTAAATCCAGCCGGTGGTCATTTTACTACAAGATCCACTCATTTTTGTGTTTATTTTGAAGAAAATGGGAAAATGCGAATATGCATGCTCAATACCATCAAGGACTGAAGGAATATGTTCCGCCTTGGATGGAATAATTTTTCATTGTGCATTTAATAGGATCTCACGTCATGAATCAGAAACAATGGCGTTAATACTCAGCACCATGATTTTGCCATTTGTGGTTTCTTCGCATAGTCAACATCATTGCCATGGCATCTGGCATTCACCCATCAAGTTGTTTCTTTCATACTTGGCATAAAACCTGAAGAACTGAATGAAAAATTGCGAGTACAGACCTAATAGGGAAATGCAAAAAAAATCAATTACGGGAATATGATGGTCAGAGAACATTTGCTTTGATAGGGGGGTATCGAAGAAAAGGATTAATGTAGCAGAACCCAACTAGTTTGAGACAAGGGCTTAGATGATGATGATGATCCAAGACAGCAATGACAATATGGTGATGATTAGCTAAATCAAGCCCAGGTGACTGCCATCGCTATGCGTTCCTGCTGTTGGTGTCATTGGTGGTGGCATCGATTCTGTTCTCTTGGGCAGCTATACAGCAAGGGAGAGGAAGAAACTCTTGAAGGTTTTACCACATCACAGTTAATGCCGAATCTGATGTCGGCCTCCGTCTTGGTTTGGTTGAAGAAGATAGATCAAAAGAATTAAGTTTGTGTCACTGTCCACTTTTGTGACGGATGATCCATTTCTTTTCCTCCAAAGAAAACCATGAAATTTGGCATTTTGGTCAAATGACTATCTATTGAAAGTGGGGGGATGGGCAAAAAAACTGGGACTGTTAAAGACGTGTGTGCGTGATTCTTGCCCCTCCAGCTGGATTTGAAGTCCTCCACGAATACCCAGTTTCTATTTGAAAATAGACCTCCATAGTTGCACTAATGAAATTTCTTTGCTTTATGCAGTGTGCGCAGCTCCAGGATCCAAGACATTCCAATTACTCGAGATGATACACCGATCAGCTGAACCTGAATCCTTACCTAATGGAATGGTCTCAGTTCTTTGAGTTGTGCTCTTTCTATTTTTCTGATTCACATTTTCATTTGCCACATGTCTAATTTACGAGCCACTCTTATTTTCTTGCATGATTGCATCTGCCTTCTCTTGGAAAATATGAACCTTTCTGCCCCTGAATGATATAACTGCTTTGGTGGTTTACTTGGTTTAGGTGATTGCAAATGACGTTGATGTCCAAAGATGTAATCTTCTTATTCACCAAACAAAGAGAATGTGCACTGCGAACTTGATTGTTACAAATCATGAAGCACAAAATTTTCCTAGCTGCCATTTAAGAAGGAGCCATACTACAAGAGAGAGGAGCCAGGTATCAGCGAACTTCTATTTGATCGTGTCTTGTGTGATGTTCCATGCAGTGGAGATGGTACCCTGCGCAAGGCTCCTGATATATGGAGGAAATGGTAGTTATTTGCATTCGTGGTTTAGGCTTTGTCAGTATTCTTGTTCTGCATGTACTAATAGCTGGCTGAATCTTTTATTATTTCAGGGCTGTGGGAATGGGAAATGGCCTTCACTGCCTACAGGTTCAGATAGCAATGCGAGGTGCCTTTTGTTTTTTATTATTTTCATGCTGAACATGCTCAAGACCGCTTCTAACATACAGTTGGTTGACAAGCTAATATTTAATTATCTATGCCCTCTCTAGGAGCTTATACTGGGTTACAGAGTTGTGACCGTCTGGGAAAACATACATGTAGTTGTTTAGTCAGCTGATTGATAACAACACATGGCTCAATTGGTCGACATTTGAAACGGCAATTCGAGTGATAAACAAAATCTCTGTTTCTAAACCGAGTCAGTTTTCCACTAGGAAAAGCAAATCGCAATTTCCCCCATCCTCGTTTTTTAGCAGCAGAATGTCATAGCTGCATTTTTGACATATTTTGTCTTTGTTTGGATTTGATGTTCTTTTGGTTTTATTAAATCAGCATGAATAAATCCATAGCAGCTCGCCAGTGGATTCCAATTAAACTTTTAGTCGACTTGGGATCTAAGAATTATTAATCAGCAGGTCTGTAAATAATTTATGGTGGTTGTTTTTTTTGTCATTTTAGGACTATCGTTGCTTAAAGTTGGTGGAAGGATGGTTTATTCGACTTGCTCAATGAATCCAGTTGAAAATGAGGCTGTCGTTGCTGAGGTAATAGAAAGCAATTACATTGAAAACATGATTATGATTCTCGTCTTTTTTCTTCATTGTTTTCTTTTTATGATTCGTGCCTTTGTTTTGGTTTCAGTAAGAATCGTAAAAATTTGCCCCCCCCACCCCTAAAAAAACACACACACACACTCACAAAGAAAACACCCCAAGACCTACGGATATGTAATGGAAAATGATTTAAATCTACTGATCACAGAGGGAGGGAGGGGGATTACACCATATTGACTTGTAATCCTAAGCGGTACAAATGTTTCCTCACTCATTAAACCCCCCGCCCCCCCCCCCGCTTACAACCTAAAACAAAATGATGGATTGATTGGTGACAACTGCCGTTGTCTATCTCAACTTCTTGAAAATTGATTTTCTGCATGACCTTTCATGGTTCAGGAACTTCTTTTATAATTTGCGTTTTTCGTAGAAATGTCTTTGACAATTAAAAAGATTTCACCTCTCTTTATCATAGTTGTTTTTCTTCTTTTTTGATGGCTAATTGGCTATAAAGCACGAATTCGTTAAATAGCTCTCCATGTATATGTGATACTTGAATGTTGTTTCACGTATCAGAATATCCTTTGTTTTACATACGGTTAAGATTCACCTCATGATACAAAATAAAACATTGAAATATGCCTTTAGTAGCTAGGGCAGATAGGCCGAGCTCTTTTTCATATTCTCAGGCCATGCTTGAAACTCGGCTTTACTCACCCATGAGCTGAAAATTGATTTTCAACTAGGGTTTGGCTCAGTTTCATCGTGTAAATATAAAAGCTTTAGCTCGTGTGACACTGGGAAAGAAAGATTAATAGGTGAATCTGCATATGGGGAATTTAGACTAAGTGATCATGCAACCTGAATCTAGAATGTATATATATCAACTGATCAACCTCTAATTATGAAGTTCAGATTGTGCCGGAAATGTCCAGTTGCAGTTGGTATGCTCCCAAAATGTCCAATTCCTTTCTATCTGGATAGGATGACATGTTGCATATCCGTTGCTAAGATATGATGGTTTTGCTGCTGATTTCTCCATAAATCTGTCAACTGAAGTCCTTTTCCAGAGCTTTCGTCAAGGTGTTGAATTCATAACCTTATTAGTCCACAGTGATGGCGTTGCATTGGCGTGCTGGTGTTGGCGATGGTGGTGTTCTCGTGGAGATGGAAAACAAGGAGAGGGAGATATAAGTAGGGTAAGGGAGCTCTGCCAAAGAGGAAGAAGAGAGTCAGAGAGAGAGAGATAGTGTGTGTGCGTGTTAGGAACTTAGGGCTTATTGTAAGACACGGTTGTTTGGCTTATTAGAATACTGTGTTCCATTTTTGCAATGGACATTAATTCTGTTTGACCGTTGTAAGAGAGTGTGTGTGTCTCTGGATAAGCAGATGTTCATGAACTTGGCTAATTCTATAAATGCAGTTGTAGCTTCTCACATTAGGAACATCAGGGTAAACATAATATCTAGTTAACTCCATTTTACACAAGATATACTGCAAACAATAAGTGTTTAAACAACAGGATTTATAGTCCACATGTTTTTGTTCAGCTGTGCTAAGTAAGACATGTATGCATCTTCTCTACTGATGAAAATGAGTTTATGATCAATGCAAAATAATGATTCTCTTTCTCTGTCTCTAGCACTAGGCAAGTAACATTTGCGTATACGGTATATTGCAACAAATTACAAGATAAAAACATTTTTGTGCACAGTTCAGCTTTACTTTTATAATTTTTTGTGGTGAAAATGTTGTTATATTCTACGTCATGCTCTTCAATAACTGTGTTCTTTAGTTGTATCTGAATTTTCTCACCTGATATGTCCCTCCCCGCCTCTCTCTCTCTCTCTCTCCCTCCCTCCCTCCCCTTCCCCTCCCTCCCCATATTTCCTCTTTCTTCTAGATTCTGCGGAGGTGTGGCAGGTCTATCGAACTTCTTGATGTCTCCGCTGAGCTTCCTCAGCTAGTCCGTAGGCCAGGTCTTAAGAAATGGAAGGTTCGTTTTCTGATTTCTGTAATTTATTTTTTATTACTATATGTTGTAGATTTTCAGTTTCGTATTACCCAAATGCTTCTATATCTGTTGATACATCTCAAGTCCTGGAGATGCATGTAATTGCATCATATAAAATAGTAATATGCTCATAGATGTGTCCAAAGTCTCCACAGCTTTTAACCGACATTTGAACCCTTTGTCTAGAAACCAGACCATTTTGGAGGAGATAAAAATTGATAACAGCCCCGTTTGGTGGATATTGAAATTTGTTTGCTATACGGCCAGCGGCGGGGTGGGCGCCGGGTGGGTGGTTTGTTTGTTGGCGACGCAGGTCCATGTTATATGGGTTTAAATATAACTTCTGCCCTGCCTCTGTATACCCTTTGAAGGCGATAAATGTAATCTCCAATCCCTTACTGTTAGTAAGTACTTTGCATTCATTTGGACATGCAGGTTCAGGATAAGGGGGCCTGGTCAGCTTCTTACGAAGATGTCCCTGTGACGCGCAGATCTGGAATTGTTCAAAGCATGTTTCCTTGTGGGAAAAGCTTTGTGGAAAAATCTGGGAGTGATCATGCTGCAACCTTGGGAGATATCAAGGACAATGGTGATACTGGGAATTCTGTTGATGGATCTTCATTGACAGAGGACCCAGTTGCTTTAACTGATCTCCTAAAGGGGGAAGATTCAACTTTCTCCCTAGAATATTGCATGCGGATAGTGCCTCACGATCAGAATACTGGAGCCTTCTTTATTGCCGTCTTCCACAAACTATCCTCTTTGCCTGGTAACTCTAAACATCACTTGTAATACGGAACGACTAATATGAATCTAGGTCATTCTGGTCATTGGATTTGACACAAAAACCATAAGGCAGAATTCTTTTGTTAAGTATCTCACATACAGTCTCAGGCTTAGTTCAATTAAGTATTTTAGGAGATAATATCCGTCCCTTTTGCATGTTAGGGAAGGATAGAATTGATACTTGATATGGTAATCACTACTGCATCTTAGCGGTTGTCTTTTTGGCTGAGTTCGGCAAGAAGCAAATTTCTTTTGCTTTGCGTTAGAAGTTATTGTAAATAACACTCAGTACCCGAGTTTATGTTTGAATACACTTGCTACCCCGTCTTCCACAAGGTATCCTCTGTGCCTAGTAACTCTAAACTTCACTTGAGATATGGAACCATTTTGATGAATCTAGGTCATTATAGTCACTGAATTTAACGAAACCGGAAGGCAGAATTCTTGATTTTGGGGGCGGGGGAATTCAACCTTTTTGCACATTGTGCAAGGATAGAATTGATACTTAATATTGTATTCACTATAGAAGGTGAGCGGTTTTTCATTTGCTAAGTTAGGCAAGGGGCGAATTTTCAATAGGATTGATACTTGATATGGTAATGACTACTGAATAAGAGCGGTTGGGCAAGAGGCATATTTCTTTTGCTTTACTTTATAATTTAGGGTAAAGTACACTCGGTACTCTTGATTTTATGTTTTAAAGCACTCATTATCCCTCCTTTTTGGAAAATTACACAAACACCCTATTTTATCACATACCCCATCCGTCATCTTTCCATCCATTTTAATGTTAAAATCTTTTGAAAGCCAAAAATGTCAGTACTACCATCACCTTAGCTATTCAAGCAAGCCCCATATCAACACCAGCTCCGTCCACCACAAGGCTTCTTTATGCCCCATCACGAGTTTCCACAGATTTACACACGCACACACACACACGGGACGGCTGGTAGGGGGGGGTAGCTGTAATTGGTTTGTGGATCTGGTGTGCTAGTGGGTTTGTGCTGGTGATGTGACCAATTGGTGGTGATGGGTTTCTGTTGGTGGTTCAGTTGGCGGTTGTGGGCTTATGGTGGTGGGAGGGTGGTTGGGAGGCCTGTGTGTGTGGGTGGGTTTATATTGGTGGTGGCAAGATCAGTGTGGTGGTGGGTCTGGGTTGTGGGTTTCTGTGGAGTGGTGATCTGTTTGTAGTGAAGAAATTGATAGGGGTGGAGGGAATGTTGGTCGTGATGTGTTTGTGGCGGTAAGTCCTATTAAGGGTTGGGGGTCTCTGGTGGTGGGATCAGTTAGTGGTGGCCGGTCTGTGGTGGTGGGCTCGTGGTGTCTGTGGTGGTGGGACCATTTGGTGGGTGCCGTTCTGTGGTGGTAGGTTTGTGGTTGGTGTTGTGGTTTATTTGTTCGGGTTTGGAACTGGTTTCTGAAAAGTGTTCAACATTTCGGGAAAATTGTTACACATGTAAAGGAAAATAAGTCATTTCAACGAAAAAATTAACACCATCTCCCCCAAATCTAACAGTGAGAGGTGACAGTTTAATTATCCAAAAAGGAGGGGTAGCGAGTTTATAAAGACATGAACTTAGGGGCACTGAGTATAATTTACCCTAGCATTTGTATGTGAAGAGTGACTTGATCTAGTTCAGATAAGAGCTCCATGTTACAGGAAAATGCCTGCTTATTTAGATTGACCACTTTGACTGCTTAAACAGGTTGGGAAGTGGGTAGGGGTTTGAGTGCATGGGCAACCTCATAGCCACCAAGCATTCTCTCTCAATCATTTTCTTTTCATCGTAACTCTTTCCTTTCATCAAATTTTTGCTACTACTTCCGTTCTGGTAGCTGTCTTTTTTGTGGCCATCCAGAATAGGTTGCTATGTTTATCTCTTATGATCTCATTCTTGCATTGCAACTTTTCTTTGGATAATATTTTTCTGAGTTGTTCTCTTACAGCTATTGAGAAGAAACCTGTTAGACTGCGTGGGCAGTTAAATGGTGCTAATGATAATGAGGCTGACAAATTGGCTGATGAGGCGAAAGAAGTTATATGCGGTATGGAAGTTGATGCTGCAGACACAGGTGAGCAAATCCCAGAAGAAACTCCTTGTGCTGATTTGACTAATAATGAAAAGGTGGAAGCTGCCTTGGATACCGATCCAATTAAGATGCCTAAAATAGAAGTCGAGGAGATGCAAGCTCCTCGAGAAGGGGAAAGTGGTCCTGAGATAGTTAAGGTAAAGAGAAAGTTACAGATGCAAGGCAAATGGAGAGGGGTTGATCCTGTTGTTTTTTTCAAGGATGATGTTGTAGTTGATAAGATAAAAGCATTCTATGGCATTAATGACGCCTTTCCATTCAACGGTCACCTCGTTACAAGAAACAGTGACACTAACCATGTGAAGAGAATTTACTACATATCAAAGTCTGCTAAGGATGTTCTTCAACTCAATTTCCTTGCTGGGCAACAGCTGAAGATAACTTCCATTGGCCTGAAGATGTTTGTGAGTATCATGTTGTACCCTTTTTAGTATCTTTTTTTGATGCATGTTTTTGTTTATGCTTCTGGTTAGGGGAAGCCTTAGTTTCTCTCTTGCCATGATGCACTGAGCACATTTTTTTCCGGTATAGAAGATACGGGACTTATCAAATCAATGACTTAATAAAAGAATGTTTGTTTGATGGATATGATTGCTGGGAAACTCTGTTTTGTCAGTTAGCAACTATTTATTGACCTTGTGAGCATTTCCCTTTGTTTCAGGAACGGCAAACATCAAAGGAAGGCACTTCCTCAACTTGCGCATTCCGCATATCTTCTGAAGGACTGCCACTTCTTCTTCCGCATATAACCAAGCAGATTCTATGGGCATCGCCAGTGGACTTCAAACACTTGTTGAAATACAAAACAATCAAATTCGCTGATTTTGTTGATGCTGAATTTGGTGAAAGGGCCTCAAAACTAATGTTGGGCTGTTGTGTGGTCGTGCTGAATAAAGGTGTGTCTACTGCCAATATCGTCGTCTTCAATCCTGAAGATGGTCACTGTGCATGCAAATGGCTTTCTAAATGTGTTTTCCCATTTTTTACAGGTGGCCAACCCTTGTCAGATTCTCCTCAAGTGGACGCGTCAACAATTGCTATAGGTTGCTGGAGAGGTCGGAATAGCATCTCTGTAATGGTGACAG